>OX393555.1:24056855-24606855 GCA_947650365.1 Chamaelirium japonicum
ACACTAGATCGCGTGAATCAAGTACTTGACAAAAGGGGTATTGTACTAGGATTTCAAACTTTAGGGAGCTATTTGAAACAAAATAAACTACAAAAGGGTTAGATGTTTTTGGCGGGGTAAAGTGTAATTTACCCTTCTTTTTATATAGGGTGCACCTGTTGGAGTGGAAGATAGGTAAAAATACATCCTATTTTCAGTCTTTTGCTGAATGTTTAGCTCATATGCATAATATTATAAACTTCGTCTAACAAAGCGGCGGGTGGTGGCCGGCTGAAGGCTACGAGGCGGCGGCGGCTCATATGTCCTTTGTCCAGGTTATTTCTACAGTACGGGGATCACATTATGATGCAGGTGCCGATATGGTGCACTACAATCTTAAACCCTTTAGGGTTTTTCTTTGGTCAACAACTAAGGTTTAGTTGTCAATATAGCGTCGTACGCCTCAAAAAGGATAGCAAACAAGAATTATCTCACAAAGAACTAAAGTCTATGCAGTCAACATAAAGCAGATTTAAGATTTAAACAATAAAAGACGCAATATTATCACAAAACTAATTTCAGCAAATAAGAGATTCAATCGCAGCAATAGATATTGAAATTTAACAATAGATTTGTATCAGATTTTTCACTAAAATAGGTTAAGCATGCTTGCTAGGGTTACCGACATACTATAGATAACAAATCTAATGAGTAGACATATATTAGAGCTTCAACTAGCGATGAAAATGGGTGATTACGGCTGCGATGCGGAGCGGAGGTAATGGAAACAAAAGAAAAACGATACGGATGCGATGGAAAAATAAGATAAAGGATAGATACTGCCTGGGGTTTCCCGCCGTGGGTCGATTGCGAGGATGCGCCGATGATCCTGCACACGGAGCAAGGCCAAACGTCGGGAGAAGCCGGATCCTTCGGAAAAACAACACCGAGGCCTTCACGAGGCAAAATCGCGGATGCGGCGAGGGTCGGGGACACGAGTCTCTCCCGGAAGCTCTCACAAAGAGGCACGAATTTCAGCAATGATCAAAAACTGAACTCTTCTTCTTCCTTCATCTTTTTGTAGGGGTAGGTTTTTTTTGCGTGTCCAAGATCAAAGGAAATTAAGGATGGATGGTGGGGATGCAATGGCTAAGAAAGGCAAGGAAAAGAGAGAGAAACAAGGAGGAAAAGAGAGAGAGAAGAGAGGGGACGGAATAGAGGTCGGGCGGCCTTGGGTTTCGCACGGACAAGGAGGCGGACGGATGGTTCACGGGAAAAAAGAGAAGGGGGGGCGGTATCTCAATGTGAAGCCCTGTTGGGCTTAAGATAAGCCCATTTAACTCCTAGTTGAAGCCCATATGTTGCCACGTCATCTAATTTGAGTTATTTTGCTATCTAACCGTCAGTTTCGAGATATAATCTCGTCCGTCGGTAATCCGCAAATACACGCACCCAGATTTTTATTAATAACATACAGAAACTCATCCGAGAAGACCCGGATTCAATCCGAAAAGCCCTCGGATGAGATCATGGACATCCCCCATGAATTGGGCAAGAATAAAAATAGTACTAAGTGCAGAAATTAGACCAAAAACATAGAAAATAGCTAAAAACTAAAATAAACGACTAACAAGTCCCATATGGCTAATGTCCTCCAAGCATAAAATAAAAAACGACTGTAAATAAACTCTCTGGCGACGAACTGAAGATGTGGCGATGATCTGATGGTGCTGATCAGGCCTTCATCAATCGCTTCCGTTGTGAAAAACTCGTCCTCGAGTTTACGCCGGATGACATCGCCGGTAGCAGGAGGGAGACCACCACCGTGGGAACGTCGCTGTGCCTGGATCTGATGATGAATTCCTAACAAGTGATGTCTCGGGCAGTCAACAACCTCTGGGCTCCTCGCGAAGAGAGTGCTAGCATCGAGCGAGAGCCAGAAGCTACTGAAGTACATAAATAGAAGCACACGAGCGATAGGTGGTCAGTCAGTCCCGACAAAGTCAAAGCGCGTAAGTGGCTCAACTGGCTGAAACTCCCCAACTGGCTCTGACTGCAGCTGTGATGGAAGCTCCGCAGAAGACAAAGGCTCCACGGGTGTCTTTGCTGTAGGAAGAACTGCAGGAGGTGGTGTCTCATCTGTAAGCTCTGTGAAAGGTAGGAGAAGCATATCTATAGTCACTACCGGAGGAAGGGGCTCCTTTGTAGGCACTGCTGAAGGTGGAAGGAACTCCTCTGGAGTCATTGAAGGAGGAGGTGGCACCTCTGTAGACACTGGAGAAGGTGGAAGGAATTCCTCTGGAGTCGCTGATGGAAGAGGTGGCTCCTCCGTAGGCCTTGGACAAGGAAGCTCCACAGGAGGTAGATGCTCCTCAAGTGGTGCCACTGGTGGAACCGGGTGCTCCACAGGAGGTGAAGGCTCTGCTGGAGGTGGTGGCCTGCTGTATCTACAAGCCTCTAGTGCTGCTTCTCTCTCCATGCCAACTCATCCTCAATATCGTCAAGTAAGAGCTGGGTTTCAATATAGCTGGCTTTCAAGGATGGCACTGAGGGACTTCGTAAAATCCATTGAACAAAAGGCTTGGAAGATAGATCTAGGTCATGGGCTCGATCTCGAATCAAAGAGGAGTATCTATGTTCCATCGGAGATCTCGGGAAAAGGGTAGGACATGGCTCAAAAGATTTATATAGCTTAACAAATTCTTTAAAGGTCTGGGTATCTAGTGGATCAAGCGAATAATGGGATCAGACGCTATGATAGGACATGGCGTCAGATTGCTCTGATACCAACTTGATGCAGGCGCCGATAAGGTGCACTACAATCTTAAACCCTTTAGGGTTTCCCTTTGGTCAATAACTAAGATTTAGTTGTCAATATAGCGTCGTACGCCTCAAAAAGGATAGCAAACAGGAATTATCTCACAAAGAACTAAAGTCTATGCAGTCAACATAAAGCAGATTTAAGATTTAAACAATAAAAGACGCAATATTATCACAGAACTAATTTCAGCAAATAAGAGATTCAATCGTAGCAATAGATATTGAAATTTAACAATAGGTTTGCATTAGATTTTTCACTAAAATAGGTTAAGCATGCTTGCTAGGGTTACCGACAAACTATAGATAGCAAATCTAATGAGTAGGCATATGTTAGGGCTTCAACTAGCGATGAAAAGGGGTGATTACGGCTGCAATGCGGAGCGGAGGCAATGGAAACAAAAGAAAAACGATGCGGATGCGATGGAAAAATAAGATAAAGGATAGATACTGCCTGGGGTTTCCCGCCGTGGGTCGATTGCGAGGATGCGCCGATAATCCTGCACACGGAGCAAGGCCGGACGTCGGATCCTTAGGAAAAACAAAACCGAGGCCTTCACGAGGCGAAGTCGCGGATGCGGCGAGGATCGGGGACACGAGTCTCTCCCGAAAGCTCTCACAAAGAGGCACGAATTTCAGCACTGATCAAAAACTGAACTCTTCTTCTTTCTTCATCTTTTTGTAGGGTTAGGGTTTTTTTTTTGGTGTCCAAGATCAAAGGGAATTAAGGATGGATGGTGGGGATGCAATGGCTAAGAAAAGCAAGGAAAAGAGAGAGAAACAAGGGGGAAAAGAGAGAGAGAAGAGAAGGGACGGAATAGGGGTCGGGCGGCCTTGGGTTTCGCATGGACAAGGAGGCGGACAGATGGTTCACGGGAAAAAAGAGAAGGGGGGGTGGTATCTCAATGTGAAGCCCTGATGGGCTTAAGATAAGCCCATTTAACTCCTAGTTGAAGCCCATATGCTGCCACGTCATCTAATTTGAGTTATTTTGCTATCTAACCGTCAGTTTCGAGATATAATCTCGTCCGTCGGTACCCCGCAAACATACGCACCCAGATTTTTATTAATAACATGCAGAAACTCATCCGAGAAGACCCGGATTCAATCCGAAAAGCCCTCGGATGAGATCATGGACATCTCCCATGAATTGGGCAAGAACAAAAATAGTACTAAGTGCAAAAATTAGGCCAAAAACATAGAAAATGGCCAAAAACTGAAATAAACGGCTAACAAGTCCCATATGGCTAATGTCCTCCAATCATAAAATAAAAAACAACTGTAAATAAACTCTCTGGCGACGAACTGAAGATGCGGCGATGATCTGATGGTGTTGATCAGGCCTTCATCACATTAGGACAAGATGAACTCTCTTTTTACTCGCGCTCCTGATGATGCTGAGATTCATAGAGTTGGTCAAAACCTGGGTTATAAGAGGAGATCCACAGAGGGTATATAAAGCGGGCGATAGGTGCCTCCTTCACCAATGTAGGACTAACCAGTGGACTTGCTCAACAACCCCCCTCAAGCGGAGCACGCGAAGCGAGGCACAATTGGAAGGGGCCGCACCTGGAAGGAGATGTTGAACCCATCTCTGATATCATGTTATAGATGCTCTCACACCCCAAAACCCGGGTTGTAAGGGGAGGGCCACAGGTGGTATATAAAGCGGGCGATAGGTGCCCCCTTTACCGATGTGGGACTAACCAGTGAACTTCCTCAACAGTCTTTTTGGCTCCATCAAACAAATCACCAGGTTCAGATGGGTTCAATGGGGGTGCTGAGAAAGTTGACCGGTTTAGTCCCACATCGATAAGGGGGGGCATCCATTGGCCATTTAATATAGTCGTTGTGGACCTCTGGGAGGCTCCACAGCCTCGCTCAAGCCAGTGGAAGGACAGGCTTGAGACCTAACAACACCACCACACCCCTAGAGTGAGGGGAACGGGGAAATTGCCAAACCGGCGTACAACAAAATGGCACACCGGTGCACCACATGATGCCAAAAAGCATCCTAAAAACCCTAATAAAAGAAAAAACAGAATTTACAACCCACCGCTCCGACCCTCAGAGGAGACCGCACCACCTACGGCGAACCACAACCACAAAAAGTAACAAAAAAAAAGACGATCAACCGCCATTGATCCCAGCAATCCGACCAAAAAATGAAGAGGACGCAGTTGCTCCACCTGCTTCCACCGTCGCCAACAGGGGGAACGGGCCAGATCTGCTCCTCCGGCTTAACCTGGCGATGAACCGTGCCTCCGACACCGATAGAGGACGTCGAACAAGCTGAGGTCCCTACGACTCCATTCAAGCCTTCATGTGGTCTTTAGCAGTGGGACCCTTTGTCTCCATATTTGTTGTTGATAGCTTTTTTTTTTTGGTGTGGGGGGGGGGGGGGGGGGTATGTAGTTGTCTGTCCTTGGTCAAAAGATCAACTAGCCTAAAGGACAGCCAAATAGCAAGAACAAAAATATCCCTCACTATAATTCAAATTTTTATTTTTTGCCACTCTTTTCTTACCTGAGCTGAATCATAAACCCTAAGATCTATAGGTCATGGGATAAACCCTAGACCTAATCCAAACCAAACCCCTCCGTCTGTCACCCACCTCTCGTCTCCGTTGCTTGGCGGCGGCGGCGAGCAGCTGCAACTTGAGGCCCCTGCCGCTCCCGCCGCCACCTTCACTGCTCGCGCCCACCGCCGCTGCTCGCACCCGCCTCCACCACTTGTTGCTCGAGAGAAACAGGAGAAAGGGCAGGGACATTTTCGGCTTTTGGCAGTCGTGTTCATCAAACAGATCTGTTGACTAGGGACCTTAGGTGAAAGGCATCTTTAGCCCGTCCTTTTCGTCCCACCGATCTGGTGTCGGGGACCTTAGACACATTAACTCTTCTTCTTTTTGGTACATCAAACATGTTAGGGATCTACCCCAGTGGAGATCCTCTGACAACATGGGCTTGAAAGATTCAGCAACGTACATAAACACAATCTGTTCGAACAATAGCCATAGAGATCCCGTCGAGCTAGCTAATTCCAAAAGCTAACACCTCTGCTTAAAAAAAGTGTGCACATTCCTCTTTTAATAATTTCGGGCAATTCGGGATTCTTGTGGGTGCCAATACTAGCCCACCAAAGTACGTTCGGAGACGAGAAAAAGGCTTTTTAAAAAAATATTATTAAAAAATAAAATATTTAACGAAATTGCGGCTGACCAAAACTATTTACCAACCTAGCGCTCTGACAGCCACGTGGCATGTCAGCGCCGTAAAGCGAACGCGAGGGTTTTTTTTTTTCTGTTTCAAGTAGAACCCGGTATTGTGGATACCGGGTTTACCCAAAATCCAGAGAGAAAACGACTGAAATCCAAAGAGAAAACGACTAATTATGGAAACTTCATACAAGAGGCTTCAGTTAAACTTGGTATCCAGATTACCAGTTTTAAACCCGGTAATCCAAAAACCGGGTTCTACTTCAAACGAAAAAAAAAAAAAAAAAATTGCGCTCGCTTTACAGCACCGACATACCACGTGGCTGTCAAAGCGATAGGTTAGTAAATAATTTCGATCAGCCGCTATTTCTTTAAATATTTTATTTTTTAATAATATTTTAAAAAAAAACCCACGAGAAAAACATTAGGTCTGTCAATCGGATCAGATCATGATCCGAATCCGATCCGAAAATCCTGGATTTGATATTAGTTTTTTAGTATGATAGCCGATTAAAAAAAATCCTACCTGATTCGAAATATAATCGGATGAAATATGGATCTCTCCTGATCCGATACATCGAGTCAGCTTTATAACATATATCAGTCGGTCCTGATTGCCAAATCCACCCATCTTATTTCCACCGTCTGATGCCCAACTCATATTAATCGAACGATGACGGATAAAGGGTAGTGAGATGGG
Source organism: Chamaelirium japonicum (assembly GCA_947650365.1). Classification (NCBI taxonomy): domain Eukaryota; kingdom Viridiplantae; phylum Streptophyta; class Magnoliopsida; order Liliales; family Melanthiaceae; genus Chamaelirium; species Chamaelirium japonicum. Next base: position 24,063,566 of record OX393555.1, read on the forward strand.
AAAAGTTTGTAGCCTAGACTTGTGACCCCATGACACCACCTGCTGCTCAATAGTAGATTCAGATGAAGGCTTTATTGGAAAGAAGGAGAGCATATTCTTCCAATGACAGTGGGGTAAATCCCCTTTATGAAATGAATTCTAGGGCAAATTGCAAAAACTCCCCAGAATTATGCACCTTATTTCATATTGATCCCTCAACCTTTTTTTTTTTGAACAATTTAATCCCTGAACTATGTCCCGTTTGCATTTAGCCCCGTCGGTCAGATTTTTATCCCAAAAATACCCTTATCGATTTCCAATAAGACTCAAAATTGGTTTTAAATATTTAATTTATGCTTACTAGGATAAGGGTATTTTCAGAATAAAAGTTGACGGAGGGGGCTAAATGCAGATGGTGCAAGTTCAGGGATCAAATTGATCAAAATTAAAAAGTTGAGGGACCAATATGAAATGAGGTATAGTTGAAGCGAGGTTTTGGTAATTTTCCCTAGATTATACTAATCCAGAATCTTTTTTTCCTCTTTTTTTTTATTTTTTTCCTATTGGACATCAAATCAGGAAGGTCTCCAGGATGTTATGGGGTTCATTAATCCACTTCATGAAATAAATTCCTTTTTTTTTTCACTTTTTGCTGAATTTTCAACTTTTTTGTTGAATTCTATGATTTTTCCTTCATCTTTGATTGTTTAATCATTTATGGACTAATTAAATCAACTTACAGTAATAAAAAATGTCATGTAAACAGATTGAAAAATGGTAGTTGATGACAACATCAGAAATATATGTCCCCTACCCTAACTTTATTTCAGAATTATGGGGAAAATTGTGGGTGGTACTAGTAGTACAAAAGATTCAAGAACATACTTGAATTCTCGAACCAATCGGCTAGCTCTTCTTGTTAGTCGACTCCCCTCCCCCCGTTGCAGGAATCGTCCCTGGATTCTGGTGGAGACATGAATAGCGATCTCTCAACCGAATGCCACATCCTTTTATACGGAGTAATCATGAAGAAGAAGAAGAAGAAGCTGTGTCATAATAGTCATCATTTCTTTTCCTTTATCTCAGCAACTGGAACATAAATTATTCTCTGTTCTCTTGAATGGGTCTTGCTTGATGCTTGGCCGCTATCGTCACATGCGAGCAATGCCTTCTTCAGCTTCCGAACCCTGTCTTCGAGATTGCATAACCTGGAAATCTCAACGAGGTAGAGTTGCTCATCGTCGGTCATACCATCAACCTGAGAAAAAGTTCTCGAGTTGGTTTTCGATGTTTTCTCCGATGAAACGTTACTCCTTAGGCCAATCGCTTGCCTCTTAGGTTGCACAGCATTGGGAAACAATGTGCTTACCTATTAAAGATGATTTTTAAACCAATAAGGTTCATGGAACTGGAGATACAAATGAAAGCTTGAAACAAAATATAGCCAAGCAAATGTTCTATGATACCTGATGACGAGTTAGGCCTAGCTCCCTTGACAAGTTCCGTCTGATCATGGAGGGGAACTGATTCTCGATCAGAGTGGTTCTTTGTTTCTGTAGTAAAAACCGAAATCGAAACCTTGATCATCCATTTGATCCTTACATATGAATAGCATCTATTGCGATTTGCGAGATAAAATCCATTAAGGTTTCTCAAAAAAAAATTTTGTTAAAAAAATCAAGAGAGCATGCATCGAGTTGTAATTTCAGAAGGGGTGTATCGAGTACCTGGACTTTGTCCGTGGATGCTGCATTGGCTGCTCTTTTAGGCTTCTTTCTCAAAGGAGTGGTTGTGGTATTTCTCCGAAGAATTCTTCTCAAGTTTCTTGGCACATGGATAATGGATGACAAGGGTAGCAAACAAGAGTCGTCCATTGATGCATCTTCAGAGCTTCGGTTCTTTATGGCACTTGTCCTCGATCTTTTAGCGGTGTTAGAAATGTGAGTTGATGCAGTCATTTCTGCCTGCAAATGGTGTCAAAAGAGAGGTATGATATCAAAGCGTAAACTGATAGTGCGAGCTTAAAGCCATATCAAGTATCGAACAGCGGTATAAGCGTCATCCAGCCATAAATACCTACATCTTCTTAACTGGGTTGTGTTCTTTTCCTGGGAATTGGAATTCTCAGCAAGTGGTCCCAGTGCCACGTTCTTTCCATAAAAGGTGTGTATGTTTGCTTGTTCCTTCGGAAATGAAAACCAACTTTTTGGGGCATTTCAGTTCTCAACCAAAACCTAAGATTTGTAAATCCCACTGTACCTCCCCCCATCCTCTTCGTGAAAGCATGTACTGAATGATTCGTAAATCGGTGGGTACTTCAATATGGGCAGTGTTTTCAGAGGCGAGGACGTAAGGCTGCATTTTTCTTGCCATGGAACGGGGCGTAAGCCCCAGGGTGTGGGGCGTAAGCCCCACGAATTTTTAATTTTCTAAAGTATATACATATTTTATATGGGGTAAATTACCATTTGCCCCCTTGAAGTTTAGCCCAAAAATACTTAACCTTCCTATAATTTATGTTGTTCCAAATCACTCCCTAAAGTTTGAAATGTTAGCACAATACCCCTTTTATCAATTACTTGATTTCCTCATTTGGTCATTTTCTCCGATCAAAAGATTCAAAACTGAAGGGAAGGGGGCAAAATGTAGTTTTTTAACTATAGGGGGGTTAGGTGTTTTTTAGCTAAACTTTAGGGGGGCAAAGTGTAATTTACCATATTATAACTTATAACTTAAGTTATAAGTTATAACCCCGACCCAAAACCCAGCTCGACACCCGATCGAGAGAGAGTGAGAGAGAAAGAGGGAGCAGGCGAGGGGGGTTTAGGGTTTCGATGACCTGCGATCGAAAGAGAGGGCGACGGAGATGACAGCGGTGACTCTCGAGGGTGAAGGAGACGGCGTCAACGACTCTAGATGGTGACAGAGACGCTGACGGCTCTCGAGGGCGACGGAGGTGGCGATGGTTGCAGGTTTTTCCTCCTTTCTTTCTCCTCTTATTCTCCTCTTGCCATCCATCTGCAGTTCTGCTGCGGGGACCCAAAATTTAGAGTTTTGGTCTCGGGTTAGGATTCACCTCGCCCGAACCTCAACTGCCCGGGGCATTTAGCCGCCGCCTCACCCCGAGGCAGCCCCAGGGTGCGTCCGGGGTGCGTTTTTTAAATCACTGAATATGGGTATGGAGTTGAGTACAGTATTAGAAAGAAAACATTTTCCGCCTAATATGTGCCCCTTTAGAAGTGCATCAATAGAAGAATTTAAATGATCTCCCCTCCATAGCCTCGATAACAGTCTGCTTTATATGAATGTACAATTTTCTTTTCTAACTTTTTTAAAAATAAGAATGTATAGTTTTCTTATGAAAATGGAGAGGAAAAATAAAAAAACAAAGGAAAAGGGCATCCACTAGTCAGTCTGCCTTTCAACTCAATGTTCCTACATTTTCCTGTTCTCTTGTGGTACATGAATTTAAAAGGAGGATTTGAGTTAATTGAGAGTTTATATGCTGAAAAAAATGAGATGGATGGAGTCAGATGTTAAATTGTATAGAACTTAATGTTCAGTAGATATTACTTTAAAAGAATGTGGGACGGATGAAAGACTGACGAGATGTGACAGATGGCAGACTGTTTAGGTGACTTCATCCAGTGAAAAGTAGAAGTATGAATAGTATGTAGATGCATCAAGTAAAAGAGACCGGAGGTTGGCACAAAAGGTTGAGTCGGGGTGAGATCAAGGCATTGATAGGGCACGTAAAATGGGATACATGGAATGCTTGTTGAGAAGACTAACATTTGGAATAAGATACAAAGATCAGCTTCAGATATCTATTTATAAATGAATTAAATTCTGCATGGATTTAAATAATATCATTTGACTTACTAAAAGAAATCATGCTCATGCATACTGCTTGATTAATTTCAGGCCCATGGTAATTATTGGCAAATATGCTTTCATCTCAACACTTCGACATGGATATGGTCATACGAGGTCACATTTTTATAGTATTTGCAGTGCCAAAGCTCAAACGAGAATGATAAGCACTATCAGTTGAGGGACAGGATTCTTTGCAAGTTTGCACAAACAATAGGAATATAAATGAGAGAGAAAAGGATAAACAATAACCTTTCTGGTCTTGAGAGCAGAGTACCGTGCATTTTTGAACCACTTGCTGACCTGAAAAAAGTAAGGAATTGGGTTTTATTCTTATTAAATAAGACTCATAACACAAGTTTTCAGAAATCAGTCTAGACCAAGATGTATTGAACTTAGGGGGGCAATGAACATAGGGGCGGCCTGATAGGCCTCTTCCAGTGGAGTCGGAACTGGAGCCTGCAGGGTCTTACCCTGCAAGGAGAAAATGCGAGCAGATCTTAATCTTACCACATGGAGGAGTTAAGGTTCTGCTTGCACGGTCTCATATCACACAAGTTTTTTCCTCTTCCAGCAACTTTTGAGGTGATCCTAAAACAGACAATTGTCTGAGGTATGATAGCCCCCTCAGTGCTTTCTGAGTCTCTTCTTAGGGTTGTTCCTTTTCTATGCTCGTTCTTTGGATTATGGCTCACCATTTTGATGTTTGATCATATGAGAGATATTATGTATGTTTGATTTCCCCCTAAGTCCTAATCTCTATGACCGTTCATACACACTTGACTAGGAGAACGTTAGTCTTCACAATCTCAAGTCTCAAACTATTTGTAACCTAATCTCCCCCCCCCCCCCTTTTTTTTTCATAATCCTACAACACAACAAATAACGAAGAAAAAAAAAACTCCTTTCACATATCCAATTCTTTTGTTTCATTTTCGAGGAGTTTTATGTGCCCTCGGTGCATCTTTAAAGGCTCCGACTTAGCCTCTAGCTAGCATCACCTTGTCATTTTCTACTGTACATCATCAGCAACTACTGGACACTTTTGGCAGTTGGTGATCTTTCGGCATCTAAGCTTCATCCTTTTGTAATGTGCTACTTCTTCAACATTTTTGTGGTATCTGGCATTAAAGGAGGCCACTTATAGTTCAGACGCTTTGTTGGTTGTTGCTCTGCAGTCTGCATCCTGACATTTTTCTTATAGTGAATGGATCAGATATTGGTACTAATTTGGAGTAGTCTTGTTGTCTTTGTGGAAAACTTTGGTGGAGACACCTTGATAATGTTGGACATACGCAGTGCAATGAGGGAGGGAGAGGGGGGGAGGGAAGGTCTTATAAACCCTAAACTATGTGGTGTAGCCTCATTAAAGTGTGGGTCTTCTTGTCGTACATAGTAGGCTTCATGCCCTAATGGATTAGGAATTCACATTCCCAGCACTTCCTCCTCAACTTAACACATGATGCCGATAATTTTGCAGTAATCTTCCAAGGAGGTACGAGGAGTCAAAATTATAGGTAAGTACTCGTTTTCTGTTTTTCTCAAATATTTCGATTTGTCAGATATTTATTATTCTACTGCTTTCAATATTAGAAACTGCTTACCCAACAAGCAAGGAAACACACATGCACAAGCAAAATACATATATAACATTTATGCCCTCTAACCAAGAACCAGAGTACCAGAACAGCAATATCCCAAGCTAGGGTATTGTTAAACAAATTCAGCACTCCATAGATTCTAATATGAAATAATACTTTGAACCATAGTTACCAAGTCAAAAGTTGGGAAAATTGGCTAGGGGAGATATCATAATTGAGAAAAAGTTGGAAAACTCAGAAAACCAACGTCAGAATTTAAAAATATAATTATATATAGATCTTTTATCAACAATACATGACGAGATAAAACACAATTAATTAGTATTAAAAGCAAAAATCGGGATTAAAACATGAAAATCATGATTTTTCAAAAATCGGGAAAGAGTCGTATAGTGAACGTCTACTGAATAAGTCGCATTGTAATTGCGATTTATTCAAAAAATAGGAGTTTTTGACAACAGAGCTTTGAACCTCAATTAAATTACTAGTTTACTACATGGTGCAATTTTCTTTTTGTTAACCTTTAATTGCAAAGGTTCAAGCAATCAAGGAGAAAATGCTTACCTTCTCCGATGAGATACCCAATTGTTTCGAGAGGCTCTCCTTAACAGCTCTAGAAGGAAGTTCACTCTCAGCAAATACTTGGCGAAGCTTCTATCATAGCAAAAAGAAAAGAGAGTAAGGTGGTGTACTATTTATTATTGTGAAACATAGAAGAAAAATCCATTCACTACAAAAACTAGTTATTCAAGTATAACCAGCTATCTCATTTATTTGGGTTGGCTTTATGAAATCTGCGTCACCATTTGTTTCTCACATATAGAGCCAATCCTTTGTAGATTTTTGAATTATGTTGCATCATCTGTTTCTATATAAAGCCAATCTTTTCCTCCCTATTCTATGAAATTGAACATCTGTAAATCCTTCCTCAGCAATTCCATACAGGTTTCGACGTCTTCCCTCTCCATTGTGAAATTTCTTTACTGAAATTCAGATGCCCTACTCACTGAGATCTCCTCTGGCCATAACCGCAGTAAAAGACATCATAAAAATATAATACATTGAACAACAGATGTTCTCGATAAAGAGACCTGCACCAGCTTAAATAATTAACATTGATATGTGTTGTATTTTAAAACTTAATTCTGATGACCGCAACAAAAATATCGGTTACCTCAGATATAATGCCTTGCCGACAATTTTGTGCTCAATATTTATCTGAGACCTCTGAAACCTTGTACATATAATATTAACTCATCTTATACAAGAAAGCAGTTATAACCTATTGTAATTACAAACTATAACCCCACCCCTTGCCTCTTCTCTTTCTTTCTCCTTCTCCGACCCACTCCCATCAAGAAAAAAAAATCTTGATTTGTAGATTCATAGAATTACTGCAACCTTCCAACAATAGCTCCTCAAGTTACAAAAAACATTACACAAAAAATTCTGTTTTGTCTATGACTTGTTACCCTACATTTAATGACCAGTGACTATATTCTTAATTAAAGCAAGACAGTGAAACAAAAAGAATGAGAGCTTTCCTGAAAAGTTGAACTATGACTGATTACCTCAACTGCATTAGCTGGAATCCTGAAAAGTGGTTTCCTATTAGGTGAAATTTTCTCATTTGATACCACATCTCGACATACAGCTTCACCCCCGCAATAAGCCACGGTAGTGCCAATATTGTATTCTTTCTCTCTTCGTTTCTTCCTACGAGGACCCCAGTCTTCATCTTCACTTTGTTGTTCATTTTCAGTTGGATCCTTTCCAAACATTTCCTATGACAAAACTGAACTATAAACATGATTGAACAATCTTGGTATGTAACCATGAAACAGAAACATTAGCGAAAGAAATCAGACGTGATAGACTATAAAATTAGCAATAATCAGCAGTATGTATGTCATAGCAGTCTAGGAATCTGTCAGTCTTTTTATCCACCATATCCAGTACGAATTGGTTCATGCATTAAGACCAGAAGAACAACAAAAGCATGGAATAGTGATTTGGTGAAGATGACTTGGTTCAGTATTGGGTAAATGCAATTTATATCACGACTTCAATATACTCAATGCCATCTATGAAGTTTTATGGTTAAGTATGTCTTGCAACTCCTTCAAATATCTTTAGAAGAAATCTTTAGAGCTTGATTCACAAGATTACAATCTTACAATGTACATTGATACACCCAAAGCAGATCATTTCTCTCATTAGATGTATATTTATTAGCTATTGTTACTCACTTCTTCATTTTATTGAGGGAAGATGCATATTTTTCAAGAAGAGAAGTGCACCTATCATCCTAAATTGTAATTTCCAGTCCACTCAACACCTGTGATGAGAGATCTTCGGCAAAAAGTCAGCTTAACGGTGTGGGCACCGAAATTAGCCCACAGGTCGAACCAGACCCGCACACAACGGCCCGCATGCTAATTTGGCCCACACACAATGGCCCGCATGCGAAACTTGGCCCGCACACAACGGCCCGCATGCAAACCTGGCCTGCATGCAAACGTGGCCCACACACAGCGGCCCGCATGCAAACTCGGCCCACACACAACAGCCCGCATGCAAACTCGGCCCATACACAACGGCCCGCATGCGAAACTTGGCCCGCACACAACAGCCCGCGCACAAGACTCGATTTGCAAGCACCGAATCGAAAAGAAAAGACCCGGACCCGACTCAAGCGCACCCATGCATGTGCACCCACCGGACCCACAACTCGAAGTCAAAAGGGGGCCCACCGACCCCTTTCTCAAAAATCGTGCCCTCCTCATGGGGGGGTGTGGCCGGCCAACAAAAGGGCCGGGTGGAGCCCACCGGCCCCCTCATTTTGGAAACCGAGCCCCCTCCCCATGGGGAGGTGTGGCCGGCCCTAAGGGGAAAGAAAGAAAAGAAAACGAACAAAGAAAAGAAAAAAGAAAAGAAAACCGCCTAGTGCGGGGGGAGGTAGCCCGGACGTCTACGCCAATCGTGGATTCGTGTCGATCCCTCGATCCGACGGACAAGAAACGAAGTCGTGTCGCCATCGATCTGAATATACAAAGATGGCTCATATCTCGAAAGATTAGCCATATCTTGCCCATAACCATCCCACAAAATAAGGAAAGAAATCAAGATTGTTTCCCCCAAAAGAGGGAACAATATATTGATAGTTATGAGAAGAGATATTTAAGGGATGCACTAAATCGCAGTCATATCTCTCCCAACTCCCCCCCTTCACCTATAAATAGAAGGGGTGGGGGAAGGTATCAAGGGTGGAAGAAGAGGTCAGAGAAACCATCAAAGACCGAAGCTAAAGCCGTGGAGGCTCTGAAGACGAGGAGGCTCTAACACTCAAGGCTCGAAGCTCGAGACATAGAGGCTTTGAAGACGAGGAGGCTCCAACGCTCGAGTTGAAAGTCGAAAACTAGAAGACGCAAAGGTTCTACAAAAGAGGCTCTCTCTCGACGACCCAAGTCTTCACGAGGCACGACAAGCGCGTTCTACGGGAACGCTTAGCCCCTAAAAGTCATCATCAACGTGAACACCTTGCACAGAAGATCAAACCTTCGACTTCTCACACGAAGAAGAAAGCATGGAGAAGAAGGCCTGGAGTTGACATCACCCCATTGTCTCCAATCATCTTCAACTCCGAAGACGCCACAAGCAAAGGCCGGAGAAGAAGATCGAAGCCGACAACACCCCGTCGTCTTCAACAAAGTTTCGACTCCTCGCACGAAGAAGAAAACTCGTAGTCGGTATCACCACGTCGTCTCCAATCATCTTCAACTCCGAAGACACCACAAGCAAAGGCCAGGGAAGAAGATCGAAGTGGCGCCACACCCGTCGTCTTCAACAAACATCCGCTCCATTCACGAAGAAGAAAGCTTGGAGAATGATACACGAAGCGACGCTACACCTGTTGCCTTCAATAAAGCCTTCAACTCCAATCAAGCCAATTACGCCCGGAGAAGAAGCCGACGCTACAACTATCGCACAGAGATCAATGCTACACCTGTCGTCTTCATCAACAAAAGTCGACGCCACAACCGTCGCAAGGAGATCGATGCTACACCCACCGTCTTTAAAAGAAGCCTTCAACTCCGATCAAGCCAAAAAAGCCCAGAGAAAAAGAGAAGTCAAAGTCGACGCCACAACCGTCGCCGCCAAAATAAAGCCGGAAGAATAAAGAAGACTCAGAGACATCGGCATTGTCGTTCGAGGAGAAAATCAAGTTAAAGCCAAAGCCAAGCAAAGCAAGAGCTACGCCCGCGCTAAAGCCACACACGTACTGAAGCCAAGCAACTACGAAGGATCACGAGCAAATCAACGCACTTTCTAGCCGATAAGACGCGAAGTCCAGAAGAACGAAGGCACCGCAAGCCTCTACCCCTTCTACATTCAAGCGCTATACGCCAAAGCTACGCCGACGCCAGAGCTACACCAAAGCAACGCCGGAGCCATACGCAAGAAGCTAAAGCTAAGCCGGAACCAGACGCCAGAAGCTAAAGCCAGAGCAAAGCTAAAGTTATGCCCGCGCTAAAGCCACACACGTGCTAAAGCCAAGCAACTACAAAGGATCACGAGCAAACCAACGCACTTTCTAGCCGATACGACGCGAACTCCGAAAGAACGAAAGCACCGCAAGCCTCTACCCCTTTCACATTCAAGTGCTAAACGCCAAAGTTACACCAACGCCAGAGCCACCCTAAAGCAAAGCCAGACGCCAAAGCCGAAGGTGAAAGCAAGATCGACACCGCGAAACCGACGATCAAGGATGCTGAGATCTAGCAAGAGCCGAGGGAGACACGAAAACCGAGGAACGACGCCAAAAACTCCCTAGTCGAGAAAATGCGAAGCACGAAAGGGACAAAAGAAACAGCGAAAACTCCTTCACCTCTCAAGAAACCCTCACTCTGTAAAGACCTCTGTCTTGGGCAACCCTTACAGAACTTTCGCACGAAGTAACGTGGAGACGCGGATCAAAGGGACCCTCCAGAGGATCTCTCCCACAATCTCCTGATCAAATTTTCGCTGCACCCGGCTCACCACCCCCGAGTCTCTGGGTCCCGGCCTTGTAATCTTCGTGTGCCCAATAAAGATGACCCGAATCTTTTTTCCATGCATACAAACGGATATCTATGATATATATTTGATTCACTCGATGACTTTTGATTATTCACATAATATTTATCTTCCTCATCAACATCAAGTTGTCCTCTTTAGTTTGCATCAAGAAAGTAATTGGTCAAATTTATATGCATGCAAGAGTAAGCATACGTCAATAGGCCGTTGTTATGTAATATGTATCCAGGTATGTAAATCAGGATATTCTTATTTGTCTTCAGGAACGAGCACCTCTTAAAACGATTGATGCATAAGCTTGATTGACTGCTACATGATAGTATGATCTACGTCTTTGTGAGGTACTAGCACCAAGTGACACCTCAAGATATCCCTTTCCCCGGTAATCAAGAAATTTGGGACAACCACCTCTTGTTGCAATGCTTAGACTTACAGGAAACCACTGCTATGTTTTACTGGCCTTCTATATATTTTAGAAAAAATGCGTATAGTAATAAATTCTGCTTTTTGTTCAACTTAAACGAAATATTTTTTATTATTGTGGTTCTAAGTTGGAACACATTAAAACGGTCCAAAGATCCTGAGAACTAATTATGGAGCAATGGAAGAACAGCAAAGGGTACAACCCAAAACATAGTTTCACAGTAAAATAGGTAATAAAAGAAGATGCATCGGGTTGTCCAGTTCATTTCTGGGCTCGCATATACTGTGCTATATGAACAAGAAATGCCAGTTCTATTTTTCCTCCATAGAGGACTAATGTTTAGTTTTCATACAATTGCTTGTATAGAATAGAAGAAATTTACGTCTGGTCATACTTCACTTAGCCAAAACCAGTGATTAATTGTCTCAAGAATAAATATTTAACAAAGTTAAATGTTAGTGTGAACCCCATCAAACTTCAAATTAAAGTCATACTTATCTATATTAGCCTATATATCAATGATCACGTGATCATGTTGTTAGATAATACAAAATGGAAGGAATATCATAGTTAAGTTGTGGATGATGAAAAGAGAAGCACTGAGATGCATAAGGACTAATGCATATGCATGCAACATGCACCCACAGACGCACACATTCGACAATTAAAAGTTTCAGCTATTCTTCATGCATGTACGGAGTACGTAAATATTACTCACATCGTGAAGTTTCTTATAATCAACGTCTCTTCGCGGCCTTCTGTAGCCTGTAATTTCACGATCGCTACCCTCACTAGAATCAATTCTGATGATCGAATCCATTTGATCAAACTTTTTTTTATGTGTTACATGATTAAATCCTTCATCACAGCTACGATATTCTGATCGACTGGAATATGGCCTAGCTTCATCAGATGAGCAAAATGAACCACTTGAACTGCAATCATCATCAGACTCATTCTCACTGCCTGTTCTGTTGTTGCTACTTTCAGTTCTTTCTGGATAATAATCCTCATCTTCAGAATCTTCGGATGGATACTCTTCAATAGGGTGAAGGTTATTTCCAGCATCAGGATCTCTTGTTGCCTCCTTAAAAATATCCTATTATGATTGCAAACAAATAGAGATGTAAGTGAACAATCTTAACTCTATTGGAAATGACTTCACTTTGGAAAAGTTATCACAACTACCCATTACGAACCTCCCAACTACAATTCACAGTAAAGCAAGTGCCGAGATGTGCATTAATGGCTCCAAGAATTTCTGTCTTATACTCGCAAAATTTGCAAAGCCATCCATGATCTCCTGGAGGAAGTGAGGCATTAGATGGGTCAGTTTCCAAAATAAAGTTGCATTAAATCAAAACTCCATGCATGTGGAAAGTCAGAAACTCTTGAAAGTTAACAGAATCTCACATAAAGAAGCAACTGAAATAACCATGAGACCCCCGTTCATATACACAGACCTTAATGAACTTCGCATTAATATATGAAAACCTAGTGTCCAAGAATTATGTGTAATTCCCTAATGAATCAAAATTTTGCAAGCATACCCCTACCACGGCTTCCCTCCATAATGGCTTACCATGATTGAGAATAGACTATTATACCTCTCTTGCTCCCTACACTTCCTAACAGCTTCTTTTCACCCTCTAATATTGCTGCCACCCCTTCCGCACCACCTCCTGAAACTCCATCTTGCCGCCCTGCCCTTTAACGCTATCTCCACTTTCTATCACCCTCTTTTCCCCGCCAATATTGCTACTGCCCACACCCCTACCACCATGTCACCCCTTCATCTTGCCACCACCTTTGTTGTCACCACAGCTACATCAAGCCATTGAAACCCAGCAACTACCACCACCTTGCAAAGCACACAGTGCTTCCGTACTATTTCAAAGTTGTAACACACTTTCAGCCTGCAAGCTGCAGATCACATGCACTTGCAGGCACATCCATGTACAACCACACACCCCAACCCTTTGGCCTATCATATGGACACTGCCACTATAATTCTTCACGTATCACATCACCATGATTTGTCATGCCAATGCCACTACTACTTGCCAGATGACAGGATGTGGTGTTAAGCCATCAACCAAGCCTTACCAATCTAGATGGGGTTAGCTAGAGGTGTAAAAAAAGCCCACCGACCCGAGCCCAACCCGACCCGGTCAACGGCCCGGCCCGAAAAATGCATGGGCCGGGATCGGGCCACCACCTCCGGCCCACAACCCGGCTCGGCCCGGCCCGAAAGGAAGCCCGTGAGCCCGGCCCGAAAGCCCGATCCAAATACTATAGTTTTGGCATATATATACATAAACTGTACATGTTCATTAATAATAACTAGTGCAGTGGTCTGACTGTGCTATAAACTCTGTGAGGTCTTGAGTTCGAACCCACAAAAAAAATATATTAAAAAACATACGGTTTTTAGCCTAAACCCGATCCGACCCGACACGAAATTCTTAATATATCTATACACGGGCTGGGCCCGAGCTCATACCCTTGGCCCAAGGCCCGGCCCGGCCCGTTTTACACCCCTAGGGTTAGCTTTGCCCAAGAAGGATCCATGAAAGAATAGAGCAGAGTTTTATGACCATTTGTCAATTCAACAATCACCCTCAGGTTGTGCATGTAAGCTCTGAGTTGAATGAACAGCTGAAAAAACTAAAATCCATGTACCAAGAAGGAAGGCAAAAGGCTAAGATGCTTACCATGGAAATCAAAATCCTGGTACAACTTACAATAGGTTAGAAAACACGAACCGAACATATTAACATGAAGTATCATTGATATTTAAATTAAATCCCCAAGGGGCACCCGTTTCATAGCAACTATCTTAAAATTAAGAATAAATGATTTGACAATAAGAACAATGGCTTTAAAGGGTAACTAGAAAGGAAAATGACATACTTCTCTCTAATGGAGGCTCCAGACATTTTTGGTGGAAACCACAGTTGCAAGACCCATCACATAATATAATGTCATTATCTGGGAAAACGTCACTTGATTTGCATTTTGCACAGAAGATCTGACAGTAGAACAGTAATATATACATTTAGAAAAATTTACAAAGTGAATCAAACTATTTTGTAAGTACATTGCTTATAGCTATGCAATTATATTGAAATAAAAAAGGACTTGTTTTCTACGTAAGATGCCAAGCTGATGATCTCTACCTACATGTTCATTAAAAACAGATCCATCTGGATAAATTATGGAGTCTTCAATGCTTGCTTCAGAACTAAGCAAATCCAGTTGATGAATTGCATCACGAATTCCGAGTTTACATTTCAATATCTGCTTCTCGGCTCTTTGCAACTCCTTTTCAGGCTTGATTTTTTCTCGACTGCAGAGAAATTTAGAAAAAGTTAACCATTACCGTAGTATCTTCTGTAATCCCTCATGCCACTAATAAATAACAGTCGCATAAATCCTTCCTTTAATCATGTTGACAACAAAGAATTTGCAAGTGATCATCAAAGCTCATATACAAACTGAGGTCGAGCTAAAAGTTAGAAGCAAAACAATTTCATTAGACGTGCCAAACACAACACAAGAACCAAGTTTATAGGTTGGTTTAATCCAAGAAAGTATTCTCCTGGATGTACCTTTGTTTGTAGGCATGTCTAATCCAACAAAACATTTCCGTTCTGAACATGACACAAGAACCAATGATTATATATTGATTTAATCCAAGAATTAGATGGTTCTTTGATTGTAAAACAGGGTACTGTTACGTAAAAGCTCAACAGAGTGACTTAGAAAGGCAAATTTTAGGTTTATCAGTAGAATCTTAGGGATTCTATGCAGATCAAAGTAGCTCCTCATCATAAGATACGCAGAACAAATTTGCTTCTTATTTGGCCTTGCAACTAGTTATTCATTAAAAGATTATCAACATGAATTATATATCAGATGCTATTGCAATTGATAGCAAATAGATATCTTAACGTGATCTCCATGGAGGAGGATAAAAGTTTGACGAGATAAGATTCATGATATTTCTATAATTCAAGGTAAGCGCAGAAGCAAGTTGAACACGCCTGTTCTAATGACTTCAGAACGAATTTCATGATGGCCGCTTAATCATTAGTGTAGAATTGACATACGATGTTTCTAACAAAGAGAAAAACAAACGTAACACGCATATTAAAGTTTCTATGAACTCTATCAATTTGAGTAGAACAAATCTGCCTTCGACAGCAATATGAGTTCTCATGCAAAGACATAGGATTCGGAGGGTGAAACACGATAAGTTAAACTCGCATGCATATATAGTAAGTTAAAGGTAAAGTAAGCATATATTTCGAATATGAAAGCACCCCAGAAAAGAAAGTACAAAATATAATCCAAATAATTTGGAAAATAGCTCAAAGTAATAAATTCCTTAGTCCATAATTGATTTTCTTTTCCTCTTTTTTTGACATTTATCGTTGTGTACGAAAAAATTATTACAGTAATGATATATACCTCTGACCTTTCCAACCATCTCCAGAGTATGCATCAATAAGGTTCTGCTCCAGTTTCATTTTGATCAATAGGTACCTCACTCTTCTTTGCAAGCGAGAGGCTTCATCTGGCTCAACATTTCTCTTCTTCCTCTTCCGCTTTTTCCGTTTTTCTGCTGTTCCGATTGCACTGTCACGAGCTGTATTCTTCCTATATTCTCTATATCCTAAACAAGATGTCTTCTTGCCTAAAACTTTTGAAGAAGACTGACGCTTAGTAGACAGATAACCAGAGAGCTTCTGTGGAGCTTCTATTGATTGGCCATTCAGAATGCGCTTACTCATTCGTGGTTTAAAATTGCATCTCTTGTTGTAGGAAATTTTGCAAACAGTCTTATTTGAGGATTTCATCTTAGAATGGATCTCATCCCGGAGAAGGGATCGCTTTCTGGAAGTGTAGCAAATTAACTTCTTTCCGGTAGTTCGCATTTTGTCTTTTTCTCTGGTCTTCTGTATCTGCTGACACATAGATATATGTTAGAATCTTCTAGGACTTATAATGGAGAATAGCAAGGAAACTGAAAAATAAAGCACACATGGATGTTGATAAACTATATTGAAGTATAGATATCTACTCAGATTTTACATGAAGAATATGCTAAAATAACACAATTGGAAATGGGGAATAACAAGATATGATACCGCAACAAATAATTAATCATAGTATGTGAAAGAGAACTTTTGATCACATAACAAGAAAGAGTTAAATGTTACAGAATGGATTGGGCAGTACAAGGGGAAGGGATTATGAAAATGTACTACCTCTCGCCTTCCCTGTAGCGAAAGTTCTGCAAGCCATTGACATGTTTATATACATGGGCAAAAGATATCTGGCTGCATCGACAAACATAATAAGTGGGCTTTGAAAAAATTTAAGAGAATAGCAACTGCACCATGAAGGTTTTCAGAGATTGTATGAGCAATAGCTTTTGTCTAACAAAGCCATCATGTTGCCACACAACAGTTTCCCTACCAAAATTCCTAACGAATAAAGATAGAGATATATGTTCTAGCACTTATTAAATGTTCTAGCATACCACATGCAATGTTTTATCAAAATTTGCTTCTAGCATACCACATGTCAAAGGAACCCATTTTCCTTTATATATATATATATATATAACTTTTTATATACATAAATAAGTCATGTCCAAACAACGCATCACCTAATCAGGGCAAAATTCCTAGGCGTCGCCTAGCCACCTGGACTACATCGGTATCCTCATAATCCAATAATTAATAGAACAAAGTACCTAACAATATAAATTTCTAGAATTCTTGTACGACCCTGGGCAAAACCAGCTATATAACTATTTCAACATAAAAGTAAATTTTGATAAATAAAAAAACTAAAATGTTTTCTTTTTGAAAAATCTAGAAGAATGATTGAATAACAAGGTTGGGAGAAAACAATTATAGTCCGCATTTAACGCCCCATCTCAATTGTTTCTTGTCTCAATCTATCAGAATAATCCTTCCAATTTTCTTACCTTCCTAAGGAGCAAACTTCATGTGTATGAGTGGCATCCTTTATATACCACCTAAAATATTTTCTATGTCCTTTATACCTATTTCCTGTATTTTTCCATTTTAAAGGATCTATAGCTCAATCTTGGCACTAGGCTCAGCATATGCTAATGCTAGCAGCTCAGCTATGCACCAGCCCTCATTGCATTCATGCACAGCGCCACTTCGCAATTGGTTCTTCTAAAAATATCACACTATACAATTATGCAGAACCTAATTGAAATCCAAAAGTAAACAATATGACTAGAAGTCAAAAGTATCGACCTGGAGAAGAGTACCAACCATTGGCTAAGCCTGGTCGTTATTCTTTTTCCCGATTACAAGATAATTAAAAAAAATTGAAGTTTAACAAACCACACACACAGAGTTCTCAAAAAAAGCAAAAAACCAAAAGAAAAAAACAAACCACACATAGAATCTATCTCATGGACCTCATGGTTAACAAGTTCATATTGAAAGCCTTGGAGTTTGCATGTTGGTAATAGTACAGTCAGCAACAGACCTAACCAGGGATTTAAATTTTACAGGATGATCAAAAAACTCTTCCAAGATGGACAAGCGGCTGATTTTCAAATAATACTTTATGAAGATTAGTGGGTGCCATGCACTACACAAACTCTCTTTAAGACGATAATATCTCACAATCATGCATGAGCTTTAACTGAAATAGTTTGTCTACATCCCATCAACATGAAAAAAATTATGCAAGGGTGCTCGTAAATGGATTTTGCCGAAACTCAACTAAAACCTAGTCGGAGTCTATGCCACAGCGAATTAGGTAAGTCAAAGTTAGGAGACTTAGCCTCTACCAACCAGACTAAGCATATGAATGTCATGTGTGCACCAGAGCATGGTGGCACACAGTGTGCACAACCAAGTCATCCTGGCTCCGCAAGACGTGCCTATCACGTACACCTAGTGCACCGAAGCTCTTGGCTACACAGCATATATCCACATACAAGACGCAATCCCAAACCGCATACGATCTCAACACGACAAAGTTTGCACTCGTGAGCTACCATCTCGACCTAGACAGCATGTGACCAACGACGACTGCATGTATGTCAGCGTTTTACTCGGCTTGAGCTAGACAACAGATGACCAAATCACGACGGCACCTCTTGGACCAACTTATCAACATGCAACCAAACTGTGTCGGTATGTGCACTCGGACTCAACTGTGAAAACACGTGTCGTGCACGTGTCTTGTAACCAAACGGAATCTCGAGCTGGCCCAAACATGCCCAAAACATGCCCCCTGCTAGCGTCAAGAAAAGTTTCATATCGCATCTAGATGCCCAATCTAGTCCGCACCTAGACTAAGCCAGCTTCAAACCTAAATGGATTATCAGTCACACTAGATCAACTATGTGATGACAGTGCCGTGTGGAATGCAAGCTACACCGACAAGGCACCCTTTGGCCAATTGCTTCCACAAGCGTGCGCATGGGTCTAAAACATTTTTGATAATTTTTTGTAAAATAATGTATATTCAAGCGATTCAAACCTAGTATCTCTAGCATGGAAACCAAGGCTCTTACCACCAAACAACGTTTTTCTTGATGAAAACATACTTTCTTGAGGTAAAATGGCATCGCACTTATGGCATAGATGGGAGGGGGATGGGCAGACCCCAACCTCTATGTTTAAGAGAAAATGGGGGAAAAGGATTCAAAGGATGAATCCAAGGTATAAGGGAGGAGGAAGGTGGTAGTCACAACACAAAAAACACTTACAACCTGGATGCCATGAAACTTCCATGCCTCAACTACCCTAGTCAAATACATCAGGATGTTCTTCTCTCAGTTATCCATATAAAGTCGATTCTCATCTAGTAACAAATCACCCAACGACCAAGAAGAGGGTGTCCATGATTTGTTTCTTGTGATTGAAGATTCTTTTGTTCCTCTCCATCCATATAGTCCACATGAGTCCGGATACATATCTGCCTCATATCTCTACAGATGTGGAGGGAATGGTATCACGTTTCCAAGAAAGCCAATAATTTTCAATGATGATGGGTGGAGCAATTGGCCAATGTAAGGTTTGAAGAAGATGAGCCAGTAGGTGATGGCATTGTTTGAAATTTCAGTCGAAATACCGAAATATTTCGGTTTCGGCCGTGGGCAAAACGAAAAGGGGGTTTGA
Organism: Chamaelirium japonicum; assembly: GCA_947650365.1. Lineage (NCBI taxonomy): Eukaryota > Viridiplantae > Streptophyta > Magnoliopsida > Liliales > Melanthiaceae > Chamaelirium > Chamaelirium japonicum. Next base: position 24,082,705 of record OX393555.1, read on the forward strand.
AACTTGGACCCCTTCTGATTTCGGCGAAGTTTCAAGATTTCAAGGGCATTTTAGTCATTTCATCGAGATTTCGATCAAAAAAGTGGGAGTCCACCGAAACCACGTGCTCCCCTCCCCTCCCCCAGTTTGAACCATTTCGTTGTCCACTTTTTCGTTGAAGTTTCATCGTTTTGTGGGCATTTCAGTTATTTTGATCGAAACCAACCCACAGATTTTATGAAACCTATATCCTGGTTTCAGTGGGGCTAGGCCTTTTAAATGCTGATGAATTTCAACTGTAGCATCTCCATTTTGACCGAAGTTTCTCCATTTTGCTCGAAGCCTCTAGACTTCGTCAGATTTCGCTAGTTATCATGGTCCATGAAAGCTTACTATGTGTTTGGTGTATGTGTTTTCTTCAAACAATTCTTCTAAATATGTATGCAAAACTATAAAAGACTTAAATCTAAAAATTATAAAAAAAATACATAAAAAAACCCTTTTTTTACCATTTTGAAATCTTTCCACCATTTTGGACGAAATTTTGAAATTTCGGCCGAAATTTTGGTTTCGGTTTGGGCCGAAACCAAACACGAACCTTAACTTTTAAACCATGGTGGTTGGTGATCAGATTCCGTGTAGAAAGAGCAAGTGTTGTTAGGTGGGATTCCCCTTCTAGCTAGGTTGTCAGCTGTGAGAATACAGTTGTGAAGGGCGAGCCAAAGGCCAAAGGATATCCCAAATGAAAGAAAAGCTAGAGCTCCCACTCACAAACCACTCATTTTAAAACCATTCTCAAGAGAATCATCGAGAAAGACAGCATTCTAGCCCCCAAAAGATAGTTGGTTAAACATCAAACACATACAATTTAAGCTTCGGTCCATGAACTCCCTGTCACAACCCAAGCCCATATTAAAACTCACATTTAGGCCACAACCTTGAAACAACCTCAGCAAATTCTGGGCTGCACCCTCACATGGTTGGAAAAAATGTAACTTAAATGATACGGATGCATTAACATGATCTAGTGTGGGGTCTAATTGCATCTAGTGTGGGGTCTAATCGCAAGGTACTTCAGAGGAACCATATCATCAGTTGCACAAAGCACTCATTCCAGTGCGGTGGGAAAGCTTAAGCCAACCTTTTGCTAAAACCAAGTATGCTAGACAGTAAGGGAACTGCAAACCAAAAAAACGAATGTGCAAGAGAACTTCTCCATTACAGTATAACATACTGTGAGAAATTTCGCAATGCGGATTTTGGGGTAGTAAAACATTGCCCAAAGTTTCATGACTCCTTCAACTCATACCATGATATCATTGCAATTTCAGTGCAACCAATGGGCCCTAAAAAGCTGTTAATCAGCTGATGTAAACTTCATGACAACTCTGACAACACCCGAGTGATACAAAAGGCCGACCTCTTGAAGAGAGAGGAGAGCCCAGAAGGTATATATTAAGAGAGGCCACCCCGCTCCCCTTACCGATGTGGGACTATTCCGGTGGGATAGTCCACAACAACAAATCTAAGTTTATATAAAAACCTCTAACGTATCAAAACGAAACAACCATTTAACCACCTGTAAGAGCCAAAATTTCAAGAAACCCAATTCAAATAATTCCTGAAAGCCCAGATTTTGGTGATTCAGATTGAGAACCGGGGCCATCAAGGGCCACAATTTGATAAAAAGAAGGCCCCAAATCTCAATTCCAACTTCTCAATGATCAGCCTTGATCTAGAGTCTAGACTCTAGACTCACGTGGCATCCCCCCCTCCCCAACGAAACTAATCGAGTGATGTACAAGAAAGGGGATTAAAGGGTCTAATCATCCAATGCCCACATAAAAATTGAAGGAATCATCCATCAAACGAAAACCCATCAAGGATTTCTCGAAAGAAAAGCATTAACAAGATTACTAATCCTCACAATAAACACAGAGGCACCAAGATTACAGAGAGGAGAGGAGTTGGGTGTCTGAAATCGAATCCATACATGTTGGGAGAGATCGCAACGGGCTAATTCTCTGCTGGGGGGCTTCGTTCTTGCAAATCCCTTCTGTTGGGTTCTCTCTGTTTTGCTTGGAGTCACAGCTTTCCCTCTCGTTTTGGATGGAAGTGGTTGCCGGCTTCCATTGTGTTTTACCTCCATTTCCCTTCTGTTTCTCTGCTCCATCCAACATAAGAATCCTCCCAATTCTTGTTAGGTTTTTTTTTTTTTGAAGTAAACGGATCTCCTTCAAATGGCTTCTCACTCTTGCAACAGTGCATGGGTGATCATCAGTTTTATATTATTACTTAAAATATGAAAAAGTTTATTTATTTTCCAAATATCTGTAAACATACCCTGCTTTTTCCAAGGTTCGAAATTTTCATTTCGGTCAATATTTCGACAGTGTGGAAATATTGTGATTTGATGAAAATGGTGGAAATATTGATTTTTTAATGGAATTTTTGAATGAAACTCTGGATAATCATAAACTAAGTATAGATACACGTTTTAGAACACTTAGATAATATTTATACCCTATCTACGGGTGTAGAGCATCACAAAGTATGTATTTTGCATTTGAGTCTGTAAGTCTTGTGCAGTCTTGTTTGAACCTGTTTTGATCTATGTTTTTTAAATGGTTTTTAATCTTTGTGGAGAAAAATATTTCCAAAATAAAGATTAGTTGATTGTTAAATTAATGCTTCAAACGATTTTGAAAATGGACTTAAAACAAGAAAGTTGTGCAAGTTTGAAATCGTACAAAAATTATGCTGAAATGCAAAACACTGTTTTTTTACTAAGTCTGAAAAAATGAGTTTTTATAAAGAAAAGTTTTTATACATTCAAAATTTTCTTTGACGGACCATGGTTTTCTAGATGTACTTGTAGTTCTACATCTTGTGAAATTTTTTGAGCTAAAAATGAGTTGATTTAACCACTTTTCTCAACATACAAATTTTATGAAAAACCGAAAAAACTGTTTTCTCCTACTAAAACTGAAAACCTACTTTTTGATTCACTTGGTTTTTGATTTTTTTGATATTTTTATTGAAATCAAATGGGGGGGTATTTGCTTATTTACATAAATAAGCTGCTGAAACCGAAACCCCCAGTCCCCTTTTATAACCAGTCAGTCCCAATATTTCGGTGCCAAAATCCCGAAATTTCCCAAAATATCTCGAAATTTCCACGAAATATCGCGATATTTCGTGCCGGCAAATATATCGTGCGAAATATCGCGATATATCGCGATATTATCGTGATTTCTATTTCGTTTGATATCGCAGTAGACATTTCGTGTCGAGGTCTGGGAAAACCGAAATATTTCGCGATATTTCGCGAAATATTTCGAGATTTTGTACCTTGGCTTTTTCTTGGTTTCTCAATCACTAATCAAAAGTTATTAAAATAACAACTATAACATTTCGTGTACCCCGCAACCCTCATTAAACATCGGTACATAGAGTTGAAAGAGGAGTCAACAGCTTCATTGGCGGCCCGGAGGTATGTTCGAACCAACCGGGGGTTTAATTGGGGTGTCTTCAAGGGAGTATGGGTATTTTTCGGGATGAGAGTGGGGTTTGATCTAAAAAAAATGGGGTGTATTTGAGGTTGATAGGAAACAAAAGCTATTGCAGTTATGTGGGGTATGTATAAATTTTTTTTTTTTTTTTTTTAGGGGGGGGGGGGGGGGGGGACGAGGCCTATATGTCTCGGTCATTCATTGATAATAACATTAGACATGAGGACTTCTCTGACCACAGTTGGTATAGAGGATGACGTCCACTGATTGAAGATGCATTTAGAAGTAGATAAACGAGCCAGAGAATGTGATGTTTCGTTGTCATCCCTGGGTGTGAAATGATGCTAATAGATGCATTGGTTTTTAGGAAAGTCTTGATATCATTGATAATTGTAGCTATATGCCATGGGGGGTGCAAATGGGGTGGTTGTAGAGTTTTGACCATGTTAAGCACATCGCCTTCCACAATGCACTCTGGATAATATAATTACATCGCCATAATGATGGAATAAAAAGGGAGCGCTTCCATTTTGTATTTTTTTTTTTAATAAAATGGTTAACGGATCTTCATATTCAGACTCGAATCCAAACCATGAACATAGCTACAAGGACGAAGACATCAGAGGAAAAAAAAAAAAGATTGATAAGAAATTTCCAACGAATGTCTGATCATAGATTAAGGGGAATCAAAGCATTAGTTGCATATGTTGCACTGTCCATCATAATAACAATAAGCTCTTAATTTTTTTTCTTTTCGGGAGGGTGCGATGCATCGAACAATTATGATGCCTTTTGGTTTATTTGTCCAGAAAGAGAGCTCCAAATAAGAAATCTTAACTCAATTGTTTATCTCCAATTTGGCAATTTTCCTAGTGTTTACATCAACCTAAGTGGGTGACAAAGCTGCCAATGTTTGATCTTGAGCGGGCACCTAGACTTGGTGTGATTTTACAAGCTTGGCCAAAAATCTTAGATCAAGGTCAAATTAGGTCAAGCCCGATTTGAAGATCAAAAAATTGATCAAAGTCCTAACTGATCCAGAATTTTTTTTTTTCTCAAAGAAACTTTACATGCGGTATCAAAGCCCACGTCGATCGGATCGGTGGAGATCTACAATTTCCAATCTCATTATGGTGCTCGAACGCTTTGTTAGTCAGTTCTTAGATTGGTCGTGGTGTCTCTGCACGAAGATCCAAGAATCAATAAGCAAATCAATGGTTTCCTCTTTTTGAATCTGTCTCTCGATTGTCAACGATGCCTGACGTCCTCACAAAATAGACAAATAAAAAAGGGGGTTTTCTGTGCCGATGTTGGTAGTGTCGGTGGTGACCTGGTTGTCGGACAGCCTAATCTAGCCACCATGGCACTATGCCGGTGTTCGAGGGCATTCGGCCATGAATGGGTGAAGACGAGTAGTGGACCGTTGGGTGCACGGCAGTGCACAGTCTGACGGTGGTCCGTGCGGCTTTCCAGTGTTTCAGCTGACGTCGAGTGTGGTTTGATCAGCATTGGGATTTTTTGCATTTTTGTAGCTCTTTTTCCTTACTTTGTCTTTCAGTAAATGCATCATCTATCTCTGCCAATTGAAGTGATATTCCAATTCTAAAAGAGTCAAACTTTGATAAGTGGTAAGACCACGTTAAGATCGTTCTACAATGTATGGACCTAGACTATGACTTTAGGATTGATGAACCCACCAAACCTACTGATTCTAGTACAACGAAAGAAAAGTCTAATTATGAGAGAATGAAAAAGATATAATAGATTAAGTCATATGGTGATAGGGCATTGCATTTCTAAAGCTATAAGGATAGCTATGCATGAACAAGAGAATGCCATGTAGGAACTGGTTACCAGAGGCGTGATGGAAACGGTCTAATACTATGGATCGGGTCATATGCTTTATAGTAGACGGTGATCTAGATGACTTTTTTAAAATAATACATATCTAAACAATCTAAATATTATTAGAAGATTACGTCACTGGATTTAAGAACACCAATGGAGAAGATCATCAACGAAGATGAAGTTGTTCTTCTTTGGCTTGGAGTCTTGGATTGAATCTAAAGTAACTTCTTCATACTACCTACGTACCATCATGAGAGGGATCAATTCATACGTAGTTCCCTCCTTCTATTATGCTTCATTTCTTCCTTGGTGAAACTCGAAGAACACAAACAAGAAGGTGTGGAAGAAAAAGAAGAGGCATACCTTATTTCTTTCTCTTTCTTCCTCTCTTTTGTCTCCTTTTTCTTCCTCATTTCTTTCTTTGGTTTGGTCGGTCCCTATGGATGGATTAGGGTTTAGGGGAGGCCGACCACAAGGCTATTAAACCCTTAGGTGAATAGGTGGCTAGCCACTACCCTCTTTCCTTGTTGGGGTGGTCTCCTATTAGGTGTGAGATATAATTCTAACACTTTAGGTGATCAACTCCTTTACTTTAGGCACCATACCATAATTGGACTCCCACCCCTAGGATTTATAAGGTCATCCTCTACACGATGCACAAGCACTCCTATACTCATCTACCCTAGTTTTCTTATGGGGATAGGTTACTTGAAAAGAGGACTCACATGGAGAGGGGTTTCCCGCTATAGAAAGGATCCTTAAAAATCAAGGGAATTAATTCTCGTAAACATCTCCAAACTAATAAAGATTGGATACTCCAATATATGAGAAAAGGTATCCGTCATTATCCACCATGGACACCTACAATGACGCCCTATAAAATAGGGATCATCTCCTTAGTCCAACATGATTATGTCTAGAGAAGAATATAGAGTCCTACTCTTATTAGGACACCTATGACTCATCCTACTCTTTAGGAAAGCCATCTTAGCCTATTAAATGGACAACAATGGCTACTCCTAAATTATAGAAATGCCAACCTAGTCCAATACGAGACCCTAGACACTTACTAATTTTTTGAAAGAAATCAACTTAGTCCAATTTGACACTTACGACAACTCCTAAAAACCAGAAGGGCCAACTTAGTCAATTCAATCATGATCTAATAATTTTATTCCAACTAGGAATCACATATGATTGATTTTCAAACTCATTAATAAGTTCGCAATGACTCACTCCAGTAGACCGCATTCACATAGTGCACATTCAATGTGATGCCAAACTAGGACTTCTATTGAATATAGCATATATAAGGCTTCATTAGGAATCATAATCTTATTAGAAAATCTAATTAGTAGTACACCTAATCTAGGTAACCTTCGGGTTTCTAGTCACCATGGGTGAGCTCCACGGCTAGGAATCCTACTTACACTAGGATTAAGGTTTCTACTACCAATAGAAATGACTAGGGTTGGGGCTCTAGTGATTTTGGCTCTAATTAGGAAATAAACTGAAACCGTAATATTTGTTTCTCTTTTGATTGGTTTATACTTTAACACAAAACATTTTTTAGATAATCATGAGTGAGTTCGCACATGAGGTTGCTCTTGAGAGTTTGTATACTTCCACATAACCCCTGAAGATGATAAAATACAAGAGTACCCTACCTACTATGTTGTACAAGAACCCCTTCTGCTTTTGGCATCCGTATATGATATCTAAGTTCTAAGATTGCCCCACTCAACATAGCTCATCAACTACACTTCTGACTCTCCAAATCCTTGTGATCACCATCTTACTTTATATATACCTAGTATGGTATATTGATCAGCCTTTTATAGAGGTTGCTAAAGGATATACCCAGCCCTCGACAAGGAGTGAGGAATTTCCACATCATGTATGTGTTCCCCAGCATACAACACCCAATCTATCCAGCATTAACCCTGCAATAGTCCTCGCTGATTGGTAGGTCAAAGTGACAAGCATTGAACCCATAGTCCATAAGACGTTTTGGGATTTAAGGTTAGTCAACTAGTAGTAGTTTAACATCTGTCCCAAACACACAAGATACAGTTCGCTTTGCCCGTGCCCCGCAGGAGAACTTCCTAGGGGAGTCACCCATTCTAGTACTACTCTCGCTCGAGCAAGCTCAACTACAGAGTTTTTATGAAATTCATAGAGGCACATGGTTTTAAAACATGTCTTCTATGTTTGGTAGGAAAAATTATATAAGTAGCTCAGGATCTCTTTTTCTCCAAGCAATGTGGGGCTAACTTTGGCCTTGGACACCTCACCTTATTCATCTTGGCATCACAACCTCGGGAGTCTTGGCTATTGGATCTTGGTTATCATAATCCACCCCCCTTAAGGGCTACACGTCCACGTGTAGGGTTAGAAACCCCCCCTACGAGGAGAACCGGCTCTAATACCATTTTGTAACATCCACCCCAAACACACAAGATAATGTCCGCTTTGCCCGTGCCCGCACAAGAACTTTACAGGGGGGTCACCCATCATAGTACTACTCTCTCTCGAGCAAACTTAACTACGAATTTCTTACGAAATTTGTAGTGGTGCACGGTTTTAAAACGAATCTTCTATGTTTAGGAGGAAAACTTATATAAATAGCTCATGATCTCCTTCTCTCCAAGTGATGTAAGGTTCACTCATGGCCTTGGACACCTCACCTCATCTCACCTTATCCATCATGGCATTATAACCTCAGGAGTCTTGGCTCATGGCTATTGGATCTTTTTTGAGAGGTACATGGCTATTGGATCTTGGTCGTCACAAGTAGAGGGACCATAATCTAGGGTGACATTTCTTTAGACAAGGGCCTCTTACATGATCCCGCTCAGTATACTTCAAGCATATCAACACTCCCGACTTAGATTAAACTAATTCAATGGCCAAGATAGACCATCTCTCTATAACAAAAAAGCCATGGTGTTACAGTCTTAGCAATCTGATTACCGATTGCGAACTCATTTAGGTGTGTATGGTTCACTCATATCTCCTACCTAGGGTGTGAATCTCATCCATATACATGAGCCACCTAGGGGTACATCCAAGTGGACTTATGATTTGTACATCTCATATACTACGATAATAAAGAGTTATCTGCGAAAGGCACAAAAGGGTTTTACTTATCTTTATCTCAATGTCATAAGTCGTGAATTGGCATGTAGAATATAACCAATCCCAATATACAAAGCAGTCTTCCTTGTTGAAGTAGAAATTAATTGGGTGACCTAGTGAGCCATCCCTGACAAAGAGATTGGTTAAACTAAAGGACTAAGAAATATCGTGAACGAAAATACCCTTCATTGTATTTTAAATTTTCTTTGCAATGCCATCGAACCAGTGAACCACCAAACCTCTGAATCGAACCACCAAATCGCTCACCGGTGCCAGAGATGCTTGTCACCACCGAACCGAACCTAAACTTAACTCTAAACCCAACATCTATGGGCCATGAGTTGAACCCTAGACCTGGGATCTAAACCGAACCCTAACGAAACCCTAAACCGAGCCATAGTCGTACCTACTCGTCTCCGCTACTCTTCGGCGCAGGGGTGGTGGCAGCGGTGACCAGCTGCAACTCAAGGTTTGTTTGACCAAGGACCGGGGCAGCGGCAAGTGGTCATGCTCAAGAGAGATAGGAGAAAGAGAGCAGAAAAGGGTAATTTCATATTTATCAAAAAAGACAGAAACCTTAGGCTAAACGAAACTTGAGCGTGTCTCATGGCAATGATATGTTGTCAGGGACCTCTCACACATTAACCCAAATTGATTTACAAAATTGAACAAGGTTGAGGCCCCTATCCATCTTAATTGGTCAATATACATTACAATGGCAAAGAAAATAATAGGGAGTAAATCTTCATTAACCATCCCACTCCCCCCCCCCCCCCCCCCCCCACCAAAACCCATAACCCCCCCAAACCCTGCAACCAATCACGGCGTACTTCCCTTTCTCCCGTCTCTGCATCCATCCCGACCCCCGATCCCCCCTCCTCTTCTCACCGTTGCTTGGATTTCGGCCGACGGGGAGCATTGAGCATCCGATCCCGGAGGAGACGGCGCCGGAACAAGGAGGGACTAGCCCACAGCCGTAGCCGAGGACTCCCCACAACTCCAGTTCAGCACCCCGCTCCTTTCCCCCTTTTCCCCTTCTCTGTGGTTTGGAAGACCGGCCGACGCGGCCCTCTTGTTTGTCCTCTTCCGTGCGGCTGCCTTTGCCACCGGCCATATGGCTGGCGACTGGGCCGCCGGCGATGCCCGGACCAGCCGGCCAGGCATCGCGGACCGCCCAGCTGGCCACCATAAATCCGATGGCCCTTTTCTCCCTGTTTTGTGCCGTGACTGCCGCCGGCCAGAGCGCCCACGGCTGACAGCCAAGCGGCAGCCCAACCAACCAGCCGTGCCCAGACCTCTTTGGCCTTTACCTTGACTACAACACCAGTTACTGTAGAAAAGCAGTAGCCGAGTTGCAGTCTACGTAGGATTGGGAGTCTACTTAGGATCGTTGCAGTCTACTTAGGATTCTACTGACTTGGGAGTCTGTAGTGCCCTTTGGATCGATTTTTGATCATATGGATCGAGAATCGTAGGATCCAGATGGGGAGTTTGATAACCACGTCTACGGGCATCTATTCTATGAGCCTCACACCTTCCTTTATTCCTCCCTCGAGATCTAGGTTGCTTGCAGGGAATCCAAACTCTACGGAACCAAAGCATACTCTACGAAACCTAACCCCCCATCACGTCATCCTTATCTTGATCTATGAAGCAAAGAAGAGCAAGAAGAGGAGTCCAAAGTCATCACTTTTGAAGAAGAAAACAACATATCACGTGGGAGAGTTTACTCCGAAAAATGGTACCCACATTCTCGTGCCCACCATGGGGCCTCTTAAGAAAAAGCCACCCACATCCAAACCCACAAGATCAAGAGCTCCGAAGTCACGAGCGACCATACCTACCAGCTTGTCAACGAAGATGGTGTCGACACGGGGCCAAACTACTTCTCACAAGACTATTGTAGGTGATGTAGTGAAGTTAGGCTGGCAATCGAGGCTTCCGAGTTGTAGTGGAGGGATCTAGGGTCTCTTCGTAAAGTTCGAAAAGAGGAGGGGAGGAGTAATCAGTTAATGGTGGTAATAGGGTTCATTGGTGAAAGCGTCTGAGGGTGAAAGGTCCAGTCACGAGAAGGGCTAACAGTCAGCAGGGTCCTCGGTGGAAGGAGTGATAACAGGGAAAGAACGAGACGGAGAAATGTAAAGGGGAAGAAAAGGTCGGGAGGAACTAGGAAGGGAATGACAATAGCTCTTTAGTGATGGTGTCGGTCATGTTTATGTGTTGCGTAGTAGGGAAGTTGTAGGTGCCTGTCTGGCTATAGGAGGTGACAGAAGTGATGGACAAGCTCAAGGTTGATGGCCCCGATGTTGTTGCATTAGAATCGTTGGCCTCTGGGAGAGATCTCATTGAGAGGGGAAGAGATATAGTGGCGTAGTGAGGTAGGAGGCAATACAGAGATTAGGTCGGATCTGGATCGTAAGTGGAGTAAATTTGGATTCAGGTAGAGGGGGTTGTAAGTGATACAAATTTAAAATCCATCTAACTTACAAGGGAATATGTTGATGTCGGCATGTTAGCTTTTACTAGGTTCCTCTTAGGGTTTCATTGGGAGGGGTTGCGGAGGTGGATGAAGTGGTGATGGCATTGTAGCGCTGGGTTTTAGTCAACAGCTGCAGGTCTAGGTATTAACAAGATCGATGGTTACAAGCAACATAGTGGTCATTAGTTGGCTCTGTGACTCCTATTTCTTCTTTCTCTTCTTTTTATGGGTATGGGGCCGGGAAAAATGTGTTGCATGGATAGTGATCTTGATATTGGATCGGCTGTCATGACGTTAGATGGGGCTCTTTGTGCGTGTGCTTGATGGATTGGGGAAGCAAAGGAGTTAGGGATAGGTGAGATGGTAGTGGTGTAGACAATCTCCCTGTGATGATGATTTGGGATAATAGGAGTTAGGGTTTTGAAAGGAAATTGTAGTGGTGACTTGTGGATGGGATAGCAAGGGTGGCGACAAAGATGATGGCTGATGCTAAGGCGACGACAATGGTGGTTGGCTAGGGAATCGCTTGACGGAACTGAGTCTGTAAGGAGCCTCGCTTTGATACCAAAAAATATGATGAACTTGGATGTCGCACACGCGAAAATAAGAAGGAAGAGGGAAGAAAAACACTAACCTCACGGCTCACACTAATGGTAAACAAAGACTAACTCCAAGCACTAAGGTCTCACACCTTTTACGATTTGAGCGAAGCTCTCACTTTTTTCATTCATTCAACATTGGCCTAAATCGTAGTACGACATGGTTTGTATGATCTTTCAAACTTGGAGAACGCCAAAAGGGCTCAAAGGCTTGACAAGCCTGACTTGACGACACGACTCAACATTGGACCAGCATAACAACTTAAAACATAAGTGGGTTGCAAGACACTCTGAATAGAGTACTCAACACAACTCACTCGTGGCGATACACGCTTAGGGTAGGTCCCATTCGAGTCATTTCTCTTTTACGATCTAAACGAAGGCTTAGACCTTGGAACCTTCTTTCCATTGCCATGCATACACCTTGCGGTGGTATTGTGATTGGTCTCCACCACGAGGTCTTAGCTATCAAACATGTAATCTCAACAAAGGATAATGTTAGAGATTTCTCAGGTTTTCTTCTAATTAGCTCATTTGTACATTTTGAATCATTTAATTAGAATGTAAAAAGTAAATAATGAAAAATATATAAAAGAAAGGTGTTAGGATAATGGAATATCAACGAAAAATTTAAATTATTGGAGAAAGCATATTGTTTTTATTACTAGTCCAATAAGATATTGAAAAATAAGAAAAATGGCAAATGATTGGACAAACAAAATTTCGGGTTGCTTTGGCAAAAACTAATGTGCAAACATCTCATGTATTGAGACAAGGTTGACCACTGTGATTATCTCTTACTATGTATTTAACGGTCAAAAGAAGAAATAAAAGATGCATTAAGCATTATCTTCATCAACTTGGAATAATAATGAGATAGAGTGCCACTATAGGAATTTCGATGTGCATCGACTGGGAAAGGTAATGAAAGAATTGCATTAAAGCATAAAAAATATGCACGAAAAACAACATTGATCTCCTCTTCACCATACAATTACACTTTACGCATGAATTGTGTGCAATATTCGGCTTGAACTACATGGTTATACTATTTGAAGATGTAGTGCTAATTCTTGGGAATATTGACATGAAACAAATGAAAAAATGATTGATAGTTGAAAATTATAGTACAAAGGTTAAAGATAGGTCAAATAGGTGCATGCTTTAGTTCATGGTATCGTGTAGTTATATTAGAACCCCCCCTGATGCATGAGTGTCTAGGTGTTCATTATGATCTATTTGTTTTGGAATATTGGTAGTCCTAGTCGAGTCTTTTATTTAGTTACTTGTCTCTAATTTGATATCCATATTTTTAATTCTAGCTTTTAGGGTAGTTTTCCAAGGAACCATGATTCCTAATTCCATTGGGGTTTAGTAGTCATATAGGATCCCCAATCCAACAAGGATTCCTAAAGGCTTTGTTGTTTAGCTAGGTTACATTCTCAATGTTGTAGTGACTTAGGTTTCCTAGTCATGATTGGATTCCCTAATAGGTTATTTTCTATATTTGACCCCTTTCTCCTCTGGGTGTCCTTCAACATACTAAAAGTCAAGGGTCCTGATTGGTTCGTAGACCCGAATGGAATAAGAATCGGTAATCTAAAGCATAGGAGTGGGAATGCTCATTTACATTGTTTTGTTTGGTTACCGCAGGGAGTAAAGCCCAAGAACGGAGTGTTTAGTCCATTCTAGTGTTTTTATTCGATCAGTTAAATATTAGAATGAAATTTATTTAAAACTGACTTCCTAAAATACCCTCAACCTAGGTGGCGTGTACTAGTCCTCCTAGTCTGTTGCATTTTGTAGAGAGAGATTATATGTTTTAGAGAAAATGTTATATAGAGACAATATATGTCAAATAGAGAGAATGTTGTAAATAAGAGATGGCATTAAGATAGGATGTTATAGAGAATATATTTTAGAAAAATGTTCTAGGAGAGAATATTTGTTACAAAGAGAATATTATTGAGAGAGAATATTGTAAATAGAAATGTTGTGGAGAGAATTTATATTGTAGCGAAGAAAAATTATAGGGTATTTTTGGAGAGAATGTTGTAGATAAAGAATATTTATTGTAAAGAATCTAAAGAGAATACATGTTGTAGCAAGAGAGTATTCTTGAGAGAAATATGTTATAGTGAGAATTTGTTTTAGAGAGTGAGTTATATGTTTCAGTCTTTCAGACATGGTTCCAAATTTTGATTTTGTGTTTGGTTTCGGTTCAGACCAAAATTTTGAATTTCGGCCAAAATGGTTTAACAATTTTAAAATTGCTAAAAAATAATATTTTTGGTGCTGTTTTAATTTTAAATTCTTTTTGTTGTGCATACATATTTACATGAATTATTTTAGAAAACACACACCCTCGAGCCCCCCATTGGCAACCCGTCGCGTGTGAGCAGCTGCCGACACCCCTCTTTTGTAACCACCTGTCAATGCCATTGCAGGAAGCTGCATGTCTAGTAAAGAGCAAAAAGGAAGAAAAAAAAAAGATGCTTACCTACATATCACCGCGGTCCCTCGATCCACCAACCATCGAAGCTGAACCGCCGATCGAAGCTGAACCGCCGGTCACCATTACCACTGTTGATCGCCATCCCTCCATCTTCCCTCGTTCTTTTCCCTCTGAATCTGTTAGAAACCTTAAACAGATTCCCCAACTGGGCCAATTCCTATTCACAGAGCCAAATCCCCACTTTAAACTCTATTCAACCCCAAGGCTCTTCACCAATTAATCCTAGCCCTGAGATCCCATCCAAAGGCCAATATTCTGTAGCCATATGACTTGATCCGTTCCTAATCAACCAAAACGCATTACACTTATAAACCTGAACACGACCCATCTACTCCAATCTGACTTGCATTCTCAAACATGTCTGATATCCCATTTTGACCATATCTCTACCGTTCCTTTACCAAATCGGGTGTTCCAATTGTCGATTCGAAGCTATTTTCGAGCCGAATCTATCAATTCCTTCAGTGCATCGTCTTAGTAGGCTGGTAAAATCAGATTTCGGTCTCGGTGCCTACATATTACTTCATTTAGTTTTCAGATTCTTTCTTGTTAAATGTTCTAAAGTGATTTGTAAAGGCTATCTTGTGTCGGAAAGTGTTATAAAAGAGCTCTAGTTTGATAGTACTTTATATTAGGGAAGTTTAATGTCTATCAAGATTGAGTTTAGTGCTGTCTTAGAAGGTTTTATTTAAATGAATGTAGAGTGAGTGATGAATTAGTTCTCTTTTATCAAGTGAAGTCCCTTGTTACGTTCAGTATTTTCAGCGTTCGCCTGGAAATATATACCTCCCTTCTTTTCTTTGTCTTTTGTACAAGAGGTTGGCTAGGATTTTTTTTCGGTCTATAGACAGACATGTGTGTAAAAGGACATAGACTATAGATTAATAGAATAGAAATGGAATTTTGTCTATTTTCTTCTCTCCTTTTCTTTGCAAAGGTTTATACCTTTGCTATATTGATCACAGATCCCGAGCCAGTAAGTAAGAAGTTGCTGAAAACTGTAAAACACTTGCTGTAATTTCTTACTTTTGCCTCTTGTGGATTAGGATTCAAATCTGTTTGGGTTCCAGTCGTTGATGGTTTCATTTCTTCTGCTGAAATTTGGTATCCTAATCCAAATTCCTCAGAATCACACATCTGAAAAGAAATTTTCTGTAAACAGATGTTCTTAAATCAGTTTACACTACTTTGTCAGCGGAAGGAAGGACGCTTAGGGTCTGATCGTTAAGAATGAGGATGTTTATGGGGATGACTAGGGTTCCAATCATACCATTGATATTTTTTACAGTTTGGGTTGAACGACGAAGAAGGATTCATAAAACCGACCACAAATAGATGGGACATGGCTTGATGGTCATTGTTATGGTTATATTTGTTGCAAAAGGATGACTGATAGAGTTCTTGCATGAATCTGTTATATTTGTTGCATGAGGATGACCGATTGAATTCCACTTCCATTTACCATGTATTAACTTGATTCCTACTTGTGCTTTCGCTAGAAGTTGTTTAATGAGATTCATTCTTCTCTCTGTTTTTTTTTCTGTTCTATATTTCCAAATCATTCACCACCTTCTATAAAATGTTCTTGTCGCATGATCACGTAATGCATGTGTGAAATGCTAGTACAGACATTTGTGACTTATCATGCATGATTTGTAACCAGTGCCTGTTTCATTTGCATGATTTGTAACCAGTGCCTGTTTCATTTTTAGGTTTAAATTTATCATTTAACGATTCACATGGCTGTTTATGCAGTTCCATGAAAATGCGAGAAGATCGAAGTATTCAGCCTACATAGTGAACTCTCTTGATTGATGTTGGTGAAAGGCATTTATGTTCAACATGTGGACCTTGAGGTATTTCCAAAGGCGTTGCTTGAAGACTACCATGCCACTTCTCCAGAACAGGTGGATACTTGGCACTCGTTTATGATATTTGCATATAAAACAACCCATGTGGGATAATATTGGTGCACATTCAAATAATACTATATGCAGGAATTCTCCTCAATTCTTACAAATGAAGGCTTTGGATTTTACAACATAGAATCCAAGAATCCTACTATTTACACCCTCAAAAGCATATTATACCTTCTTCTTCTCACATTCTTCCATCAACCCATTGGATTATTGATACATATTTGAGAAACTTGAAACATGCCATCTGACAAACCCTAGGGTGTGTGTGTGTGTGTGTGTGTGTGTGTGTGTGTGTGTGTGTGTGTGTGAGAGAGAGAGAGAGAGAGAGAGAGAGAGAGAAGGGTTTGGGGAGAGATGAGAATTGTTCTCCATTCTGGGCCAATAGGCCAAATATATAGACAGTACATGTGAGGCCTCTACAGGAAGTATATTTGTATAGTGTATAATGTATATACACGAAATACAAATATATGTTAACACATGAGAACACTAATCATCCAAGTTACGAGACATAGGGTATCGATGGACAGATATTTCATATTTTTCAAAGAAAACGTGCCTCCTTTATCGGTTAACTATGTCATATTTTAATATTTTGTCTTGATGAATTATAGTTTTGTATATGTTATTTCTCTTGATTAAATATTATTCTTTTGTAAGAAACATATCGTCGCTTAGTTTACTTTGGCGATTAATCAAAGACCCAGAAGACCCCTAAAAGGAAAGCCCATGCATGTTCACATATACATCATATCCAGATGTATATACCCTTTTTCTCCGTTCCAGTTCCAATTTCTTGGTTTGGAAAATCGAACACCTTGTATCAGTGTATATTGTTACTATTTGCTCAATGTTCCAATCATTAGTATCTGATGAAAGTCCATCTCATTTCCGTTTTCTGTACTGTACTAGGACTTTTTGGCATGGATACGTTTCCTCGCAGATGAAAGCAGACAATGTGTCAAAATCAAAGTCATTTTGTGAGATAAACCCAACTGCCACCTCTCTGTTGGGTTGGACTCATGGGTGCCGGTTGATGTCGACAACCAAAGGAAGGAGTATGCGGAGCAAGGTGGAGAAGAGAATGCGGAGAGAAACAGGGAAAACTTTTAGGGAGGTCAGGCGCGCAAAGAAGTTGAGAAAGAAGTTAATGACGGATGAAGAGAGGTTAATATACAACTTAAGAAGAGTAAGTCTGTGGCTTTCTCAGATTCTTGGTTTTGATTTCGTCAGTGTTCTCTTTCATCGATGGGTTAACTTACTAAAGCTATCATCGTTCTGCGCTTTCCTCCATAAATGAATCTTGTGCATGTTTCTTTTGCGGAAGAAAGCCTGATCACAAGCTGATACAATTAACTTTTACCTGCGCATTTGGCCTCTGTTACTATCATTGTTATTGTCACTGTTCTCATTGTTTTCTATTTTCTTTCTTTTTTGCATATAGCATTGAACAATATGTTTCATCTACTATGGGTGCATTTATTCTGTTAATAAATTAGTTTATGTATAGCCGTTATAGGAACTCTCTCTCTCTCTCTCTCTCTCTCTCTCTCTCTCTCTCTCTCTCTCTCTCTCTCTCTCTCTCTCTCCCTCCCTCCCTCCCTCCCTCCCTCCCTCCCTCCCTCCCTCCCTCCTCTCTCTCTCTCTCTCTCTCTCTCTCTCTCTCTCTCTCTCTCTCTCTCTCTCTCTTCGTGCCGGATTTGTGATCCGATCGAGAGGCATTGCAACCTTCCATGCATTGCACGGGATTGGTACTAGTTAATATATAATGTTTATACACAGTATCTCATCTTGTTTACATCCACTAATACCATCTATTTTATGCACCTTATTATTTAGGCCAAGAAGAAAGTGGCTCTACTTCTACAAAAGCTCAAGAAATATGAGCTACCAGAGTTACCAGCCCCTCGGCATGATCCCGAGCTACTCACTGCCGAACAGCTTCAGGCTTATAAGAAGATTGGCTTCCGAAACAGAAACTACGTGCCTGTTGGAGTTCGCGGCGTCTTCGGAGGTGTCGTTCAGAATATGCATCTCCACTGGAAGTTTCATGAGACAGTGCAAGTATGCTGCGATAACTTTCCGAAGGAAAAGATCAAAGAGATGGCGACCATGCTTGCAAGATTAAGTGGCGGCATCGTGGTTAACATCCACAATGTGAAGACGATCATCATGTTTCGTGGAAGAAATTATCGACAGCCAAAGAATCTGATACCCATCAATACCCTCACTAAAAGGAAGGTGCATAAATTATTTTTGATGTACTTGGTTATTATGCTTTTTTAATAAATAATTCTTAATACAATTTTCGGGTGGGATTTTATTCATTGAATTTTATGTACATTTGCAGGCGTTATTCAAGGCTAGATTTGAGCAAGCTCTTGATTCTCAGAAGCTAAACATCAAGAAGATAGAGCAGCAGCTCCGGCGTATGGGCGTAAACCCAGAGGACCCGGTCGCATTGGCCAGCATCCAGAGAGTTGCTTCCACATTCTTCCGAGCAATCGATGAGAAGCAAGGAACCCCGTATGTCTTCCGCGGTGACAGACAACCAACAAATGAAACCGATGGCACCCCTGAGGAACCACCTGCTGTACTTTCTGATGACAGCGACCAAGAGGAGCTCGACCGATTCATTAAAGAAATAGAGGATGCGGCGGATCAGGAGTGGGAGGTAGAGGAAGCAGCCGAGAGAGAAGAAGCATCCAAGTTAAGATATTGGGGACAAGAAGGCATGGGGATGCGAGGAGGGAGTGCGAACCGGAGGGATTACGATTCAGAAGAAGACGTCAGAGGCCATGGACGAGGTACAGATGGTGTGGACAACAAGCGAAGAACTACTGATATACGAAAATGGGATAGCGATGACGAGATTTCAGAAGGATCGGAAGGTCCGGAATGGGATTCAGACGAAGCGGGTGGTTCAGTTGGTGGCATCAGAAATGATTATGGCAGTGCGGGTGGCCCTCGACGGCACAGCAACAGGAGTGGAGGGAAGGAATCGTTGAGAGCGGGAGGCGATGGCAGATTGAGAGGAACATCTTCTGAAGTGAACAGCGGTTCCGGTAGCGACTTGTTAGGCGATTCGGATGATGGTGCTCTGTGGGGATCGGATGATGACAGGGAGCGAAAGACGGGAGGCTTGAAAGCCGATCCTTATGATTTCGTCAGCAGTAGTGATGATGAATGGGAGGATGATGGCAGGAGTAAGGGGGACAAAGGTGAGTTAAAGAAGAAAGAGATTGATGAGGGGTGGGATAGTGATTAGGTTCATGCAGTAATATAGGACTGTTGGTCTGATTTTAGATAGCATGGAAGGTGGAGGTGACTAATGCTTAGGTGGATGTTGAGAGGTTACTGTCCCCCGAAGCGAGGCTGGCGTCAAACCCTAATTGTTTTGAGTCCCATATGGCCGGAGATCTGGCCCGACTGCCCCTGAACCGCCAAACCGAAGGAGGAATTGATCAATGGGAGCTCTTGGAAATCGTTGTCTATTTATTTGAAGGTTGGAATGTGGTTCATACCTTGTATTTCTCTTGGCAAGGAATTTGGCTGTATGATCATGTACTGGAATTGGTGAGCACTAGATGCTCTTGTTACTGTAGCATTTTTATTTATGCGGTGGAAGGTTACTGGGCTGTAGCAGCTACAGTCAATTGCTTCTTTTTGGTGATCTGTAGTTGACCTTGTGCTTTTACTACTGTGCTGATTTGGTTAAGATAAATTGAAATCTAATAAGATTGCTGATGAATTGAGAGCAAGTGTGGCCATCTCAGATCTATGAAACCAAATGCTACTTACAGAGTTGGAGGAATTATTGCAGACCATTTCAAAATGGGCTGTCTGCTGATCACAATTGCTCGATGCTGATCGGTGGATATGATACACTGGGAGGGGTGATCGATCGAGGATGGGTGTAATGAATGGCTCTGATCGGTTTTTTTTCCTGTCGATCGGGGAAATGTGCGATACACAGGTCAGGCAGCTTGCATTGGACGGTTGTGATCAACTGACATTCCATTTTGAGATGGGTTATCAGACTATTTCATTCATTGACCAGTTCGTATTATGTACGATGTAAGAGATCTTGAATTGCCTGTATTGTGCGGTCATGAAGTTTAGGATGAAGTGCATCAAAAAGAACTCATCAATGATGATCTTAAATCCCTTCAAGTGAGTAGTGATATCACGCATCTGCATGATGTGCTCTCATACACTTTTATCACCAGTAAGTCGTATGGATGATAATATGTCCATTAGGGTGTTAGCCGAGGCTTTATCGAAGTTTTTGAACTGCTACTCTAGCCTTCATAAAGTTCTTGATCAGTTTGCACTCAGGGATAGATCTCCTAATGCTTTTATCGATATGTGTCTAACTGAGCATCATACTTAAGCAGTTGGATCGTTCCCATGGCTCATATGATGCAATCTCATGTAGTGTACTTTTTCCTATTAGAACTGAAGGTTTGTCCATATAGAGCGCTATGTCCATATCCATACACCCCAATACCTAGAGTATTTTGTTCTTCTATTTCGAATAATTATCCGCTGACAAAACTAGAAGGCGTTAGGTGCGGTCATTAATAAAGGACATCGGTGAAAAAGATACAAAAGATTTACATTATTATGAAGCAAAAAACTTTAACTAATAATTAACCTATGTTAAAGTTTTCCAGTGAAACTTGGACCTCCCTTTGGCAAGGACTGTAATCTACAAGAATTTCATTGAGTTCTTTGAGAAAATTAAAAGTTTCTCGATAGGGCCAAATAGCCACGCATTGAAATAGATAAGACAATCTCAGGGTCTAAGGATTGTCCTTGTTTCATTACACAACTCTCTACCTTATCCTAATTGCATGATGTTGACAATCACCTCCCTGTATGGCCGAGTAATAACTAATATCATATAATTAGAATATTGTTATCACAATTACAATCTTTGTGATTCAAAGCATTCCATATTGCATGCTTTCTTAATTATTGGTCGATGTTGGTCTAGGATACTTTGGCTACTTCTGAGCCACTTTCAACAAAAACACTTTATATTATGATGAATATATTCAAGCATTATAATCTAAATAGCATTTACTATAACAACAGATAATGCTAGAAGAAAGTAATCTATGTTAATGATTTAATTTAGGCTTTTAGGGCTTGATCAGGGTATCCCACAATCACATAATATAAACAAGCACAAAAAAACATAGTCCACAGTCCCTTTAATGCAGTTCATGAGTTACAACATGGAAGAATTGTATAAGCAGACCCTTAAAAATTGAAAAAATTTAACTGGTAGCGAGCTCCATGGAACTCCTTTATAACCTACAAAAAAATATGTCCATATGTGCGAACCACAATTGGGTCTCAGACCGTCCCAAACATAACCTAAGAGGCCCAAGCTTTATAATAACCCATTAGCATAGATGAAACCATCGGGTTCAATCGTCTTTGAATAAATCATTCGAACAAATCAGAACGACAAGATTAACTCAAACATACAAAATTAAATTCCTCAAAATCATCCAAAATTTATCCAACCAGTACACATACTATATGTCCAATTATACCTCTTATGAAGAGCTATGAATTGACCATTCATGGGGGAAAATAGGATAAGTAATGAGTCTAGAATAAAGCTTTGACTTTTGTGTGGGTGCAAAATCTGGCAAACGCCCTATAATGGGACCTGCAGCCCTGCCGGGGACCCACGGAGACGACCGTGGGACCCGCAGCCCTGCCTGGGACCCACAAAGATGATTGTGGGACCCGCAACCCTGTTTGGGGCCCACGGAGACGACTGTGGGACCTGCAACCCTGCCAGGGACCCACGGAGACGACCGTGGGACCCGCAGACCTGCCTGGGGTCCACATAAATGACAATGGGACCCGCAGCCCTGTTGGGGACCAACGGAGACGACTGTAAGACCCGCAGCCCTGCCTGAGGCCTACATAAATGACAATGAGACCCGAACCCTGCCTGGGGCCCACATAAACGACAATGAGACCCGCAGCCCTGCTTGGGGCCCACGAAGGCAACAATGGAACCTGATGAATCCCCTCCCGGGTATTTACCAAACCCCTGATATGTTAGAGAATATTTTTAGAATATTCCCCATAAACCAAATCTCTATAGATAGCCAACCCTATGAAATAATCCGGATGAAATTCCAGATCAGAAACTCACTTTCTGTTTTCCAGAGCTCTTCAAGTTTTCTGGTTTTCATACTCCTTTTTCACCCCCTGATTACTTGTATGAAGCACTCATCGGCCTGTTGAGAGTAGCTCTATTGTTTACTCAGAGATAGTGGATTCAAAGGTTGCGTCTTACCGCACGGAGACGTAGGCTTCAGCCGAACTCCGTTATCACATCATGTGTCATCTCTTTCTCTATCTTTCTACTCTACAGTGCTTGTATGACAGCCTAGCAAGTCACAACTCAGTGCTTTAAAGCGCGCCACATCCCGAAGGGTAAAACCTTCACTCGACTGTTGGAGGAGGGTCACGTACGACGGCCGAAATCCTCCCCCATATTTTGCAAATTTGAATACCTTAAGAGTCAAATCGGGTTAAAAAAGGGGAGGGACATAACTATAATTTATATGAGTTTAGGCTTAGAACCCAAAACCCTAAACTCATCTCCCGAAAAAACCTACCCCTAGCCCTTGTTGATCGGTGGGGAATCCGGCGGCCATCACCACACGTAGGCCAGATTGCACCGCATGGCGTGCGACATCCCGCCTAGCCATGGCTGGGGTGGTGGCTGGCGGCAGCCGATAGAGATGGTGGTCGGTGGCGGCAGGGAGGCGGCAATAGGAAGTGGGCGACAGCCAGGGATCACCACTTGTCGCTCTCCAAATCATAAGCGATCGATAGGGGAGACGATCATCAATGGAGAGGAGCGATGATTGGTGGCAGGGATCTGATGGAGCCCACCGGCCTTAGATCCCCAACACGCAACATGGTCATATTTTCAGGCATGGACTGACAGTTAGAATCAAAACAAAGTACGTTGTGTGGGTGCAAATTTTGGCAAGAAGTCTGCAAACAGCGAGACCCACCGGCCCTGCCTGGTGGTCTCACAGAGACTACCGCGGGACCCACCGGCCCTGCCCGGTGGGCCCACAAAGACTACCGCGAGATCCACCGGCCCTGCCCGGTGGGCCCACAGAGACTTCCGCAGGACCCACCGGCCCTGCCCGGTGGGCTCACAAAGACTTCCGCGGGACCCACCGGCCCTGCCCGGTGGGCCCACAGAGACTTCCGCGGGACCCACCGGCCCTGCCTGGGGAATCCCCAGAGACGACGGCGGGATCCACCAGTCCTGCCTGTGGAATCCTCCAGAAGCGACAGCAAAAACCGCCATTTATGATTGCATCTCTCTCTGTTTGCTTACTGAAAGAGCTAACTCAAAGTCACTAAGGCACCAGCCTTCAAACATACCTTCCAATCAACAGATCGACCAGCGATCTTCGAGTCAACTTCAATTGACTGGTGAGACGGAGTCTTCGGATCGGCACGAAGATTTTTCCCCCATAGTTTGGTGCCGTCTGTGGGATCGAGCGAGAAGCCAAGTCCGCTCTACAACAAGTATCAGATCGGTTGAGCAGACAACCGATCTAAATAGTCAGACTTCCCCGCCCCTTCGGTTGAGCAGACAACCGTTCGGATATCAGCAATCTGGTTACATCCTTCGCTTTTCCTAAATGGCGAGGACGAAGCATCAGGGTCAACCAGAGGGAAGTAACACACGTCAGCCTCGCCCGGAGACTCGCTCAATGAGTCAACGGCTCAATTTCGGACAACCCCTTACTGTCCCCGAAGTGGGGGTTCGCTCAGGCAGCGGAAGATCGGTCGATCGACCGATCGCACCACCTCCTCGACAATCAATTGGATAGACTGCCCCTGCTCCTGCTGAAGACCCTCCGTCGACCTACCAAATCTCGGCGGTCGACTATCAACTACTACAACTGACTAAGCAGAATGCCGCCCTCACTGCGAAGAGGGATGCTCTCAAGAAGGCAGCCTCCGAAGCTGGGATTGCTCTTCCTATCCCCTCGACTAACAAGAGGGTCGATCTACCACGACAATCGATACTCTCTGAGTCACGGAGATCGATGGGCACTGCTGCCCTTGAGAGGATTCGTCGTGACCCAACTCCCTCTGCTGCCCCGTGGAAGTAGAGTGTTTGGGATCGCATCGACGATGAGTCCTCCCAATCCTCTTCCGGTCACAACTGTGACAGGAAGACACCTTCAAAGCCCGACTTATCAAAAAGACACCAGATGAAAGGGGCGCCCTCAAAAAGTAGAGCTTCTCTATCCATCCCACTTCAACGTGGAGCCGAAACGGATCTTCGTCACTGACTCCAACCGGCTGACACTCAAAGGCCCGAGCTAGACCTCACGATCTTGCCTCTTGACCTGCATCCAGGTCGAGGGCATAGTCGAAAGGAAGGATACTCCTCTGCTAGACCTCTCCATCGGAGCCTGTTCCTGTCAGCATTTCCTAGGGGATGGAGGACTCCCACTCTCCCCAAATTCAATGCCTCAAGGGAGATCCGACTCTCCACATACTCGCCTTCAAGCAAGCTCTGACGCCGCACGAGGAAGAAAACAACGTACTCTGCCGCACCTTCGTCGGGAGCCTCGACGAGCCCTTCCTTGATTGGTACCATAACCTCCGGGCTGGATCCATCACCCAGTTCGGAGTACTGGCTAACCATTTCGTGCAGCACTATCAGCTTAACTTGAAGCCGGAGAAGAAAGTCGACTCCCTCTACCGGCTGAGGATGGGTGTTGACGAGAGTCTCCGCAGCTTCACAAGGAGATTCCGCAACGAGCACGCCGCCCTCTCAGGAAGGCATTTGGACGATGAGGCTATTATGCTAGCCTTCTAGAATGCCCTCTGATTCGACTTGCACATCTACAACGACTTCATTCGTAATCCTCCTCCTTCTCTGGGTTCAATGTTCGATCGGATCCAAAGAGAGATTGAAGTCGAAGATGATCAAGTTGCCCGAAAGGGGCGAGAGACGAAGAGGCGACCCGCCGAGAGGGAAGCCCCGAAGTATGCTACCAAAGCTCACAACACAGAGGCAGTAGTTCCCCCAGCACACAAGAGGTCAAGAAACGACGGGCGCAGATCCCCTCCAAAGAAGACCACTTTTACCGATTGGAATCTACCGATCGAGCAAATCCTTGACCGCATTCAGCATGAAGAATTCCTCAGGAGGCCCAATCCTCTGTAGCCCGACACCAAGGTCACTGCAGACAAAACAGTCTACTGTGATTTTCATCGCAGTCATGGTCATCCTACCGACAAATGCTATCGACTGAAATACCACCTCGACGATCTGCTAAGCGAAGGCCATCTCCAAGAATTCGTCAAGGGCAGACAAGATCAGCGCCGAACCTCCTCAAAGGGGAAAGAGGCTTGTTGGGTCCATCAAATCTCTTCCAATCGATCACCTATCACTGTGCATGCCAACGTCTTTGCCATTCAAGGGTCATTGCACAACCAAGCACTGACCGGGAAGGAGGTTGATCGGCAAGTTCGACGCATCTTCCACGTTCGCTCTGCAGCGAACAAGGAAGACACTTGGATCGAGAAGCCTGTCAAGGGCTTAGCTTGGCCCTCTATCATTTTCAACGACACCGATCTTCAAGGAGTTCATACTCCACATCGAGACCCCTTGGTCCTGAAGCTCATCATCGATGGGAGCACTGTCAATCGCATCCTCATCGACACCAGAATGTCCATCGACATCATGTTCTCAGACTGCTTCAAACGTCTGGGACATAAGTATTCGAGTCTCGAAGTTGTCCCAACGGTGATCATGGGCTTCAACGGCGAGCAGAGCATAACAATGGGTGAATCGAGATTCACCCTCGACCTCAGCCGAGAGACTCGAGTCTCGGTAAGGTTCGTGATCGTCGAAGGAACGTCCAACTACAACATCATCCTCGGTCGACCGTTTCTGCACCAGATCAATGCCATCTCCTCTTCTTACCATCAACTTCTCAAGTTTGTAACGGGGGAGGGTATTGTATGCATTCGAGGATATCAACAAGCCGGACGATCTTGCGAAGCGGCTGCTGCAAAAACAGATCGCAGAATAAATGTCGCTCCCCCAAAGCGACCCAGGGATGAAGCTGGTCCTTCTTCAATATAGCAATCAAAGGAGATCCCACTGTCCGAACCCCCGCCGATCGAGTAGGAGGCTTCACCTTCAATCGAAGGGATCATCCCAATCAACATCGACAGTGGAGATCCCCCTTAAGAAACATTCATCAGTACCGGTCTCAGTGACGCAGAAGCGCGAGACATGGTATCCTTCCCTCAATCCAACATTGACGTCTTCACCTGGTGCTTCGAAGATATGCATGGGATCAATCCAGATGACGCGTGCCATCGGCTCGCAATTAAAGAGGAGTGAAGCCTGTCAAGCAAAAGCCACACACAATCCAACCAGAACTACAAGTCGCAGTTCAAGAGGAGGTCAGTAAACTACTCGCAGCAGGCTTCATTCGTGAAGTAGAGTACCCTACTTGGATCTCTAATATAGTTGTTGTCCCAAAGAAAAATGGGAAGGTCAGAGTATGCATCGACTTCACCAACCTCAACAAGGCTTGTCCCAAAGATCCGTTCCCCATGCCAAGAATAGATAGGCTCGTCGATGCCACTGCTGGCCACGAGCTCTTATCTTTCATGGATGGATACTCTGGGTACAATCAAATTCCACTACACCCGGACGATCGAGAGAAGACTTGCTTTGTGACTAGCCAAGGTCTTTACTGCTACAACGTAATGCCCTTCGGTCTCAAAAACGCTGGATCTACCTATCAAAGGCTAGTCACCAAGATGTTCGAAGATCAAATCGGGCACAACGTTGAGTCTACGTCGATGATCTCCTCACCAAAAGCTCCAATCGTGGAAGCCACATCTCTGATCTGGCGGAGACGTTTCAAATCCTTCGAAAGTACCGCATGAAGCTCAATTCAGCCAAATGTGCTTTCGGAGTTCAATCGAGCAAGTTCCTAGGTCACCTTGTGACCAGGAGGGGCATCGAGGCCAACCCGGACCAAATTCGAGCTATCCTGGATATGCCATCACCTATAAATCGAAAAGAAGTGCAGCGCCTCACTGGAAGATTAGCCGCCCTCAATCGATTCATCTCAAAGTCTTCCGACAAATGCAAGCCACTCTTCGACAAGCTACGAAAGGCAGAACTTCCGGATAGAGTCCAACTTGCGAAGAAGCCTTTCAAGAAGTCAAGAAATATCTTGTGCGAGCTCCCATCCTAACAGCTCCTCTCCCGAAAGAGGATCTCTGGCTCTACCTTGCCGTCACCAACCAAGCAATCAGCTCGGTCTTGGTTAGTAGAAGAGAAGGTACCGAGTATCCGGTCTACTACATAAACCATACGCTCCTACCGGCAGAGACTCGTTATTCAAAGATTGAGAAGGTCGTATTAGCCTTACTCACTGCATCAAGATGACTCCAGCCCTATTTCATATCCCACCTGATCATAGTCATCTCAGAGCACCCACTCAAAGATATTCTCGACAAGGCGGGTCGAGCGGGTCGAATGACCAAATGGGTGATCGAGATAAGTGCTCTCGGAATCCAATTCAAACCTTGCACTTCACTCAATGGACAAGCAATCGCTGATTTCTTAGCTGACTTCCCAATCGAAGAGCCCATAACCTCGGAAAAAGACATCGATATGCACCTCGAAGAAGAAGATGAACTTTCGTTCAATCCAACTGCAAAGACCAATCCAAGCCTTGAGGCTCCTGCCACCTCGCCAGCTCGATGGAAGCTTTACATTGACGGAGCTTCGAGCACGATCGGTTCGGGAATTGGGATAGTCTTGATATCCCCTGAGCTTGATCATCTTCAAAAGGCTATTCTTCTTGGATTCAACGCCACCAACAACGAAGCCGAATACGAAGCACTCGTCTCCGGACTCGAAATGGTTGAATCCCTGGGGGTAGATCAACTCACCATCTACAGCGACTCCCAGTTAATCATAAGGCAAATTAACAGGGAGTACACGGCGAGAGAACAAAGGATGCATCATTACTTGGCTCTAGTGCGACATCTTCAATAATGTTTTGCTAGCACCAAGTTTGTTCAAATCCCTAGGGCAGAAAACCGAGAAGCAGATGCCCTAGCCAACGCTGCCTCAGTTCTTGGGGATTCCCTCGGTGGAAGGCAAATACAAATCGATTACCAAGAAGCACCCAAGAACCCCCGAACAATAGATCGTCGCCACTACAAAAAGATCTGGGGGTGGAAAACAACAGGCCTCTAACCTTACTACAACAACAAATGAACTCGAGGATTGGAGACAGCCAATCTTCGACTTCTTCAAACATGACAAGATGCCCGAAGATCCAATTCAAGCCCGAAGACTTCAAAGAAAACTCCCCTGCTACATCTTCCAAGAAGAAGATCTATATTTCAGGTCACACAATGGGATATTACTCAAATGCATCGGCCCTATATAAGCAAAGGCAAAAACTTGATGCGATCTAAACTAATCCTAAATTAAGGGTTTAATTTTATCTAAATTATAACTCGTAAGTGCACGAATCGCTTTGTAGGAGCAGTACGTATTACGAGATCGATCCCATAGGGATTGCTAATGAGGGAACTGTCTAATCTAGGGTTATTAGTTATTTATCTAAGTTACTTAATGGGCAATATTGTTGAGTTGATTTTATGAGATTATGATAAAAAAGTAAACTAAGCAGTATTAAAGCATGCAGATTAACTAAAGTAATGCGGTGCAGTGTGAAAGTTCAGATATGGATGAGATACTAAGGCGGTCGAATCTACCGCTAGATCATCGTAGATGCTATGTTTAAATTATGATGTTCTAATTTAGGCGAGTAGCATGCAGGAAACAAATCTCGTGCTTCCTCGAGATACAATCGTTAAAACTTTAAATATATTTATCTAATATTGGATTCATCTCAAGCATGGGTAATAAAACAAAGCATCAAACATCTAGGTTAAACACAACGGATCAAAGCACATGAGCAGAGCATCCGATGTCTGAGTTAAGCATGCAAGATATGGGTTTTAATTATTTGATTAAAATAGGCCTAATTGCATGATGATCAATTATAGCGCTAACTACAAAACATACGTGGCATGGATTGTGAGAGCAAATTGAACCATCAATCAATTAAAAATTGAATCGCATAAAATATTAAAGAGCATTGGCAAAGAACACATAAAATAAACTAAATATCTACTAGATCCAGAGTTTCATCTACACCTTATAATGGAATTTAGCTAGACATGGTTTTTGTTACATCAAAGAAAAAATTAAAAATAAACGAAGTACAGATCATCGTTGAAGATTGCTCCGTGGACTTCGCCTTCCTCGATGCTTCCTCCGCTTCAGCTCGTTCACGTCGTAGCTTCGATGATGGCACGATGACGGCTCGGATAGACGAATCACAGATGATGGCGACGGGATATGGAGGATTAGGGTTCGGTTTTGGTCGAGGATGGTGGATGGCAAAGTGGGTGATAATGGAAGTAGGTAAGAGTAGTCGATGGTATCAGTTTAGGGGTGGTCATCCAGGGGTTTCATCGTTCGAACCATCTGAGCTCGTCAACTTACGGCATTCCATTTGTAGACGTGTATTCGATCGTCCAGTCACACCATGTAGATTTGGAATCCTTTTTCTCCGATTTGTCATTCATTTCCCGTCGATTCTCTTGTCATCGGCATACGACCTCCAGCTATTCCAAAGCCAATTGAGAGATTATCCAATCCGTAGTCTTGCTTTATTGGAATTGTGCATATCGAGATCCAGACAAAATCCCTAAAAATCAGACATGAAATGACATTGATCAGGTTTAAACACGATTATCGATAAAAGAATAATTTGGACTTTCGGGCTCTGTATCTTTATGCATGCAATGTATGCGAGTGAACCAATATGCCATTGGGTTCGTATGAGAGTCTACTATATCGTGGTGCAAAGAAACTCATGTAGTTTACGTGTATTATAAAAGTTTTACGTAGCAAAGTGACGCTATGTGCATGATAAAGAAAGGATAATTCGCACCAAATGGATGCTCAACACACCCCCAAACTTGAATCTTTCTCGTCCTCGAGAACGCAAACAAAATAAACTAAGAAAATAATTAAAAAAATAAATAAATAAATAAATAAAAATAACTTTACTCACTTTCGCAGGAATCGCGATTACACTTAGCACGTGCAACAAGCCGTTAAACCCCTAGGTCACCCTAGTGGACGAGTTTTGTCTCGTGAGGGTTTGTAGTGAATCTACCCACAAAATTCAAACCTTTTTTTTTAATTTTTTTTTAAATAACAATAAGAAATAAGAAAAGTCGGTTTCGCAAAATAATTAAAAAGTACTCAAAAATAGAATTTCTAAGGCACAAGACTCACAAGGTATCTAACCCAAGCTTCGGCTTTAGAAGTATGCACTTTAGTTTCTAACTATTAGTTTCCCGTTAGAAAAGATCAAGGTCAACTATGCTCGAGTGCACGGTGCTGTCTGGGCTAAACACAACTGGGGGTTTGGTTCTCTACATTCATAACATTCTAACAGTCTCCTAGAACGGTCAAAGTCGACCTTAGAACCTGAGTCAAAACCAGCTAATCTAGACATGCTAGTGAGAGTTGTGGATATTCACCTTAATATGTTTCGGCTTTATATGTGATATTCCAGTTTCCCCACATTGTTTATAACGACGGCTTTCACACTATTTTCTTTTTCATTTTTTTTTCTTTTTTTTTTCGGTCTCATTTTTTTTTCTGGATCTAATTATATATCCCTTCCTAACTTGTATCATGCCAGCTGCACTCTATATCCATGACACGTTGCCAACGCTCTTATGAGTTAGGTAGCTATTCTCATGTTGCCTTTATATTTGATTCACTCTGCATCCATAGGATCATTCTCATAACCCTATCGACCAAACTTCACTCATATTAGGGCATACAAGTTAAGACTTTTATATAATTAGGTCCTAGACCATGCTAATAGGTAGCCCTTTCCACTATACCTTAGAATTCACTGGTCGCTTTTCTAATGATATTTTTTTTTTCAAACCAAGTGAACCAGATCCGCATGGTTCATCAGGACTCCAAGTGACTCTTAGGTGATATGAAAGCTTTGAATCTAGACCCTAGAGGTGTAAGCCAGATGTGAAGTGAAAAGTCAAGTCTAGTTTGTTTTGACAATCTCTAAAAGGTTACTAAGGGTCAGAACCATATTAGACATATTTTTTCTAGCTAATCCTTGGGCTTTATACCTTGATCACCAGGTGACTTATGGTCCTATTCGAGTACAATAAAATTATATTACAAAACCTGAAATAAAGGTGACATATATATATATATATATATATATATATATATATATATATATATATATATATATATATATATATATATATTCGAAAAGAACGAAAAGGATGACAAAGTATTACGATAAGAAAATAAAATATGGAAAAGAAAATAAAAATAATAAAAATAAAAATAAAAATATGCAAATACAAATTCCTATCGATTTCTATACGAACGCTATAGTTTTGGTAGAGGACTACAAACTAGACACACATACGCCGAAACGTATGTGCCGAGCTGTCCCACTACAGCGTAAGTTGATGTAATGGTTTTTTTTTAAAAAAAAAAAACTAGAACAGAAAAATTTTATGGAAATTAGATATATGCAGGGTTTTATAAAAAGTACATCACACCCCCAAACTTAAATTAGATATTGTCCTCAATGTATGAATTAGACATGCATATGAATGAGATGATAGCATTTTTTTTTAATGACATGTATATAAAATAAAAGTACAAAGTTTAAAGGATGGATAGTACCTCATAAGTTCTTTATAGCCTCGTTACCAATAAAATGTTAGTATTATAAAGAAGAAAAAAAAAACAAAGCGACTAAACAGATTAATAAAGACGAGCAGATGCTAATAAATAAAGAAAAATTAACTGCTATAATACAAATATGTTTTTCAGTAGATGAAATTTTCAAAAAGAAAAGAAAGTAGTCATCAATTGAGAAATTATACTCTATAGTATACTTTGGGCATGTTTCTACGTGATTCTCCTTTATTCTATTAGGGTTCATCCTATATTGTTCTTCATGATTTTTCTTTTCAAATTGAACAATATAAGATTCATTATTATACTCCATATTCTGCCATATATCATCTATATTATATTTGAAAAGTTCATATAATTGGATTTTCTGATTTTGGATGTACTGAGGAAAAATTAAATCAGAAAATATATATTCATCACCCAAATGTGTATGTTAAAACTCAGATAGCATAATTTGTAGGTCAATGTATGATTTTTTGAGAATAGATGGATGATCAATCATGATATCATTTATTTTAAGATTTATTGATAGAGCATTGACTTCTTTAGCAAACATATCATCATCAATGTCATATGAAAGATCATGAGTGACATTAAATATAATATTGGTTAGATCGTCGTTCGGGTCACAAAATTTTTTTAAGCATGCCTCTAATGGATCATTAAAAGATGATTGAAGAATCTTGTCCTCCATAAGATTATCGATCAAATGCATCTTATAGATTTTATTATCATTAGTAACTTTTAGACTGGATGGGAGAACACTACTTTCTTTAATAATCTCATCATCATCGTCATAGGGGGGAGCATAGGCTTATTCGTCAATTATACTATCTATAGTGTTATCATTGATGATGTCAATATTGGATGAGAGATTATTAGTATCCTCAAAAATTATATTCATATTAATGTCATCCATATTGCTCGGGTAATCTTCCAAAGGATTAAGAAAATCAGATTTGGCATGTTCATCTTCTAAAGAGATGTCTATCTTGGTCTCCTCATAAGCTTCATTATCTATTGAGACGCTAATTATGTTTTCATAATCCTCATAATCTTCAGCGGAGTTAGACTCAGGTTGAGATTGATCTCGAAGTATTGCTTCCTTAATGACATTAAAATGTGATTCAATTCTTTCAAAAGTGTTCATTTGGTCTACCATATTGCTTTGATAGTTCTGCATAAGCTGATTGAGCATAGACATTTGTAGTGTCTCTTCAAGAGTCTCCTCATTTGATGTCATATAATCATAAGGTTCTTGAAAATTATTTGCAGATGATTCACTTTTCCAACTATAGCCGTGATGATTTTGCCAACTAGAATTTTGATAATATTGCCTACTTGGATCTTGAAAATTTTGCCATCTAGGATCGTGATAATTTTGCCATCTAGGATCATGTCTATCATAGCATAGTGAATTATATTGTATATGGCCATGTAAACTCCTAATTGGTGAATTTCTTTCAGGACATTCTATTTCAGTTGAAAAGTTTGTACAATCCTGATATCTGGTGGTCCTTGTTTGTTTCATATATTCTTTTAGGGTCATTGCTTGGTTAGTCATTTTGTTTAAAAATTAAGAAACTACTATACTCTAAAGATAAAATTAAACTAACAAAACTAATAAAACTAAGGCAAATAAGGAATAACCTAGATACGACAGCTCCATTGCAATCCCCGGCAACGGTGCCAAAAACTTGATGCAATCTAAACTAATCCTAAATTAAGGGTTTAATTTGATCTAAATTATAACTCGCAAGTTCACGAATCGCTTTGTAGGAGCGGTACGTATTACAAGATCGATCCCACAGGGATTACTAATGAGGGAACTGTCTAGTCTAGGGTTATTAGTTATTTATCTAAGTTACTTAATGGGCAATATTGTTGAGTTGATTTTATGAGATTATGATAAAAAAGTAAATTAAACAGTATTAAAGCATGCAGATTAACTAAAGTAATGCGGTGCAGTGTGGAAGTTCGGATATGGATGAGATACTAAGGCGATCGAATCCACCGCTAGATCATCGTAGATGCTATGTTTAAATTATGATGTTCTAATTTAGGCGAGTAGCATGCGGGAAACAAATCCCGTGCTTCCTCGAGATACGATCGTTAAAGCTTTAAATATATTTATCTAATATTGGATTCAACTCAAGCATGGGTAATAAAACAAAGCATCAAACATCTAGGTTAAGCACAACGGATCAAAGCACATGAGCAGAGCATCCGATGTCTGAGTTAAGCATGCAAGATCTGGGTTTTAATTATTTGATTAAAATAGGCCTAATTGTATGATGATCAATTATAGCGCTAAATACAAAACATACGTGGCATGGATTGTGAGAGCAAATTGAACCATCAATCAATTAAGAATTGAATCACATAAAATATTAAAGAGCATTGGCATAGAACACATAAAATAAACTAAACATCTACTAGATCCAGAGTTTCATCTACGCCTTAGCATGGAATTTAGCTAGACATGGTTTTTGTTACATCAAAGAAAAAATTAAAAATAAACGAAGTATAGATCATCGTTGAAGATTGCTCCGTGGACTTCGCCTTCCTCGATGCTTCCTCCGCTTCAGCTCGTTCACGTCGTAGCTTCGATGATGGCACGATGACGGCTCGGATGGACGAATCACGGATGATGGCGACGGGATATGGAGGATTAGGGTTCGGTTTTGGTCGAGGATGGTGGATGGCAAAGTGGGTGATAATGGAAGTAGGTAAGGGTGGTCGATGGTATCAGTTTAGGGGTGGTCATCCAGGGGTTTCATCGTTCGAACCATCTGAGCTCGTCAACTTACGGCATTCCATTTGCAGACGTGTATTCGATCGTCCAATCACACCATATAGATTTGGAATCCTTTTTCTCCGATTTGTCATTCATTTCCCGTCGATTTCCTTGTCATCGGCATACGACCTCCAGCTATTCCAAAGCCAATTGATAGATTATCCAATCCGTAGTCTTGCTTCATTGGAATTGTGCATGTCGAGATCCAGACAAAATCCCTAAAAATCAGACATGAAATGACATTGATCATGTTTAAACACGATTATCGATAAAAGAATAATTTGGACTTTCGGGCTTTGTATCTTTCATGCATGCAATGTATGCGAGTGAACCAATATACCGTTGGGTTCGTATGAGAGTCTACTATATCGTGGTGCAAAGAAACTCATACAGTTTACGTGTATTATGAAAGTTTTACGTAGCAAAGTGATACTATGTGCATGATAAAGAAAGGATAATTCGCACCAAATGGACGCTCAACACATCGGCCCTATACAAGCAAAGGCGATACTCGTCGATATCCATTCCAGAGCCTGCGAAAATCATTCGGGAGGAAGATCTCTTGAAGCCAAGACAAAGCTTCAAGGTTATTACTGACCAACAATGGTGAGAGACGCTCACCAAGTGGTTCAAAGATGTGAGCCATGCCAGAGACATGCTCAAGCCATCCATCTCCCAGCAGATGAACTCCATCAACTAACAAGTCCATGGCCCTTCCATCAATGGGGGTTGGACTTCTTGGGTCCTTTCCCACCAACACCAAGCAAAAAGAAGTATCTGCTCTTGGCCATAGATTACTTTACCAAATGGGTCAATGCGGTGCCACTTTTTCGAGAGACTGATGATGAGGTCATCAAGTTCATCAGACATAATATCTTCTAGAGATTTGACACGCCACAAGTTCTTGTTGCTGACAATGGAGCTCAATTCGACTCTGACAAGTTCCGTGAGTTCTGCCCCAACAATGGAATCAAACTTTTTTACTCAACTCCAAGGTACCCCCAGTGCAATGGCCAAGCCGAAGCCTCCAATAGAGCTATCCTTGGTCTACTCAAGAAGAAACTCGACGATAAGAAAGGATTATAGGAACAAGTCCTACCTGAAGTCTTGTGGGGCTATCGAACAACTCCAAGAAGATCAACTGGGTTCTCACCCTTTCGCCTAACATACGGGTCAGAAGCAGTGCTCTTAACAGAGGCCATCTCGAACATTTTAAAGACGAGAGCAATCGAAGAAGGAGTTAATGAAGAACTTCGAGTCAATGATCTGGATTTCTCTGAAGAATTGCGAGACCGAGCAACCCTTCGTGTTGCCAAATATCAACAGA
This sequence comes from Chamaelirium japonicum, assembly GCA_947650365.1. Classification (NCBI taxonomy): domain Eukaryota; kingdom Viridiplantae; phylum Streptophyta; class Magnoliopsida; order Liliales; family Melanthiaceae; genus Chamaelirium; species Chamaelirium japonicum. The sequence continues at coordinate 24,118,716 of OX393555.1, forward strand.
AGATCAAACGAGACTACGATCAAAAGGTCCACAAGTGACAGTTCCTGATTGGCAGCCTGGTCCTCAGAGCAGTTTTCTACAACACCAAAGACACAGTAGCGGAAAACTAGTTCCCAACTGGGAAGGTCCATACATTACCGAATCAATAGAAGGCAAAGGATCTTATAGACTAATTTCATCAGAAGGAGATAGACTACCACGAGCTTGGAATGCTAGACATCTCAAAATATTCTACCCATGATGTAAATTCCATGATGAATAAAGATTGCTTTCAAATGTTCATCTCCTTAACTCAAGTTCCGGAGCAGTTTCAAGTTATCTACATTCAAGTTCAAAGTTACATGCATTCAAATTTCCAGGTCGTCTAACAAGTTTGGGTGCTTGAGTTGCGACTCAACCCCTCACAGGCAGATGGTAAACGGTTTCGGGTTGTGAAACAAAACAACCTTCAAGTCACTGGGTCAATTTAACAAGTTTGGGAGTTTGCGTTGCGACGCGATCCCTTACACACAAATGTTAAATAACCTTCAATTGCAATATCGTCTATAAAGTTTGGGTGCTTGAGTTGCGACTCAACCCCTCACATACAAATGTTAAGCGGTTTCAAGTTGTGTTACAACACAACCTTCAATTTTTAAGTTACTTAACAAGTTTGGGTGTGTTCGAGTTACGACTCAGCCCCTTACAATCAAGTGTTTAAGTATATTCAAACATTCCAAGACCATCCAGAACACAAACATTTAAAAAGATCAATACAAGAGACATGCAATTTCAAACACCAAAAAGATATCTTTATTTCTCAAAAAGTTTCTGAGTACATGAGTGAGCTTTTACATGTGAAGAGCTTACAGATACAACAAGAAAGAAAGAAACAGAATACATCAAGGTTTAGCCACACTTGGAGTGCGCGACCTCTCTCCTTCGGATCCACCGCGAGCCTTGCTTGCAGCAGATGCCTTCGAAGATTGGACGCCACTAGCGTGAACCCTGAGGGCTTCTAATGCTTGCTCTGCCATTGACCTGAAGCTCTCGCATTCAGCACGTGTATGCTCCAGCTCCTTACTGAAGGCCTCCTCCTTGGCAGCAAGAGCGGCTTCCTTAGTAGCGAGAGCAGCTTCCTTGGCAGCAAGTCGAGCCTTCAGCTCCTTTATCTCAAGCGCACGCTCAATGGACAAAGTCTCTATCTTGTAGAATCGATTCTTCAACTCCTCAAGCTCATGACCTTGAGCCACATAGTTATCGTGCCAGCTCTTGCTCTCGATCTTCTCCTTGCGGAGAGCTTCTTTCTTCTCGGATAGAGCTTCTTTCCTGGCAGTCAGGCGTTCCTTCAGCCTGTCCTTCTCTTCGTTCACGGCCTCCAGTTCGGTCGTCAGCGAGAGACCTCAGCAGAAGCTCCTTGCTCTCCGACCCTCCTGAAGAGCCTCGTAGCGAACTTCAGGACAGCTGAATTCTGCAAGTAAATAGACAGAGTTAGAAATATTTCTGAAGATACAACTCAAAGATCAAGTCAAGCTGATGCACTTACCACAACTTCAAGCCTATCGTAGGCCTCTTCGATCGTAGCGTCCGGAAGATTGTAAAGCTTCCGGATCACTGGTGTTGGGTGGTTGATATCAACCTCACCCAAGTTTTTGAGCAGCAGAGCCTTACCAACAGGAGTATCTGCAATAAAGGCAAAAATTCAAAGAGTTAGAATATTTCAAACATCAAAAGCAATACAGTCAAGAAGAGAAGTCAGCAATGATATACCTGTGGCATCAGCTCGAGATGCTTTAACTTTGCCCTTCCCCCGGTCGGAGCTCTTACCCCTGGGGGTCAACCTCTCCTTAGCGGGGGATTCCTCTGGCGGAGGTTGGGGAGCCCCAGCCTCCACGCGGCTCCCTCCCTCTATTTAAACGGGGGAAGGGACACCCCGAGGAGGAGTGATCTCCATTTCTTCACACTGCCTGCCAGACTGCTCGAGCCTAGCCATCAGGGCAGCCGCTTCTTCAGCCACTTGAGCCGCAGAAGGACAGAGCGAGGGTGGAGGTTGCTCAACCTCCAAACCCCCGCTCGCCGAAGCACCCTCAATGAGAGGGATGCTCGGAGGTATTTGGTCGAGGGGCGCGGGGTTGCTTGCAACCCCGTCACTCCCCGAGAACTTGATCTTCAAGCGCGTTGGGCGCTTCAGCTCCTCGAAATGGTATGTGGGCAACACCTTCTGGCCGTCGCCCACCGCGTCCATCATGTCCTCCATACGACGGGCCTTAGCCTCGTCGATGGGAATGGGCTGGGACTCCTCGCCCCCACCGTCACCTCCTCCACCATCTCCATCTCTATCTCCTCCACCTTCGCCCCCGTCTCCCCCTTCATCGCCATCATCATCGTCATCATCTCCATCATCATCATCTTCATCTCCTTCTTCTTCTTTCCTCTTTCCTTCTTCTTCTTCTCCTCCCTCTTCTTCTTCTTCTCCTCCCTCTTCTTCTTCTTCTTTATTCTCTTCCTCCTCCTCCTTGAAGACCCTCCTCTTCTTTACCTGGCCCCTGCGGTTTATCACCAACTTCTCCTCTGTGGGCAGGCGGCGCCTTGCCCTGTAGGCTTTCTTCTCGGCCCGGATTTATCTGATAATTTTGCCCGATTGAGGATCCTCCTCGTAATCGGAGTACAAGACCTCGTTGTCTTCATACCGGGCCCGCAGTCGGTGGAGGTGGTTGGCGTTGTCGTGCCGGACCGGGCAGTTTGAGAACTGCTTTCATGATCGGGTGCCGCACGTCAGCTCCAAGAAAAGGTTATCGATGGCTCCAACTCGCTCCGAAGTCCAAGCGTAAGCTCCTCCCGTACAGTAGATGTCCACCTCTTTGTGGACCTGAGAGCGCGGAGTCTTAGGCACAGAGAGGGGAGTTCAGGCACCGAAAATCGAGATCGGCCAATCGGTGTAGAGCATGTCGGAGGCGACGGTGTCGATGATCGGGCGCAGGGCAAACATGCCAGTCAAGTTGAAGAAGGGGCTGTCTTTCCTCGATGCCCATTTGTAATGGTAGAAAAAATATCCCAGCTCGATCCGGGCCTCTTCACCCTCGAGGATGCTGGAGTAGCACACCTTGAGCTCCTTCTGGAAATCGGACTCCACGCGATAGAAAGAGTAGATAATCCTCCACGTGTTCCCGAAAATCTGTCCGGGGCAAAGCCCTGAAGTATTCAGCAGCCTCGCGGCGAACGGCAGTAGTGGGAGGCGCAGTCCGCAATTCAACTGGCCGATGGTAACAACTGTCCCCATCACCTGCTCCTTACTGGCTATCGAGGTGAAGACCGTCCGCTTATCAATTCCAAACGCGAACTGGACTCCGGAGAGAGCCGGTTGGTTCTTCCTTTCTGTGAAGCAGGCCAACAGTTTCTGGCACTTCGCCCTCTTCACATCTGTTAGCTTGCCGCCTGTGTTGTACTCGTAGGCAGGCTCCTCCGTCAGCGACATCAAGGGACCCAGCACGAAACTTGCCTTCGGGATGTGCTCTGGCCTTGATGGTGCCGATACAAATCCTACACCCTGGTGCCTCTTTCCCAGGATTCTGAGCTCAGCCTTGTCTTTGCCCCTGCCCTTCTGTACAGGCGACACCGAAGCCCTCTCCTTCCCCTTCCTCTTCGAAGGGACAATGTTCATCTTCTTCGAGCTACCGGATGATGCCATTCGGCCGATCGGGAGAACGCAGAGAGCAGGAAATTCGAGAGCAAAGAGTTTTGGATTTTGAAAATTTTCTGAAAGTGTGAGGCAAAAATGAATCCGGAAAGGGCTTATAAACTCAGAGAAAATGGTGCGCAAATCGAAAAGACACATGGCATCACTAGGTCAAATCTCGTGTTTTCGAAAGGGACACATGGCGTCGATCCATAGCAAGCGCTCTTCCAGACGAAGCGTCGAACCAGATAAACAGTCGGTCCAAACGAACCGCCGGTCCAAGCGAGCCGCCGGTTCAGAAGAATCACCGGTCCAGGTGGACCGCCAGCTCAAACAGAGCAATAGACTTCAACCACAGTTTGAAGACTTTACCCATTCGATAGGCAGATATTCGGGTAATTTATCAAAGGATTGGGCAAAATACAGGCTCTTTTGCCCGATCACTTCGACCTCGACCGGTTGAACTTAACCGATCAGTCAACCTTGACCGATCGGTCAAGTTCGATCGATCGGTCAATTTTCTACTGGATCCGGCAAAAAACTTAGTCTTTTGCCTGATCACTTCGACCTCGATCGGTTGAACTTAACCGATCGGTCAACCTTGACCGATCAGTCAAGTTCGACCGATCGGTTTATTTTCTACTGGATCCGGTAAAAAACAGGCTCTTTTGCTCAATCACTTCGACCTCGACCGGTTGAATTTAACCGATCGGTCAAGTTCGACCGATCGGTCAATTTTCTACTGGATCCAGCAAAAAACAGGCTCTTTTGCCCGATCACTTCGACCTCGACCGGTTGAACTTAACCGATCGGTCAACCTTGACCGATCGATCAAGTTCGACCGATCGGTCAATTTTCTACTGGATCGGGCAAAAAATAGGCTTTTTTGCCTGATCACTTCGACCTCGATCGGTTAAACTTAACCGATCGGTCAATCTTGACCGATCAGTCAAGTTTGATCGATCAGTCAATTTTCTACTGGATCGAGCAAAAAACTTAGTCTTTTGCCCGATCACTTTGACCTCGACCGGTTAAACTTAACCGATCGGTCAATTTTCTACTTGATCGGGTAAAAAACTTAGTCTTTTGCCCGATCACTTCGACCTCGACCGGTTGAACTTAACCGATCGGTCAACCTTGATCGATCTGTCAAGTTCGACCGATCGATCAATTTTCTACTAGATCATGGAAAAAAACTTAGTCTTTTGCCCGGTCACTTCGACCTCGACCGGTTGAACTTAACCGATCGGTCAATTTTCTTTTGGATCGGACAAAAAACTTAATTTTTTGCCCGATCACTTCGACCTCGACCGGTTGAACTTAACCGATCGGTCAACTTTGACCGATCAGTCCTTTGGCACCAATGCTTAGAAGAACTTCTTCTACACTCATGACAGGGAGTTGTTAGTTTTGCACCAGGAATCCAAGCCAGCCAGGATGATCTCTAGCTAACTTGGAGGGGGTAACTATGGGTGCAAATTTTGGCAAGAAGTCTGCAAACAGCGAGACCCACCGGCCCTGCCTGGTGGTCCCACAGAGACTACCGCGGGACCCACCGGCCCTGCCCGGTGGGCCCACAAAGACGCCCACAAAGACTACCGCGAGACCCACCGGCCCTGCCTGCCTGGCCCACAGAGACTTCCGCGGGACCCATCGGCCCTGCCCGGTGGGCCCACAAAGACTTCCATAAAGACTTCCGCGGGACCCACCGGCCCTGCCCGGTGGACCCACAGAGACTTTCGCGGGACCCACCGGCCCTGCCTGGGGAATCCCCAGAGACGACGACGGGACCCACCAGTCCTGCCTGTGGAATCCTCCAGAAGACAAGCAAAAACTGCCATTTACCCCATATTCCTTTCCAGGAAATCCTATAAATAGCAAAGCCTTCAACTGTAAAAGGGATCCAGATCCAATTCTAAATTCAAAGAGAAGATCAGTGCTATCATCTGATATCTGATTTCAGAAACTAGAGCTCTGGAATTCCAGCCTTCCATCCTCCTACTCTCCTCGATCTTCTTCTCGTCTCTGAAGAGATCGGAGGTACTTCAGTAACACTCGGCCTGTCGAGGTTACTTCGATCCAAGTGATAGTGAATTCGGGTTGCACCCCATAGCACGGAGACGTAGGCTTCGGCTGAACTCCGAGATCACCTCTCGTGTTAACTCTCTATGATTGCATCTCTCTCTGTTTGCTTACTGAAAGAGCTAACTCAAAGTCACTAAGGCACCAGCCTTCAAACATACCTTCCAATCAACAGATCGACCAGCGATCTTCGAGTCAACTTCAATTGACTGGTGAGGCGGAGTCTTCGGATCGGCACGATGATTTTTCCCCCACAGTAACTGTGGGTGCAAATTTTGGCAAGAAGTCTGCAAACAGCGAGACCCACTGGCCCTGCCTGGTGGTGTGGGTGCAAAAATTGTACCGGACCAGATCAAAGCAGCATGGGCCCGCACAACGGCCCAAATGGGTAAGCCCGCCTGGGCTCACATGGGCCCACTCTACGAGGCTCGCAGATCAAGCCCTACCCCTTATTGGGCCCGAACAACGGCCCAATAAGGGCCCAGCAAGGAGGCCCAGAACCAGTGCCACGTCATCAGCGCCACGTCATCACTGCCATATCGGGCACGTGCCTACGCTATAAAAGGACCCCCAAGGCATCCAGGAGTGGGGTTGGCCATTCAATCAGAGGAGGAGGATCCCAGAGCAAGTGCTAGAGCTCAATTCTCCCCTTCTTATTCTCTTCTAGTTGCTCCGTGCAACCCGACTGTAAGAAGCTTCTCTCGGCCTGTCGAGAGAACGCTCATCCCTTTATATTCAAATTATAGTGAAGATCAGGTGGCACCTCTCGCCCGGAGACGTAGGTCGTAAGACCGAACTCCGTCACCAACCCTTGTGTCATCATTCTTTACTCTCTCTATCTATTCTCCCATCTCTCTAACTCTACAAACCATCAAATTCAATCAAGGCTGTGGGGCGGGGTTCCCAATCAAGGCGGCTCGGAAATTTCCCCCCACAATCTTTGGCGCCGTCTGTGGGATATCGTTAGAGGTCTTACCCACACCTCTACCGACTCCTATTCAACTTGCGGTGATGAGCCACAAGTCCTCATCCAAATCAACATCAACGCCTTCATCACGCCGACATTAACTCGCTCAATGGTGAAGGCCAGCACCAACCCACCAAAGGCGGGTGCTGACCGGACAATCGATATGCTGATCGAAGAAGAACAAGAAGTCTCGGTTGCAACCAGCCGAAGAAATGTTCGGGAGCGGCTGGGGCCGCAAGGCAGCCATCCAGAAGGGCACAGCAATCGGCGAGACCCATCATCCCCGAGGCGTCGATCTGGCAAAGAACACGCTATTCAAGGGAGCAAGCCTCAGGCTACATATGAGATCTCGGCTGCTGATTTCTGGCTGTTGAACCTTCTCAAGAGGAACGCAGCCCTCGAGCAAGAGAGGGATTCCCTAAAGAAGGTAGCTGAAAGAGCGGGGGTTGTGGCCCACAACTCTCCAACTGCTGATGAAGACCAACCAAAGACCTTCGATTCCGCCCATTCAAGTCGGAAGCTCGAAGGCAATTCGGCTACGCCCTCTCGAGGCTAAAGTCCGATAAAAAGGCCCCTGGCAACCCGGGTCAACCAAAGACCTTCGATTCCGCCCATTCAAGTCGGAAGCTCAAAGGCAATTCGGCTATGCCCTCTCGAGGCTAAAGTCCGATAAAAAGGCTCCTGGCAACCTGGGTCAACCAAAGACCTTCGATTCCGCCCGTTCAAGTCGGAAGCTCGAAGGCAATTCGGCTACGCCCTCTCGAGGCTAAAGTCTGATAAAAAGGCTCCTGGCAACCCAGGTCAACCAAAGACCTTCGATTCCGCCCATTCAAGTCGGAAGCTCGAAGGCAATTCGGCTGCGCCCTCTCGAGGCTAAAGTCCGATAAAAAGACTCCTGGCAACCCAGGCCAACCAAAGACCTTCGATTCCGCCCATTCAAGTCGGAAGCTCGAAGGCAATTCGGCTACGCCCTCTCGAGGCTAAAGTCCGATAAAAAGGCTCCTGGCAACCCAGGTCAACCAAAGACCTTCGATTCCGCCCATTCAAGTCGGAAGCTCGAAGGCAATTCGGCTACGCCCTTTCAAGGCAAAAGTCCGATAAAAAGGCTCCTGGCAACCCAGGTCAACCAAAGACCTTCGATTCTGCCCATTCAAGTCGGAAGCTCGAAGACAATTCGGCTACGCCCTTTCAAGGCAAAAGTCCGATAAAAAGGCCCCTGGCAACCCAGGTCAATCAAAGACCTTCGATTCCGCCCATTCAAGTCGGAAGCTCGAAGGCAATTCGGCTACGCCCTCTCAAGGCTAAAGTCCGATAAAAGGCTCCTGGCAATCCAGGTCAACCAAAGACCTTCGATTCCACCCATTCAAGTCGGAAGCTCGAAGGCAATTCAACTACGCCCTTTCAAGGCGAAAGTCAGATAAAAATGCTCCTGACAATCCAGGTCAAGCTAAACTATCAACTATACTTATTCGAGGCGAAGAGAATAAGTCCAAGGCAAACGTCGCCGCTTTGACATGCACCAAGTTTAAGGAGACATCCTTGGCACTCAAAGACAAAGTCCGAGGCGATCAATGCCTCGGCACTCTACAAGCCCAAGGCCCAGCCCTTGGCACTTGAGGACAAAGTCCGAGGCGACCAACACCTCGGCACTCTACAAGCCCAAGGCCCAGCCCTTGGCACTCGAAGACAAAATCCGAGGCGATCAATGCCTCGGCACTCTACAAGCCCAAGGCCCAGCCCTTGGCACTCGAAGACAAAGTCCGAGGCGACCAACGCGTCGGCACTCTACAAGCCCAAGGCCCAGCCCTTGGCACTCGAAGACAAAGTCTGAGGCGACCAACGCCTCGGCACTCTACAAGCCCAAGGCCCAGCCCTTGGCACTCGAAGACAAAGTCCGAGGCGATCAATGCCTCGGCACTCTACAAGCCCAAGGCCCAGCCCTTGGCACTCGAAGACAAAGTCCGAGGCGACCAACGTCTCGGCACTCTACAAGCCCAAGGCCTAGCCCTTGGCACTCGAAGACAAAGTCCGAGGCGACCAGTGCCTCGGCACTCTACAAGCCCAAGGCCCAGCCCTTGGCATTCGAAGACAAAGTCCAAGGCGATCAATGCCTCGGCACTCTACAAGCCCAAGGCCCAGCCCTTGGCACTCGAAGACAAAGTCCAAGGCGACCAACGCCTCGGCACTCTACAAGCCCAAGGCCTAGCCCTTGGCACTCGAAGACAAAGTCCGAGGCGACCAATGCCTCGGCACTCTACAAGCCCAAGGCCCAGCCCTTGGCATTCGAAGACAAAGTCCGAGGCGACCAATGCCTCGGCACTCTACAAGCCCAAGGCCTAGCCCTTGGCACTCGAAGACAAAGTCCGAGGCGACCAATGCCTCGGCACTCTACAAGCCCAAGGCCTAGCCCTTGGCACTCGAAGACAAAGTCCGAGGCGACCAATGCCTCGGCACTCTTCAAGCCCAAGGCCCAGCCCTTGGCATTCGAAGACAAAGTCCGAGACGTCGTCGCCGACGTATTGGCATTCGATCAAAAGTCCAAGCTTAGTCTTGTCACTCAGGTCCAAGCATCAGATTGTCACTGGCCATTACCTTTTTTTTCGATGACTAACGGTTCCAGACCGGTCAGGGGGTGGTTGGTCTGACTCTGTCAGTGCGTGTCTCCACACTGGTGCAGTCGATGGTGGGTAACACGGGATAAAATGGTGCTTCCTTGATCCTGGCCAAGTCAACGCCCTCACGTGACCGTAGTACTTGGGGAATACAGTAACCAGGTGCGGTAATACATTGGGTGAAGACCGGCTGGCTATCATGTGGCGTCATCCTAGATTATCTCTAAGAAACCCCCTCGAATATAGTACTATCCCTCGCCGACATCCCCGCGCACCAGCGTTTTACCGAAAAAGTGTCGGTTTCGAATGGGGCTGAAATTCGGAAAATACACTATTTTCAATACCGACACTTTTTGGCCTCTTCTAGCAACCCCAATAACGGGGTGTTACGCCATCAACAAGCAGCCCCTCCTCGGTTTCGCACAAAAACTGAGTGGGGAGGGGGTGACGGCACACCAACAGCACACCCCTCGGTTTCGTCAGAAAACCGAGAGGGGGTGTGTGTCGGCATCAACAAGCAACCCCCCCCCTCGGTTTCGCACAAAAACCGAGTGGGAAGGGGGTGACGGCACATCATCAGCACACCCCTCGGTTTCGTCAGAAAACCGAGAGGGGGTGTGTGTCTGCATCAACAAGCAACCCCCCTTGGTTTCGCACAAAAACCGAGTGGGGAGGGGGTGACAGCACACCATCAGCACACCCCTCGGTTTCGTCAGAAAACCGAGAGGGGGTGTGTATCGGCATCAACAAGCAACCCCCCCCCCTCGGTTTCGCACAAAAACCGAGTGGGAAGGGGGTGACAGCACATCATCAGCACACCCCTCGGTTTCGTCAGAAAACCGGGAGGGGGTGTGTGTTGGCATTAACAAGCAGCCCCCCCCCCTCGGTTTCGCACAAAAACCAAGTGGGAAGGGGGCGACGGCATACCATCAGCATCTCACCCCTCGGTTTTGCACAAAAAACCGAGTAGGGAGGGGGTGACGGCGTGCTCTTGGTTTCGACATAAAACCGAGAGGGGGGGTGTATGGCATCAATATCATCCCACCCCTTGGTTTCGTCAGAAAACCGAGAGGCGGGGTGCTTGGTGTCATCCACACACAATGATTATTTAAAGACGAAGAGCTATCTTCCATCGGGTCGGTTGGATAGCATCTCATCCAAACCTATTGATTTGCTTGTACAAACTTCACAAAAAAAAAATCCCCTCTCTCATCAAGGGTGAGCACGCGGTAACTGTTGCGTCATCACTGGGCCCGACTGCAGTCCCTAGTGAACACAGTAACTAGGTACAGTTGGGTGTCGGACAGAACGGATGAGTTACCGCGTGCCGAGACATCTTTAAGACGCTAGCCTAAAACCTGGCTGGCGCATTCTTAAGAGTCATCTCTCTATAAAGGTGAATACCATAAAAGTTACACGTCAAGGCGAACAATGTTTCACGTCCACTTTGACCGTTTTTTCGATGCCTACACAACGGCACCTTATACGCATTCATCCGACATGCGTATGAAAAATTATGACTGTCGGAAGTTTTCGCGCTTGTCCGAGACTCACTAGTCCGCCGCGCCCGAGACTTTCAAATTGTCTTTGACAACTTCGCCATCACCACCTATCATACGACACCAAATTTCTCCGTCGCCATCAAGAAGTTAAGCGAGTAGCCGGGCGCTCCCGGTTCCTCATCACCAAGGCCAAGCAGGAGAAGCTCGCCGCCAACGTCAGCACCGAGGTTGAAAAGCGGACCGACCATGTCTGCACATCGTTGGATCCACCCCCCGCATGCACCCTCGTCGTGCAGATGATACAGATAGAAGAGAGAGGGAGTGGGGTCCGACCCACCCCCCGCATGCCCTTTCTCAGACAGCCGGCATGAGCAGAGGGTAGAAGGGGAAGGGTCCCGACCCCTTAAGTGCTCACCGCACCGCACAGCCGGTCTGACCCCAAGCTTCCCTTCCTTATCGCGTAGCCGACCCAGGCCCGCGTGCTCACCATGTCGCACAACCGACCCGGGCCCCGCAGGTGCTCCTTTGCACGCAGCAGCCGATACCGATGCACGACACAAATGCTATGTAGCAACTAGCTTGCCAACTCTTGGGTTGCCATGCCTAGGCTCGTCCCCCCACAAAGATGCTCCCAGTAATGAGGGTTTGCCAGCACCCCACATCATGCATAGTTGGCAACAAAAGTTGGCAACTCGTTCCAAAACCGAGTGGTCAAGCCTCAACCTACCGGTTTGGGGGTGCGACTGCAGCGATGTCTTCGATGTCGGATTGATAAAACCAAGCGACCAAGCCTCAACACTGAATGGCAGCATCTCTCAGATCGGCTCCGTGCCAAAACCGAGTGGTCAAGCACCAAACCTACCTGTTTGGGGTGTGACTGCAGCGAGGTCTTCGAAGTCGGTCGAAGGAACCGAGCGGCCAAGCCTCAACACTGAATGGCAGCATCTCTCAGATCGGCTCCGTGCCGAAACCGAGTGGTCAAGCACCAAACCTACCTGTTTGGGGTGTGACTGCAGCGAGGTCTTCGAAGTCGGTCGAAGGAACCGAGCGGCCAAGCCTCAACACCAAACGGTAGCGTGTCTCTCAGATCGGCTTCATCCCAAAACTGAGTGGCCAAAGCCTCAACACAGATCGGTGGCGTCTCTCTCCGATCAGCTTCGTCCCAATACCGAGCGGCCTCTCTTCAACTCAGACCGACGCACAGCATCATGGGGAAGAGATCAGACTCCTCCCCCTTCATCTTCAATCCAGCATCTTCCGATCGGAACATCCCCCATCTTCCATCCTGTGCGCGATTCGAGATGGATATCAGACTACTCAGATCCGACCAACACACCTGCAAACCGATCGGCACGCCTTCAAACCGATCAGCACGCCCTCGATCCAATCGATCTGGTCAAACCGATCGATCCGATCGGCACGCCCTCGATCCGACCCTACCTTCCGACCCCCCGCGCGTACTCCCCTCGTCGCGAAGCAGAGAAGACTGTGTGTGCCACTCATACGAGCGAGCCCCACTTCACACGGTGGTGATCATCGACAAGAGGAGGATCGGATGGTCCGACTCCCCCCCCCCTGCGAACTCCCCTCGTCGCAGCAGCTGGAGAAGGGGGGAGTCGCCACCTCCCTCCGGTGCTGCTCGCCGGCACTCGATCGGCCTCCAGCCGCCGCCGACCGCACCCCGCTGCCCCGTGCCTGGAGACGCACGCCGACCGCCGCCGATGTGCCCCACGCGCAGCCCGCCCGCCTGCGCCGTTGCCCCGCGCCGCTCCGGCCTCTGCACCGCCTACTCCCCGGCTAGATTGCACGCCGCCGCCTCCACGGGCCAGAGGAAAGAGAGAGAGAGATGGCTGCTCTCTCACCGAAAAGGGAAAGAGAGCGAGAGAAAGGAAACAGAGAGAGCTCTCACGCGAACCAAAGAGGGAAAGAAGCAACCTCACGTGAATGAAGTTTGAAGAGGAAAGAGAGAGGGAGAGAAGCAGCCTGATCTCTCACGTGAAAAAAAAAAAATAAGGGGGGTCCGATTTGCATCCGAGCGGGTCCGGGAGGGCGTGTACCGTGGGACGGCTGTGATGCAGCCGGACTCAATCTAATGCCCCTTCCGCCAAGCAAAGAAAGGAAAGAGAGAAGCAAAGAAAGGAAAGAGAGTAAAGCTATTTCTTTCACCAAAAGGGTCTCGGTACCCTCTCGGTATGCTCTCGGTACCCTCTCGGTATGCACTCGGTATGCTCTTGGTACCCACTCGGTATGCACTCGGTATCCTCTCGGTACCCACTCGGTCGGAAAACGCACTACCTTTTCGGAAACACCCCCTTGCAAAACCGAGACTTTTTGGCTTGCACCAAAAGGGTCTCGGTAACCACTCGGTATGCTCTCGGTACCCACTCGGTATGCACTCGGTACCCTCTCGGTATCCACTCGGTCGGAAAACGCACTGTTTCTTCGGAAACACCCCCTCGCAAAACCGAGACTTTTTGGCTCGCGCCAAAAAGGGTCTCGGCATCGGCGGAAGAAGGCTCTGCTAATACGAACCGCGGCACCGACAACCCTCGCCAACCGTGCCAGGATCCTAAAGCGTTTGCACCATGGAATCCCAGCCGACCCAGGGGGTCCTGACCCGACTGGGAGGGGGTAACTGTGGGTGCAAAAATTGTACCGGACCAGATCAAAGCAGCATGGGCCCGCACAACGGCCCAAATGGGTAAGCCCGCCTGGGCTCACATGGGCCCACTCTACGAGGCTCGCAGATCAAGCCCTACCCCTTATTGGGCCCGAACAACGGCCCAATAAGGGCCCAGCAAGGAGGCCCAGAACCAGTGCCACGTCATCAGCGCCACGTCATCACTGCCATATCGGGCACGTGCCTACGCTATAAAAGGACCCCCAAGGCATCCAGGAGTGGGGTTGGCCATTCAATCAGAGGAGGAGGATCCCAGAGCAAGTACTAGAGCTCAATTCTCCCCTTCTTATTCTCTTCTAGTTGCTCCGTGCAACCCGACTGTAAGAAGCTTCTCTCGGCCTGTCGAGAGAACGCTCATCCCTTTATATTCAAATTATAGTGAAGATCAGGTGGCACCTCTCGCCCGGAGACGTAGGTCGTAAGACCGAACTCCGTCACCAACCCTTGTGTCATCATTCTTTACTCTCTCTATCTATTCTCCCATCTCTCTAACTCTACAAACCATCAAATTCAATCAAGGCTGTGGGGCGGGGTTCCCAATCAAGGCGGCTCGGAAATTTCCCCCCACAGGTGGTCCCACAGAGACTACCGCGGGACCCACTGGCCCTGCCCGGTAGGCCCACAAAGACGCCCACAAAGACTACCGCGAGGCCCACCGGCCCTACCCGGTGGGCCCAAAGAGACTTCCGCGGGACCCACCGACCCTGCCCGGTGGGCCCACAAAGACTTCCGTGAGACCCACCGGCCCTGCCCGGTGGGCCCACAGAGACTTCCGCGGGACCTACCGGCCCTGCCTGGGGAATCCCCAGAGACGACGACGGGACCCACCAGTCCTGCCTGTGGAATCCTCCAGAAGCGACAGCAAAAACCGCCATTTACCCCATATTCCTTTTCAGGAAATCCTATAAATAGCAGAGCCTTCAGCTGTAAAAGGGATCCAGATCCAGTTCTAAATCCAGAGAGAAGATCAGTGCCATCATCTGATATCTGATTTCAGAAACCAGAGCTCTGGAATTCCAGCCTTCCATCCTCTAACTCTCCTCAATCTTCTTCTCGTCTCTGAAGAGATCGGAGGTACTTTCAGTAACACTCGGCCTGTCGAGGTTACTTCGATCCAAGTGATAGTGAATTCGGGTTGCACCCCATAGCACGGAGACGTAGGCTTCGGCTGAACTCCGAGATCACCTCTCGTGTTAACTCTCTATGATTGCATCTCTCTCTGTTTGCTTACTGAAAGAGCTAACTCAAAGTCACTAAGGCACCAGCCTTCAAACATACCTTCCAATCAACAGATCGACCAGCGATCTTCGAGTCAACTTCAATTGACTGGTGAGGCGGAGTCTTCGGATCGGCACGAAGATTTTTCCCCCACACATTGTCCTCTATTTGATTGTAACTATTGGAATAGGTGGAGGATTTTAAAACAAAGTTGTCCTTTATTCATCCATGGAAAGAGTGTTTTTAACTTTTCACCTGGTAATTAAGAGGTTGCATGAAACGTTACCCATTCATTTTACCATTTACGAGGGCTACCTCTTAGTTTTCGAAAATGGAACTTTGAACGAAAGATAAAGATAAAAGAGAGATAAAAGGAGAAATGGAAAAGGGTAACATGGTACAATTTGTTTTACAAATTTAACACATTGTGGCCTTGAATGCCGTTTTTATGTATTAGTATAGATTAACCCTAATGCAGAACGGTCCCACTCGAGTCCATCTAATGAACTCATGGTTTTAGTGTTGGCACCCGAATTGTTTTGGCCCCAAACCCAATTAGATGGTCTGTGATGGCACCCATAATAATCCCAAAATACCCCCACCCCTAACCTCCAGTCAACCTTCCCCCTCCCTCGTCATACTTGTCGCTCTGCCATTGCTTCCTCCCTCCTTCTCTTCGTCTGAACCCCAATCCATCCCGCCACACTCCTACCTTCTCGATTCTCCTTCCTACTCCTGATCTGAACCCTAACATGTCATCGGCGCCCTATTTCCACCTACTCCTCGTCTGAATCCTAGCTGATTCCACCACCCTCCTCCTCCCTCCTTCTCATCCTCATCATCCTTCCTCCTCCCTCCTCATCTGAACCCTAACGCATCCCACACCCTCCTCCTCCCTCCCTCCTCCTCCTCCTCTATAACACACACACACACACACACACACACACACACACACACACACACACACACACAGAGAGAGAGAGAGAGAGAGAGAGAGAGAGAGAGAGAGAGAGAGAGAGAGAGAGAGAGAGAGAGAGAGAGAGAACCAAAAATAAAAGAATAAAGAGAAGAAAAGATAAAGAACCACCCGAGGGGGTCAACCTCCTTAGAATCATACGACAAACATCATTTTTCTCCTTATTCTAGATTACAAGAGACATATATAGAAGCTACTTATAACTAATAGACTAGACTCGCTATTAACAAATTCTACACAATAAACTCAAATGACCTACTCCTTATTCTTATTGAGTCTTTCAAATAAATAACATATAACAAAAAATAACAAATGAAAAAAATACTTTTATCATTAGATCCACGCACATGTGTTGCCTCTCTCTTCAATCAACCTTGTCCTTGAGATTGGGAATTGCTTCTTCAACTTTTTCTTTAATTAATCTTAACCATAAGGTTAGGATCTTGGATATGTTAGGTGCAGGTGGAGGATGCGATTGAAACATTAAATCTTCTTTTATTGATGACAATACACCGATTCGAGCCCAAAAACTTCATTATATGATAGAAATGGCATCACTTGATGCTTCACATTCCAATGGCCCATATGATTTCATTTTGTAGAGCATACACCACTCATTATTGTGATCCTTAGGTAATTGATCAACTAGACTTTTTGAATTGCTATGCCTTCTTCTAGGATTACATATCTTCAATCTCTTGCGCTTATTGCTCCAAAAATAAGAGTCTTCAAGTTTGTCGATGTTCTCTTTCATTTTGATGAGGTTCTCTTGCACTTGTACCACGAGTGCATGGATTTTGGCTAATATTTCTATTATTTTTTGTAGGAAGAACTTGGTTAATAAACCAAAATCGTTACTCTTATACCACTTGTAACATACCGATTAGAAAGAAAGCACAAAAAAATGAAAAGAAGAGATAGAGAACCACTTTGAGGGGGTCAACCTCCTTACAATCATACAACAAACATCATTTTTCTTCTTATACCTCATTCAAGATTATACGAGACTTATATAGAAGCTGCTTACAACTAACAGACTAGACTCACTACTAACAAACTCTATCATTATATCCATTATTCTCTTTTTCAAACAAATAAAAGACAACAAAAAATTACAAATGACAACACACTCTTATCATTATATCCAGGCACGTGGCATCCTGCTCCCTCCTCCTTTCTCCTCCCTCCTTTTTCTTTCTTTTTCCCGTCTGAACCCTAACCCATCCCGAAGAAGTCGACACCCACATACCGACATCTTCGAGATGGGTTAGTGTACATACGTGGACGAGGAGGAGGAGGGAGAAGGAGGAATGAAGGAGTAAGGAAGAAGGAAGAAGGATGACGACAAAGGATGGAGGAGGGTGTCAGAGTGGGACTGGGTTGGCTGGAGGTTAGGGCTGGGGGTAGTTTAGGAATCAATTTTTTTTAAAAAAATTAGGGTGCCACACTAAATCCATGGGGTCCAACTATCTACAACACACATTTTACTAGGGGCATCACAATTTCCAAGGGGGAGCTGCATAAGTTGTTCCCGTTCTAAGGGCAATTTGATTCTGGGGACCAGCCCACTCCCTTCCTCTTCAACCGCAGCACTTGCCGGACCCCGTGCAGGTTGCTGGCCGTTGGCCAATGCCCATCCGCCCTGCGTGGGTTCGACAGATGCAACGACGGGGGGAGGAAGGGAGTGGACTGCCTCCATAATTTGGTTGCGTTCAGAAGGGGGGAAACCAATCCAATTGCCCATGAAAATGTGCTGCCCCTAGTAAAATGTGTGCTATAGATTAGGGGTGGGACTTGGGCGGGTTGAAGGGTCTGCCCATGCCCAACCCGACCTACACACACCTCAACCCGTTTTGCCCGTGGAAGCTCAACCCGTACTTGCCCATGTCGGGTTGCACGGGTTGCCCAATTTGCCAAAAAATGAACGAGTTGATCGGGTTGGATGAGTTTAATTTGATCACAATAAATAGAAATACTTGACCATTTAAAACCAAAACAAGAAAAAAATAAATAAATGATTCTATTAACCAACAATTTCCACCACTACAAAATATAAAACCAACCAACACCTCTCTCTCCCTCTCTCTAAAACATCTATCGAATGACTATGATGATGGATCAACAACAATAGCTCTACAAGCATATATGCCAGTGTGCTCACCTACTTGGGTTCTTAGGGTTTCTCGGGTTGGGAAAGATAATGCCCAAACCCGTCCAAATTGAAATCGGGTTGATTTTTTTTTTGTCCAAATCCATCCACGTTTTTAACAAACATTGCCCATAACTGTCCATTGTTCCGGTTGGGCGGGTCGGGTTCGGGTCAGACCCACCCAAGTCCCACCCCTATTATAGATAGCGAGACCCAAATCCATTGGTGGCATACCCATGAACCCATCCCACTCCAACCAAAACACGTGCCGACCTCCGACGCAGCGTGCTCTTCCCCTACAAATACCCCCCCGACCTCCCCTCGAATCAAGCGCTCCCTCGACCTCCTTTGTAAATCGTCACCGAATCCGAATGTCTCGAATCCTATCGCAGACCATGATCCGAGGGTCCCAAACCCTAATGCGAGAGCCACCGCCCTCCGCCGCCAGATCCCGCTTCCTCCGCCCCCCCTCCCGCCTCCTCCGCCCCTCCTCCCGACTCGTCACCTTCCGCGGCTGCGCCCACCGCCCCGAAAAAGCGCCGGGCCAGCTGGTGGAGGTGGACCTCGACGCCGGGGCCTCCGCTTCCGGCGTGGAGATCGATGTCCTCGGGATGCGGAAGCTCGAGGACGCCATCTACAGCATCATCGTCCACAGATCCGCCCCCGACTGGCTCCCCTTCAGCCCCGGCTCCTCGTACTGGGTACCGCCGATGCAGAAGCGGGTGCTCAGCGTCGTGGATCTGGTCGGGAGGCTCGCAAATCCCTTGACCGAAGAGCAGGTGCTCTCCCTTACCACAGTTCGTGGATGGCCTTCGTCAGCCTACTTCGTGAAAGGTAATATGTTGGATTTTGGATCTTGTTTCCATGAATTTCACCCTTTTATCTCTATGTGGTATTCTCACCTGTAGGTGACCACAACCTTTGTAGGTTGCATATAATGTTGCCCATAGTGCCCTAATACAATTGAGCACTATGGAACATGTTTCTCCCATGGTGTGCCCTTTAGGGCTTCTCCCCATCCAACATGTTTCAATTTATTATTGGGTAAATTACACTTTCCCCCCCTGAAGTTTAGCTAAAAGACACTTAACCCCCTGTAGTTTATTTTGTTCCAAATCGCTCCCTAAACTTTGAAACGTTAGGACAAATACCCCCTTTTGTCAACTACTTAATTTCCTCATTTGGTAATTTTATATGATCAAAACTGAATTGAAGGGGGAAAATGTAGTTTTTTAACTGGGGTGGGGGGGGGGGGGGGGGGAGGGTTGAGCTAAACTTCAGGGGGACAAAGTGTAATTTACCTTTATTATTTAAACAATATTTAAAATTATTGTTTGTCTCGACATGCTATATGTTTTATGCTTCTCTTCAAGTGTATTTTATTGGAATTTACGATCCTCGTGGATATTAAATATTGAAATGGAAATTTGTGCAAGCCTGAGTGTCTGACTTGTCGAAGCTTGAAAAATGTGGGCTTGGCTATTCGCAAGGTGAGTAGAAATCTTTTCGGTGAAAGAAGCTTTAAACTTATATTTAATAAAATATTGTAAATACTTTTTGAGTATGTAAACTCGCAGCCAAGAAAACTTATCTTGCATATGCTCATCTCCTTATTTGGAGAGTATTCGATTAATTCTACTTTCTATATGAACTTTCTTGATGGTTATATTTGATCATTGTTCTCCACCGCCTACGACGCCCACAATCCACACTGCCTTTGAACCCCCCCCCCCCCCCCCCTCAAAGGGGCTTCCCCAAAACACCACTATCACACACCACTTATTAAACTACCCTAAATACCTCTCTCTCTCTCTCTCTCTCTCTCTCTCTCTCTCTCTCTCTCTCTCTCTCTCTCCAAACAAAAAAACCATATTACACACACAAAGGAGACATCCTAAAAAACAAAGATGGTCACATTGATTGGGAACACAAAAAACGAAATCAACCACAGCCTCATAAAAAGAGAATCCTTTAATTAAGAGCAAGCCATTTCAAAGGAAAGGAGAAACCTTTAAACACACATGAAGAAATTGTAAGCACACATGAAGCATTCAAACCTACATAGATATATAGATTTAGGTCAATTAAAATAGGTTCACAAACCACTAAAGAAATGAATTATTAATGGTTTTCCAAGTGAAAATAGCTTCAGAGTATGACAATGCCTCTAAAAGAAGCATACTGAAAAAATAGCATTCAATTAATATAATCAATGTTTAAAAAGGCGAAAGGCGTACCGAGGCATTTTTTCTTTATAGAGGCGAGGCGTAAGCCTCAAGGCGCACCGAGGCGTAAGCCTCAAATTTTTTTGTAGGCGTTTTGGTAAAAAACAATTAAAGAAGAAAAACTTCAGAATAAATACTATTATTGAATGTGTAATAATAATTGAACTAGATATGCATAATAAATCACAATGTATTAGAAAATATCTTATATGACACGATTGAGCACTCCTCGAGCAATCTAACAACAAAATAAAAAGTCAAATTGCTCAAACACGCTTAATTCTTTAATATTCAAGATAATAAGTAAAGTAGCAACTAACAAGTAATAACAAACAATAAAATACGAATATAGGACTAACATTGTCAAGATTCAAAAAAAAACAATGATACAAATACATGAAATGGTAAAATACAAAGAAAAAATCATAGAAAACACTAGTAGAAGAAGCAAGATCATGATCTATACCTTTAAACTTGAAACAAATCTTAATCTCTCACTTGTAGTTGGTAGACAATCAACAAAGAAGAATAATACAACTTTGGAATTAAAATTAGAAAAGAAATGAGCACTAAATCTTGATTTTAGGTTTTTGGAGGTAAAGGGGTTTCAAAACCTAAAAAGATCTAAAATGGTTTAAGAGGTTTCAATGGGTGAAAAATGGCCCATGGGGGCGATTTACATATCAAACCCTTTGTGCCCCTTCCACATCAAACATTGGTTTTAACCCCTCCCCGCCCTATGTTTCACGCCTGGAGCACGAGACTTACGTCTCGAACGCCTTGAGGCGCTCCTCGGACAAAGGCATACACCACTTGATGCAGAAGTGTAGGTTTTTTATATGTGGCTGCTGAGGCGTGCGCCTCGAGGCAACACAGGACCACCTCACTTCGAGGCGGGCCTTGAGGCGTAAGCCTCAAACGCCTTTTTAAACACTGAATATAATCACTAAAAAAAGAGGCATATGAGAAGGGGTCCCAATGTGACGTTGATTGTTTGGTATCGCAAAACAAACCCTTATGTCTTCTTCCATGCATTGTTGTCTTGGATCACCCTCTAATCAACCACAACATCGCAATCAAGCCGAGACCTAACCCCTCTACAATCCAAGGAGAAAAAAAAACTTCATAATCTACCACTGCTTAAAACTCATTGTTTCCAATAACCAAAAGCAGCCACACCACAACCTTCGTCCAACGAAAATTTCAATTCCCCTATTCCTGATCTGAAACCCAATAGCTACCCTTCACTCCTTTGAAAAAAAATTCCAATCAAACTTGTCCCAAAAAAATAAAACACAAATCATTACCCTTTCGGCCAATGAGGCGGCGACTTGGATCCGAAGTCGTAGTGGCCAGATGGTGATGGCTTAAGATGGGTGATGTACGATCTCAACAAATGAGAAGTATGTAGAGATCATCTCGATACCGAAGGGATTTGAAAAGAAAAAAAACATTATCCTTCGGGCAACCTGAATCCGAAGGGTGATTGGCTAGAGATGATCTGCAGCGGTATATAAAGATCACAAATCAGTGCCCTTTTGATTTGTGGGGTGGTTAAAAACACATACACAAAAACAGTACCTTTCCAATGCGGCTTGGATCTGTAGTTTTGTAGAGGTTGAGTAGGTAGAGATCGTGCAATGGGTGAGGGACAATGTTATGTTGAGATCACAAATCAGTTGCAGCTTGGATCCGAAGTTTGGTAGAGGTTGGGTAGGTAGAGATAGTGCAATGGGTGAGAGGGACGATCCCATGTAAAGATCACAAATTAGTCGCAGCCTAGATCTGAAGGGCGATGAGTGATCTTATGTCGAGATCACAAATGAGAGCCCTTTTGATTTGTGAGTGGATTCGAGAAAAAAACACAAATCGTTATCTTTTCGATACAGCCTGGATCCGAAGTTTGGTAAAGGTTGGGTGGGGAGATATCGTGCAATGGGTCGGGCCACATCCATCACCATCTTCATAGCCCGATCAATGAAAGTATGAAACCCTTCACCATCCTACACATCGTCTACAAAACAATCCACACCACAATCAACAAACCTCGATACACTTCTGTTACAATTTTGAAACAAAAATCGTGTACAGATTGGATTTGAAGGTAAGAAAAAAAAAATGATAGAAACACCGACTTACAGATTTGATCCGAAAGGAAAAAAAGAAAAGAAAAAAGACAATCATTATGACCTTGATCGTTTGGTATCGCAAAACAAATCCTCTGTCTTCTTTCATGCACATACCCTTTTTTTCCTCTACTCTTCTTATTTTTTACCGATTCTTCCGACCTCTTTCTTAGCCGATTTTTTCTTGACTTCCAACTTGGTAACTTTGCCTGCAATTTCCTTGCTTTGAACCGCAAATCCCTCCCACCTTTTTGTCAATCAAACCTACTCCGAAATTTAAATTAGTCTGCAAAACTATTTAATATAGCCCGCAAAACTTCATCTAATTTACGATTGCTACTATCCCTTCTGAAATTCAAACAGTCGCTCGAACCTGCCTAAAAAAACAAAAGGTTGCACTATATGCCTCCAAAAAACACAAATTTTCTCTGAAACGATTCTCTTTCATCCTACGTGAACTCACGATATTTGAAAAACAAGATCTAAACGTCCTCCTTTCATCTTAGCTCAGACAATCTAAGGTAAAATAGGGTTTAGGGTTTTCATCAATTTTGCATTTTTGTTCCTACCATCTACTGCATTCATAGGTGTTCTACATATTAAACAAATTTTATGCAATTTTTTTCTTTTTATTCCTACCTTCTACTGCATTCATAGAGGAACAATTGGAATCAACTCTCTTTCAAATCCTAAGTTAGTTCTTGCTACTAATTTCGGTTGTTGTTTTTTATGGTAGGAAATTTAGGTTCTTTAGATATGAAAATTTGTGCATTGTTGTTCCTCTTGCACTTTTATCCATTCCTTTTGAAAAATCAACATGAGAAATCACATATATCAATTGTTCCTCTTCATATTTCTAATGATTGCTCTTCTGCCTTCCACCCTATTTTTCAACTACGTTGTACCTCAATTTAAACCAATTTTTTCCTTTGTTTGTGTACTTGTTACTCTTCTCAAACTTTAGTTGCATGTCTTTGAATTCCTTTAATTTTGAAAAAAAAAAACTCATGGGATTCCTTTTATTTACCTCTGAAGATTATCCCTTTTTTCAATCGTTTCTCTTTGTTCATTCAATTGATGCTCTCCTAAGGTGTACATGATCTCTAAGTGTACCCTATGATTCAACCGTTTCTATTTGATTCTGAATTCATGCTCTATTATTTTGATAAATTATTCTGACAATTCTTTCCTTAATTAAATTTGGATTGTTTTCTGTATTCCTTGTACTCACACGGAGCAACAATTCACATGAATATACACTATGCACTCAATTGTTGCTCTTTGCACCAGAATTGTTTCTCTTTAGGGCTTAGTCGTTTTAACTCGTAAATCTTACCCAATTTAGTATAAAATTATTTGCGTAATGTTATTTTGTAGATTAATAGGATTTATATGTATTTCTTAGTGTTTTCACATGAATCCACAGTAAGGACCCCAATTGTTACTATTTGGATGAATTGTTTCTCTTTCCTAAATTGTTATCCCTTTGTACTAATTTCCATTCAACAACAGGTTGATACTCTATTAATCTATAGAAGCCCAATAACAGAGTATCTATTTCAAATAAACCTTCATAAATTATCAAGTTGTTGCTCTTTGAATCTGGATTGTTGCTCTTTTAATTTCAGCATTAATTCGGAATTCTTACTCAGATCAATACTTAGTTGTGTCTGTATTGTTGGCCTTGAAGTAAAAATTAGTTTATTTAATTATTAGAACATCATTTAATTTGAATTAGTTGAATTGTTACTCTGGTTTATAACCCTTGGTTGAATTGCTTTATTATTGCATAATTTGAGCGTGTGCACGAATTACAGCAACAATTTACATAAATACACATTATGCGACCAATTGTTACTCTTTTGTTGGATTGTTTCTCTTCTAGGTTTAGATGTTTTTTTTTAACTGACGTATTGTCTTGTGCTTTGGTTTAGAAAACCTAAATGAGGAGAGCTAAAATACGTGCCAACAAGTGTAATGACTAATGATGAGTCAGATAACAGAGAAAAATATGAATTAAATCTCTGGAAATCTTTCCTCTCTTTTTAGCAAATTTTAGAGTAAACTAAACCCTAATTTAGAGGGGGGGAAAGGGGAAGAATATAACGCTACACACCAAATCGGGAAAAAAAAAAAGTAGCCGGAAAGTTCGGGATTTTGATCTATATCCGTTTCTGGTTTGTAATACATGATAGGGGTAGAATTGTCATTTGCTGCCTCCAGTGTTTCTAATGTCGTTACCGATAAATATTCCCACGTGTCCACAAGCAGGGATCCAACCTAAGCTGGAACTTAGGTGTAGGGACCTAACCTAAGATGGAAACTTTCGGGACCTTTGTCAGGGATGCATCATCAATTAGCCGGAATTTTTTTTTTATGAAGTAGTCTGTATAATCAATGGTTTTCTTTTGGGGAAAAAAAAAAGAAAGAATAAATGGGTGATTTTTAGAAGTAAAGATCGATATGATTTTTAGAAGTAAAGATTGATTTTTTAAATTGAAGGCACTTTTTTTTTTGGTGGAGGGTTTTCTTTATCATTTATTAAATGCATAGTAAATATTTATTGTCGTGTTCCGATTGTATCCGTATCCGACTTTTTCGGATTCTGTGCCCGTTTCCGTGGCTTCGTATTCGAAACAGCCTTTGAGTGATATTCTGTGTATTGCATCACAGTCTGTGCTGATTTTGAGCTCTGTTCTGACTGCAGGTGAAACTGCTGTTGATTCGGAAAATGCAGCAACATCTGAATCTGATGCTGAAGAATGATGATAGGTTTTGTGCCGTCTGATTGGGATGGGCAGCAACTGTTTGTACATATATGTTTTTTTTTTCCTTCATTTTTATGGGTAATATCTAGCACTTGATCATGGCAATTAGTCTCATATATTATGAGGAGAGTGATGTCTCGTTTCAGCATTCCATCGGTCGGGATGATGGCATCCAGATTTTCTTAGCCCCCAACCTATTTAGATGGGTCTGTATTGACTTGTCGCCCCTTGCCGCTCGGCTGCTGGCTCCTGCTTGAGCACTAAAATGCTCCACCTCTGCCGCCCCTTTCTGACAATGACCCAGCTCCAACCACAGCCTTCCTCCTTTCTTCGCTTCTCTCCCGTTTGAACCCTAACCCATCCCAATCGGCACCCACAAGCCCACGCCAATGCTGGTGGCCACAAGCCGACACCATTGCTGCATCGGTGGCCACAGCCGACATTGCCATTGGATTGTCAGTCTGTGGACACCGACATCTTCATGATGGAGGCTAGGGCGTGATGAAGGTTAGGGTTTAGACGGGGAGGAAGGAGGGTGCTGGGTCAGCACCTGAAAGGGAAAAAGATTTCTACAAATAGAGCGACCCCATCAATAAGTAACTGTGTGTGCGCGCACCAGAGAGAGAGAGAGAGAGAGAGAGAGGGCTCAGTGAATTGGATGGCTGTGATCGTGAAACATCATTCTGTGTAAAAGAATCGGTAAAAGCTATCGAGACTCTTCTGCACGTACACAAACAAAGAATATGAATCTAATATTCTGGCAGCACTATCAGTATAATCACACGATAGTCATTGAAAAACCGAGGTTAAGCCCGATGACATAAGCTGCAAGGGGTCAGGCAACCTGGAGAGGAAGCAGATCACCGGCGACCTCCACCGCCCGATCATCTCTCTCTATTTGATCTTTGAAAGCAGCGGCCTCCGTGCACAGTTACAAATCCTCCCGATCGTGTGCAAGATCTACTCTTTGATTCGCTTCGGTGGTCATCGAACGGTCCAGTCAACAGGCCACAGAACAACACCTGTAAGAGAATGAGAAGATCCATTATTACACTAAAAGAGGCTTAGGAGTGACTCCAACTGACAGCTAAGTTGGTAAGACATGCAATCGGTGGCCTTGGACAAGGGTTCGAATAAATGCTACAGCATATTTCCTCCCGCTATGCAGTGGCGGGGCTTCCCTCCCGCCTTTCCAGCCTGTGGGGTAAATAAAAATCAGGGCGTCTCTCGCTCTTGTGGTGTGTTTTGATCCTTGGTCTATCTTGTGCTGGCGACTGACCACTTGCGGGAAAAAATTAAAAGAGGCTTCGGAATTTCTCACGAAAGAAGCCTGCCAAATGGATAAATCTGGGCATTTCTCTCGCTCTTCTGGCGAGTTTCGATCCTTGGTCCATCTTGTGTCAGCCCAACAACTGATGTACTGACCACTAGGTCCCTTCCGGAAAAAGAGGCTTAGGAGTTTCTCGAGAAAGAAAGACAGGCAAATGGATAAAGGTTCAATATTTCGATTTCGACCATCGTATCAACCCCCCCTCCCCCCCCCCACAAAAAAAAAAAAAAAACAGCATATTTAGCAAAATATGCCATTTCGATGTGTGTGTGTGTGCGCGCACGTGCATGTGGATATTTTGATTTTTCGTACCTTGGTCGTGAGGATCTTTTAGACAAGTGAGGGGGATGTAAGTAGAGCATTCTGCAGATCGGTCTGCTTACCAGAGAACCCGATGCAAGGCGCAAATCTTGGTTCAATAGAGCCCCATCATCCTCAGCTCGGTGGCATGGCTGGGTTCAAGCTCGGGCAATTCCTTGTTTTCATCTCGACTCTCCACCACGTATTCCTGGCATTCGGACAAAATGTTAGCCTACATCGAGTTGCTTCATTTTTATCAAATTTGGCGAATCTCTGACATCGAGCTGCCAAATGATGGCCTCATGCAATTTCTCCAGTTTGCCCATGGCCGGGCCCAAATGATAAAATCGCAATCATGGATCCCAAGCCCGGATGAGAAAGGTTGAGGGTTGATGTTAGGTTGAGAAATCGGATCGTAAAAAACCAACTCAAACTATGAAACGAATTCCATGGCAAGCACTCGCCCCCTCGTTTTTGTTGGATTACACTATGTAACCTACACGGTAGGTCTCCCTTCACGACAAGGGGTTTTTTTAGGTTTTTTGGGTCATAATGCCCCTATTGCCAGGTTAGCCTTATCAGGTCTTGAGCACCAATCTTAGAGGGTTGACGTCAGGTTGATAGCCGGTCAAAAAATTCTTGCCGGTCTTTACCTACAGACGGCCCCATCTTTGAAGAGGACAAAACTTGGATGTTGTTGTCAATATTGTTAGTTCTTGTTGTCAATACCTATAGTCGACTAGAGATACATTCAATCAAGTTCCTAAGTTCAAAGCAGTAGCATGATCATGTAGTACCTTTGTAAGTTCTTGTTTTGCGAGAATGTGGTAATGGCGTTCATTGATCCTCTGTCCACAGATTATGGCGATAAACAATCCATACAGCAGGCCCACCAGAATAACAGCTAATACTGAACGAATTGAAGCAAACATTAGGAACCCTAAAATTCATGATGTAAATGGGAAAGCAATGCAGAATAACTTTTTGTTAGAAGATTCATACGAAATTATGTAAACAAAAACAGAAGTATCACGGAGTCAAAGAAAACATATTTATGCCCATTATGCATTATAAGCACTAAACTAGTACTAATCTCGTGCATTGCAAAGACAACTGTGGTGTTGCTCGATGCATTGAATCATGCTCCTCATTGTGTGGAGAGAGAGAGAGAGAGAGAGAGATGTGGCACAACTCTCTCTGAAAGCATGATCACTATTGGCTCTTGGATGTGGCACAATTTCATCTATCTTGGCTTTCCCTGCCTCAAGAGTATCCGCTATTGCCTCTTGGATCTTGGTCATCACATTATCACTACCTGGCTTGTTTACATCTCATAAAATTGCATGAACCTATGACTTTTAGAATTGTTTGACTTGAGCGGATAAAAACTTTGAAAGTCTTTACAGGCCTCTAAACCCGACTTTGTTAGTGAGACTGCCCTAGTCCGTGGGAGTTTCTTATTTCTCAAATTATCGCATCTTTTTAGTCTTTGAAAAGCCCAGTCTACCTGCCTTCACTCGTCTAGTCTATTGCATCAGAGTGGTACCGATTTTTTTTTTCATAGGACCTAATCTGAAGGCTATTATGTCTCATGACAGTAGCTTCCCTGACGATTTGATTAGCCAATGCTTCTGGGGCTTTTTTGACTTTAAAGTCCATACTTAGCTGGTAGTTCTTGTTACCACGAGTGGGCATGCTCAAGGGAATATCATCTGCTCGAGATGATGACGACAACGACAATGATGCAATTACAATATGCAAAGATGGTGTAGGAGTGTAGGACCTAATATGTGATATACTGTAATACAACAGAGATCAATTGAAAATTGTATTTAATAAATCAGATCAAAAAATTGCTGATACCATGCAAGTTATGAGAGCCAGATTTGGTGAATATGGGATACCAGGGATCAAAGTAAAGTCATGCACACGGATCGATCTATAGTCCTTAACAGGGTGATAGTTTGAAGTTAGAATTTACACTAAGTTAGGGGGTTTCCTTAATTCAATATAAATTACCCAATTGCATGTGAGGATTTCAATTAAAATTTTAATATCATACTCAAGGCGGTCAACTAAGGGGAATAGGTTCATGTATTAATAAGGACCTATACAAACCAGCAACTTAATATTAAAAATTGGCTTGAGGAAATTTAATAGGTATGTTGAAGAAATTATCAAAGGAAAGGATTGATATCAGCTCTTTCACATGGTTCAAGATTAGAAAAAACAAGATCCATGATGACAAGTGAGAGAAGAAGGGACTAGAGGGCCGGACGTGACTGGCGGTTGGCAAGGAGGCACCCTTGGATCATGAGAGGGTCGGCAGAAGAACAAAGGTGTTTGGTAGGCTGTTGGGGCCTGCGAGTTGCCCGTGGGTCGACGAGCTGTCGGCAACGTACAGGTTGGCTAGCAGGTTTTTGATGGGCTATAGGGTGGCCACTGGCTAATTGGCGGTGGTGAGTCATCGAAGGTGCAAAGGAAGGGACGGGTCCTCGACGATAATCGGTCGAGATGGAGAGAGGCAAGGGGCAAGAGGAAAAAGTAAAAAACACTCGGCTTCTCGCCGAAAGATTTGGGACTTCTTTCCGCTGATCTTTTCACCCAAGAAAACCCCTTCTCGAAGAAACTTGCATGACCAATATAAATTTTCTTCTTCAATTAATTGTTCATAATAGATGACCTAGAGGTGCTTAAATAGGCTCCAGGTTGGATACATACTAACTCCATAAGCAATGTGGGACTAAAACATCTTATACTGGTCTAAAACAAAATGTGGGCCCATCATGTGACATCATGCCCCAATCATATCTTCAAAGCCAAATTGACAATGGGCTTGCAATCCTCCGTTGCCGATGCTAGTAAACACAAAAACCTGGCGCTCTAGCTCTAATGTCCTCATCACGCTACCTTTTGACTCAACCTTGCTTGCTAAGATCACAGCTTCGCATCATCTAGTAATAGTAACCATCGGAAATCTTCTAGCAATCTTACTACTGCAGTACATGAAAGAGAAACTGGTGACTGGTATGCAGCATACAATGAAAGGGAACTACTATAGATAAAGGTAGGTTCTGGGACGATTCATACTCGAGTCTTAAGGTGGGATAAACGCATGGACATTGACCTCATTGGCGTCCATGCCATTCATGGTCAATATCAAGCACTAAGATGGATAAATACTTGGACAACTCAAACAGACCTATTGAGAGTACAGTTTAGCCTATTGAATATAACAGAATACGAAAAAAGACCAAAAGTCCTTGTCACTTCGTATGCAGTGCACATTTTTGCAAAGCAAAATCCCAGATGTTTTCCGATGTCTTGGAAAAATAATTCTGGAACTAGTTTTGGTCGTGCTATTACAAAGCATGTCGTAATCTATGGGCCATTCAGACTAAACTAGTTCAATTTTAGATCACCTTCTTTAGCAGCATAAGAGACAAGATACTTCTCACTCGGATTAGTTAGTGAGAAAAACTTGCAAAATGTTAAGACTATCGAAGATATTTTCTCCTTTCCAAGTTGATAATCATAAAACCAATACACATTCTGCATAGATCAACCAAGATTTCTATATCTATCAGAATAGATCTCTCTAAAATCATCAAAATAGGACAACAATACTAATGATCTAAACATACTATCTTCAACATGCCTAATACATGTAAATATTTGATCAGAAACCCTATGTTTAGTTGAAATTCATTAATCTTTATGTCGGAAATTATGTAAGGAAAACCAAATTTGGAGAGGGGTGGATAGGTTCAACTTCCATGTTTAGATACTCCCACAGTAATTGAACACTAAGAGTGGATGTGATACAAAACCCTTTGTGCATGGAAGATCAAGTGATGTGCCCATAATGGCATAATGAGAGAACTCTTATGTACGCTCGGTGGAATGCTGAGAGTCGGCCATACACAAGAGCTGCAATTATTTTCTTAGAGATATATAGTAACAGATATGACATGCATACTACCTCAATTTCCTCGTGGGTTGAGCAATCTCAGAAACAAAAAAAGAGGTAATGTGCCTTAGGTCCTTGCAGCGGATGTTGTGTTAGCTAAAGGACAGACAACATTTCGACTTAGTAAAAAGCCCCTCCGTAGATAATTTATTTTAAGCACCCGTTTTACCCCTACAGGTGACTGTATGGATGTTGACACAAATCATTGTGGCAATTGTTACTCTTTGTGTTGCCAATTGTTACTCTTGCTACAATGAAATCATTGCAATTTTCTTTTTGAGATCTTGCTACAAAAAAAAAGTAGATACAGTGAAATCATTGTAGCAAAGAGTAACAATCATTGTAACAATCGTCAATAATAACATATTTTGATAAATCACTGTAGGAAAAATATTTTGATAAATCTCGCTTTAAAAAAATTTGCTACAATGAAATAAATGTAGCAAAGAGTAAAATTTGTAAAGATTGTTACTCTTTGCTACAGTGAATCATTGTAGCAAAAAATCGGCATAATATTGAAGCAAATAGGATGGGGGTATTTTTGTCATTTGGATGGTTTGAAAAGTCAAACCGGTGGTTTGGGGGAACTTGTTGTAATAGGGTATTTCGGTAAGGGACCTGATGCAAAACCGAAATGTTGTTTGTCCTATATCTCCAAAGGGTTCGAATAGAATAGTAACAGATTCAAGACAAGGTCTCATAGGGAAACTGGTACATCTGCTCCAAGTATTGATTAATTAATTGACTTTGTTAATAGGAACGAGTGCAGCATGGAACTTCAAAGTTCTTCATGTCTTGTTTAGAACACTATAGGACCTTGTACAGAACATGACACATAAGTCTTTTCTTTGCACAATATGATATAAGAATCAACTGCCGATCCGTGGACAGGGTCAATGTAAGTCAAAGTTCTAAAATAAAATCTAATTCAATTAAGAAATGCATGTGTCAGCAACTCACATAGTAAAAATTTACAAGAATACTCTAGCTATTAAGAAAAGTGTGATGAGTAGATACTATCTATTATATGCAGCAAAAGTCGTAACATATCAATTGCAGAAATTGCACATGGAATTTAAAACAAAAGCTTAACGAAAAGAACATACTGGCCATTGAATAAAATCCATATGGGTGTTCCTCATAACCAAACATTTCGCGCAGCTCCTCGCCATAAAATCTGTAGACCAGCATACCTAAGAAAGCCACAACCTGCGGAACAATTTCATTAGAGAAATACATAAAGCAGGAGTGAAGATAAATTGTTTTATATTTCATGAAATGTTTTATATCGTACAATAACTGGAACAGAGAACTAACATGAGAGAGAGAGAGAAGGGAGGTTAAATGGAAAGGGTTTTGTACATTAATATGTGCTTTCACCATGAGAATGGGGGAGGCATTGTGGGTGATGCGAATCCAGATCCAGGCACACACAACAATCGGAGCTGGCCCCGTGCACACCTATTAATTATGAGGATAATGTTCATTGGCATATTTTGAACTCAGAGGCGAGTCCCCTGCAGCGAAAGTGAATGATTCGGATCCTAGTTAACGCATGCACAATTATCAGAGTGGATCCCTCTGGAACGGCTTTCAAATCATGATTTTGTTTGCTCTTTTAGTTCGGGCCCTTCTGTTGTTTATTCTTATGAAGACTCCATGTGTCCTTTAATTTGTCTTTATATTGGGCTTTTAAGAGCCTTTGAGTTGGGCTTAGTCCAAGCCCATTTTAGTCTTTACGGTTATAGTTGTCTCCCTTATATAAGCCATGTAAACACTCATTTGAGGGTGGACTTTGGATGAATAGAGAAGAAAAATGAAGAATGTGTTCTATCCCAATTTGGAAGTGTGAGCCCTTCATTCATGGAGGTGTGATGACTTGTCCCCTAGGTTTGAGGCTTAGGGTTTTGCCTGAGAGAGGCCGGTGATTACCCCCCCCCCCCTCTTTCTCCTCTCCATCGATGGTGTGGCATTGAGGTCCAGCATCACTTCACCTCACTCCTAACGAAGCTAAGTTTTTAAATCTTCACCTCCTATTGTTTGTGCTCCCAGCTTAAGTGCTTGCTCATTTACACATTTACATCAGTATGCATGCATTGCATGAAGTCTTCCTCATCTTGCCCGTTAGATATCCCTTGATTTTGTTCCCATACAGTCCCTCATTTACCACCATTTTTTATTTGGAAGCTATCTTGACACGTTTACAACCCTCCTTTACCAGGCTTACTATTTTGTTACGTTCTTGTGCTCTTTATGATCCAAAATACTCTTTTTGTCAAGAAATCCAATCAGATGATGGAGAAACATTCTCAACTTTTGTCCCTGCTTATCCGATGATCAAACTGCAATTGCTATTATTAAGCTTCATCATAGTCGCAGCTTGATGGTGAAACATTTGTTGATATCATATGCAATCAGAAAATTGTCAGCAACGCGACCTACCTTGGCAAATGATAGCCAAATTTTGCCTAAATTGTACATTTTGTTGGTCAATTTTTCGCTACCCCTTATTCATATTTATTGGTTCTTTGGGTCCTCTATTAGTTTGAGATACTATCAAAAGTGAATTGTTACTTTTTCCTCATTACTTCAGCTAGGGGCATACATCGATCTTGATGACCCCAATGATATTACGATTTGTTGCCATCTCATTCATTAGCATGTTTCTTGGAGGTTCCCTCGTCTCTTGGAAAAGGCTAAGAATTTAAACAGCCATTCTTGCTCTATGAACAAAACTGAGTGTCACGGACGGTTAGTAAGATTGTATGGTTTCGGAATCTTTTGAGACAAGGGGCTTCATTACTAAACTCTAGCGTCTTTACTGTGATAACCAAATGCTATTCAGATGTCAACAATCTGATCCTTCATTAACAAACTGAGCACATTAAGATCACTATTACTTGGTCTACATGCTCGCACACTCTCGCTTCCATATATTCCCTAAAGCTCCGGACTACAAACTTTTTACGAGGTTCTACACAGTTTTAGATTATCCGTTTTTACTCAGTAAACACACTGTATGACAATATTGACGAGTGGGTTGTTAGATATGCATGCACTGATGCACATATGCTGTGTACACTATATGGACTTATTCTTTCATGACATTCTCATCACCATGGTATGCTGTATATACTTTGGTTACTGTCACATCAACTGAATGCCTGCTTTGCATCCATGACTTGCTTCCTAGGCTATCGAGGAAAAGCTATATACACAAAGAATCAAAATGAATGAAATTTTAAACATGTATGAGAATAATATGGATGGAAGGTGCTACTATCTTACCAGCTGCACGATAACAAATACGAGTGTGTGGTCCCTAACAACAAGAAGCTGAAACTTCAGCCTCAACCACCAGCGGTCCGGTGGCACATTTGCACGCAATACAAACACAGCCCTGCACTCTGTACAGTGCGAAAAAGCAAAACCTTCCTGACAGAACAAAAATAGAGATAGTGACGTACCTTAAACAAATAGAGTGAACAGAATAATATATATACAAGGAATAAATCACAGACTACTCCAACCATATCTCCATTTAAATATAAGCATGCCAGCCCTACCTGTTGGTTAAATATTAGGGTAAATTACACTTTAGTCCCCCCTGAAGTTTAGCCCAAAATCACATAACCTCCAAGAAGTTTTTTTTGTTCCATATTGATCACTACAGTTTTAAATGTTAATACAATACTCCCTCTTGTCAACTACTAAATTTCCTCTTTTGGTAATTTCTATCTAATCAAAACTGAATTGAAGGGGGCAAAATGTATTTTATTAACTATTGGTTAAGTGATTTTGGGCTAAACTTAAGGGGCGAAAAGTGCAATTTACCCTAAATTTTATTGAAGGATGTGTATTACAGGAAGCATCAAATTTAGTTTTTGAATTAAATTTACAACTTAAACCTTACCTTGGTCGATCTCCAATTATCAAGGCAGGATCGATGCACATATTTCTGCGTGCCCCTACAATAGCAGGGTGCAATTATATCCTCACCTGAACGCAAAATGGAGAGCGTCTCAACAAAAATAAAAAAGAGTAAATAGAAATGCTGAAGAATAATATATTACACTCATAAGTAATGCTAATTACATATCACAACTTTATCTTTGAAAATAGTCTTATAAGATGCTCCGCCTCTACCAAATGCATGATTCCCTGAGAAATTTAATGTACAAAATGTAATAAGTAAGAACCTCCGGTATCAAGGCAAATTCGACATTGTGGTTGGTCTGCATTCACCAGATTGCAATGCTCATCAGAATCAATATTTTGACAACCTTCCTCTGCATCGGACAATCTGATTTCACATGATAGTGTATCCTTAGAAATGCCTGAAGTGGTTGGTTGACTTAGAATGGGCTCGGTGTCTGATATATCTTTTGATTGACTATCACAAGGAACCAACTGCATTGCGAAGAATATCCAATCATAAACAGACATCACCAAATGTAAAGTTTGCTGATCATTTCACAAGAAAGAAAAATCCTGCAAAATGCGAAGGATAGAATCTCAATCAAATGCAAGAGGGAGGTGGCTGAAGAAGGATCTTTAGTACACTGCATGCATACGAATGAAAGCAACAAGATTAGGGGAATAAAAAGGCATAAAAGTTATGAAATTACTTCCGTTTCCAAGTTCACACAGGCTTCAAGGTTCTCAACAACATTTATGGCTAAAGAAGAAAGCAAATCACATAAGCATGACCCATGATAGTATATCAAAACTCTTTTTTGTCATAGTGCCCCTAGAGGTTATAGAATTTTATGATTTTTGGTGAGGATGATCAACTTGGCAAATATAGCATCCCCACCAAGTTTCATCAAATTCTGAAACCTCTAAGGTAGGTAAAAGACGGTGTGTTTTTGCATAAGTAACCATTCCATTCCATTATATATATATATATATATATATATATATATATATAGGGGCATGCTATGCTGCGGCATGCGGTACATGTGGCACCGCACCGCAGCCGTCTGATGCACGCGCTGCGTGCATCGCATGCACGCAGCGGTGCATCAGACGGCATGTGGTAGGTGCCGCACTTACCGCATGCCGCATTATAGCATCTCTCTCTCTCTCTCTCTCTCTCTCTCTCTCTCTATATATATATATATATATATATATATATATATATATATATATATATATAAGGATGAAACCAACAAGTGACATTATGATTTATTCATAATTAAACAAAGCTAAAAGTTAACTTAAAAAGTCTCCAACAAACAACAATAACATCATCAAGGATTCAGGTGTGCATA
This sequence comes from Chamaelirium japonicum, assembly GCA_947650365.1. Lineage (NCBI taxonomy): Eukaryota > Viridiplantae > Streptophyta > Magnoliopsida > Liliales > Melanthiaceae > Chamaelirium > Chamaelirium japonicum. Next base: position 24,154,549 of record OX393555.1, read on the forward strand.
GTTTCGAACTTTCAAAACACAAAATAGAACATGCATAGAATCATCACCTTACAAGGCTAACGCCAAGTGCCACATCATCACTATCGGCGCCATCTCCCTCAACAACATCCGTGAAAGCCACGACTGCCATTTTCGTCTCATCGATGGAAAAATTTGCATTTTTAGGAACCCCAACATCTTCAAATCAGTGGATGGCATCTTCGACAATGTTTGACACGCTCCATCATGCAGTCGACACGCTCCGACACGTGTCGGAGTCTTTCTTTGTAGAGGATATTTGGCGTGTCGGAGAGTGTCAAACAAATGTCCATGTCCAACACGTGTCGGACACGGATACGTAGAGGTCCTGATATTGTCGGTCCTTCATAGATTAGGATGACATGTATCTCTGTTATTCCTTTTTTAAATACAGATAGATAGATATATATGTTATGCCTTTTAAACAATGATATGCAGATTGCTTCCAATTGATAATATTCATTTATACTGGTCATTGGTAATGTTAACATGGCCGGTTGTGGATTACAAATTTTGTATATTATTTTGCAGGCCCTTATCTTTGATTCATTTGTTTCCATTGCGGGGATTTTCATTCGGGTTGATGGGTTCTGAGGGAAGTTCGTTTTCTGCCTACCCATGAAGTGATTTGATGTGAGCTTCAGTTTTCAATGATTCTCTAGATCTGCAGTTATGGGTTTCAGCTCTTTTCGTGAAGACTTTTCTCTGCCTTCACTCTAATTGTTCTTTTTTATATTCTTCCTGAGGAATTTTATGTAGAAAATGTGAATGTTGAGATAGGTTTGGGTTTCATTGTTTGGGATAGAATAGCATGTACTTCGATTTGGGATAAGAGAGTCTTGTTCAACATTTCAGTCTTGCAGCCTTCTATTCCATTGATACCTTTTAAATGAGGTGAATTTGAGTATTTCTATAAGATCAGGGTATATAGTGATTGTTCGGTTCGAGAAATAGGCTGGCAAGGATTTCACAAATGCAATGTCATTTAGTTTAGTAGATTTTCTTTGTGCAAGATTGGATCTTTTTTTCACCTGACTTTGAGGTTCAGTTGTTTATGTATTGCATTTTCGGCAATTCAATATGCAATCAAAGGATGATGTTGGGGTTAGCTCTATTGTCGACAAGTAATTGGTGGTTCTTTTCTAGGCCAGGAGATTTTGATGTTGGAAAGGACTACAATGGAAGAGTGACTTCGTCATTTTTTTCGGTCCGTTTCACGAGTGGGAACTTGATCGGTTTCACCCCATTTCTTACAACAGATATCTCGAATAATCTCTCATCCAAACATCATGCATTTTCCTCTAAGGATGATCTAATTGTACTTATTTGGATTCCAATTTTTCATAATGATGATCATTTGCATCGTTTACTTGAAACAATGATCTTCACTTGACGGGCCGCCCTCTAGTATTCATCGAAGAGGAATCAAGATTCTTCCTTTAGCGTCCAATTTAGCACCCTCTCCACTCGGAAGTTCATTTAGGCCCTCCCAATACATAAAAATTATCGTAAACTAAGTATAACAAGAGATAGAAGCAAATATCCTTAGATTCATACGTTCCTCCATTCACCAAACCTTAAAAAAAAAATCCAAATTTCAACAATCCATGCCGGTCCAATGCAGGGAATCAACCGAGAAAAATAAAGAAATGATACAATAAGATTACTACTCCCCATTCGGATCATGAATCAGATGAATATGATTAGGGCCGAACGGCCAGTTTACCTCCATCTCGATACGATCTCAAGATTCTCCCGGGGTCTCCGAGCCGGAAGCATTTCGATCCAGATGATCCGAGAGCAATTCTCGATCTTGAAATTAGGGTTTCTACAAGAGCTCGGAGGAGAGAGAGAGAGAGAGAGAGAGAAGGGGGGGGGGGGGATGAGATGAGAAGAGAGGGAGGAGACTCGAGCTCGACTATCCTCCGGTGACGAAACAGACCGGTAAGAGGCCGGTAGCGGCGACGCTACGATGCGGAATCAACGGACACGATGCAGCTGTCGGTACCGGGCCTTTTTCGTTACTGGATCAACGGTTGTGCTGAAAGTTTCTCTGGTGCAGGGCGATACCAGCTACGGCGGAGGCGGTGTCTTCCCTTTGTGTTCAGATCTCCTCCAGTCGGTGGGGCCCGGTTGGTGGGCACGGAGCCCATCACAGCCGCACAATGGCTGGCGAGCCAAAAGTGAATCGCACTCCAGTGATAACGTGTGGTTGTGATTCGCGACGGGCATACCTACCGGGGCCGACCGACTGGAGGAGATCTGAATTTCTTGGGCCCCGCAACTATATAAATGTCAGAGGGTCTCTTTCGACGGGTCTGTTTCCCGGGTGGATTTAGAAGCAACGAGACGAGGTCCTGAGGAGACGCGTCTGATCATAATGGCCTGATCGGCCGTTTTTGACCGTTGATCAGGGCTACAGCAATTGGCGGCGAACGATGAACCGATAACGACCGTCCGGCGAACAGGTGCGACTTTCAGTATAAGACGGTCACTGCTTTTCTTGTTTTGATGATTCCTAAATGAAGTTTTTTTCAAAATGACCCTCAACTAACCTGTATTGATATAACCCACCTCATGTTTCAATCCTTTACTTTTTTTTTTTTTTTTTGACGACTTTGCCTCCACGAATTTCATCCCTATGAAGAGGCGTTGCTCGAGGTTTCTGTTTTTTCTCTCAGGCGCAACTCGAGGTTTCGCTTTTTTCTCTCAGTTCTCCATCCGCAGCAAAGAGAAGAGAGACAGAGAGGGGGGCAAAGGGATACTCCTCGAGCGCCGGCCGTTCCATCCCCTAAGTGCATCTGCAGCAGAGAGAGAGAGGGAGAACTCCTCTGCAGGTAATCTTCTTATCCATTTCTTCTCCTTATTCTTTGTATATTATATTGTTTATTTTTTTTATTCCTAAAAGTTTTGAATGCGAAATTGGGGGTTTTGATTGGTTTGATAATCTAGGGTAAGGAGGCTTTAGATACTTTTTGAAGATAATCTTAGAGTCTTTATGAAAAACTCACATTATTCAATGGAGAGTCTTGGATATTCTTATTTGATCAATGTCACCTTATCAATGCTTATTATAGATCTTTTACATTGGCAATTTTTTACATCTTTTCAGTTTAATTGAGATATGTAAGGTCATTCGAGAGGAGTTAATGCATACTCTCTCGTGGAAATTTATTTTATTGGAGAAGCTTAGATAGTCAGTGGAGAGGAGTTTAGTCATTGGAGAGGAGTTTTTGTATGCAATTCTTTCTCAAGTTTAAAAAAAATTATAGAGTATCTTTTGATCCAAGTTCTTTATTTGTGTTGTAGGATTTTGTGATATTCATTGCATAGTCTAGTTGTGGAATTATGGCTATAGAGGTACATGCTCCAACCATAATATCTAAAACCTAATTGATTTGTAAAATCATAAATCCCACATTTGAAAATATATAGGTCATGTGTCTATGCTATAATGAGATAAAATTTTTAGCCCTCTGTGACCTATGTTGTCATATGTTTTGTCCTCATGTATCGATGCTGTCATAAAAATTTATAGTTTGAATCTCATGTGTCTATGTTGTCATGTGTTTTTTCTTATAATTAGTTTTTTGTGTTACTTGCTACCATTATTTTAAAAAGCAGTTAAGGCGGCGGCCTAGATGGTTTGGAGGCCCAGGTGCTTCAAAAATCTATAGGCGGTGGAAGGCTGAAGTACAAGCGGGCACCTAAGCGGATCTCGGTCCGCTTAAGCGAGTGCACAGGCGGGCGCTTAAGCGGGTTTGGACAGGTGAAATTTTGTGTGGCCCATAGTACCATATCTCATTTAAAAGGGCTGAACGGGATACGTTTTAGGGTTTTTTTAATAACCCTGTTGTACCTTTTTATCTGGGGTTGTATGGGAATACCAAGCGGCTGCATCGAGGTTTCTCTCAACCCTGACTGCTGGCACGAGAGTTTGCAGCCGGAGATCACAGCAGCAACCGCCGCTAGGTGACGCTGGGTCACAGCCGGAGATCACAGCAGCCGGGTAAGTCAGGCTCTCTCTCTCTCTCTTTCTCTCTCTTGTTGAGGGCCGATCATCTCTCTTTCTTTTTTTTTTGAGGGCATTGATAGCAGCTAGTGTTCATTGTTACTGTTTTAGAAGAGAACCTCTCAGGTTTCTCTCTAATCTATGATTACAACACTGAACACTTTTTTTTTTTGGAATCACAGTGCACTGTCAGACTCACAGCAGCCACACATATTATTGTTTTGAAGAAGACCTCATAGTTCTCTTTCTTTGATCATAATTCACAAAATCACACTATCACATGCTTTTGTTTTTTGGTATCATAATGCATTGACAGCAGCCACATATTCACATCAGTTGCTATTTTTGAAAAGGGGCTCTCAGGCCTCTCTATTTGTTCATAATTTACATAATCACTTTTTTTTTTGTATCACATAGCATGATAGCAGTCGGTCGGTCACAGCACTACTGTAAAGCCAGTCAACTTCAGCCTGCAATGAAAGGAATCAAAGATCAATGACTGTTGTATAACATTTTTGATTTTTTTTTCTATTCTTTTGCAGGTGTTAGGAGCAAATCAACATAAGTATTAATGTCTTCTACTTCTGTAAATTCCAAAGAAGATCTAGGTTGGAGGTTCGGTTTTTGTTCAGATGGGAAGGATAAAAATAAGTCGAGTGCAAGTTTTGTGGGCAAGTTTCGAAAGGCGGTATAAACAGGTTTAAGAAACATATAGCAGGTATTCGAGGAGATGTGGCTCCATGTTTGAAGGTTTCATCAGATGTCAGGGAAGAAATATTAAATTTCATCAACTCAAAAAAGCAAACAAAAGTTGAGAAACAAAAAGAAATGGAAGACTTGAGGAGAAGAGCAAAAATCTTTGGAGATGATGATGATGGCATTGTAGCTGAGGTAGAAGGTTCAAGCAAGAGACCTCGTACAAAGGGTCCATTGGATAAATTTGTTGCAATGGACCCTGAGATTACTATAAATGCAAGAGGGAAAATGAAGCAAACTACACTTAAAGATACACATAAGAAGGTAGAGAGGGCAAGAGTATGTCAATATGTGGCTCGTTGGATGTATCAGGCATGTATTGTATTGAATATAGTTTCATTGAAAAGTTTTAATGTAATGTTGGAAGCCGTTGGTCAGTATGGTGCTGGTTTTGTTGATCTAACATCATATGAGCTTGGTGAGCCTTTTCTTAAAAAAGAAGTTGAGTTGACAAAAGAAAGCTTGAAAAGTCATAGAGATGCCTGGGAGAAATATGGATGCACCGTTATGACTAATGGTTGGACGGATAGAAGGGGGCGAAGCATTATGAATCTATGTGTTAATTGTCACTTGGGCACAAGCTTTTTGTGTTCTGTCGATGATTCTGATTACATCCATGATGCAGAGTACATCTTTATGTTAGTTGATAAATGTATCGAAGAGGTTGGGGAGAAAAATATTATACAAGTCGTTACAGATAGTTTCTCATCTAACATGGCAGTTGCAAAGTTATTGAAAACTAAGAGACCTAAGGTGTTTTGGACTCCATGTGCCGCTCATCGTATCGATCTTATGCTTGAGGGTATTGGTAATATACAAAAGGTAAAATCTGTTATCACTAAAGCTAGGGCTCTTACGGTATTTATTTACAGTCATCACATTACTTTGAGTATGATGCAGCGTTGCACTGGTAAAAAGGATTGGGTAAGGCCTGGTGTTACATGTTTTGCCACAGCTTTTCTTAGTTTGCAGACTATTTTGGAGCAAAAAGAAAAGCTACAGTTAATGTTCACTTATGATGATTGGTTAAACTGTAAATGATCAAAACATATCAAGGGGTAGAGGACCGCAGCCACAGTATTGAATAGTCATTTCCGAAAAGAGATGATATTTGCTTTGAAGGTTTTCCAACCTTTAGTGAAGGTTCTTCGTTTAGTTGATAGTAATCGAGTGCCAGCCATGGGTTTTATTTATGCTGCAATGGAAAATGCAAAAAAAGAAATAACAAAATCCTTAAATAATGAAGAGGCATTGTACAAGTCCATCTTGGATATTATTGAGTTGAAATAGGATAAAAAGCTTAATCGTCCTCTAGACGCGGTTGGGTACTATTTGAATCCTTTTTACTATTATAATGAGCTTGAAGTTGAGAGAAATAAGATAATCATGGATGTCATTCTTCAATGTAGTGAAACTTTTCATCAAGATGATGAAAATGCACAAGATCAACTAACAAAGGAACTTGGTGCATATAGAGATGCAAGTGGACCATTTGGAAAAGATATGGCAATAAGGCAAAGGAACAATCCTGAGATAAATTCAGGTATATCTTTAGACTACAAAGTTTATTATTTATTTTTTTGCTCATACTTTTATATTGTATTATTGTAGTTTTAAGTTATAATATTGTTCTTGATTTGATATGCAGTACAATAGTGGTCTATGTATGGTTCCAAAATGCCTCTATTACAAGAGATGGTATTGAAGATATTGAACTTGACGTGTAGCTCTTCTGGGTGCAAGCGAAATTAGAGTACATTTGAGATGGTAAATTCAATTTATGTTAATATGTGATTCATATGAATATTTGCAATTATAGTATTATACATACAAATTATTTTTAAATTTTTTCTTACAGATACATACGAAGAAGAGGAATTGGTTAGAACAAAAGAAGTTAAACGATCTTGTCTATGTTCAATTTAATGCAAGGCTTAAGGAGAGTCAAAATGATAAAAACATAGATCCAATTTGCACAAAGAACATGGATGATGCAGCTAGTTGGCTAGATGATATGGATCCCGAAACAGAAGATGTATATCTCGGATCAGGATTGACTTGGGGATTAGTTGATAAAGCATCAGGTATATACTGCATCTTATCTTTATATTCTCTCTAACAAGCTCATCAGCCTCCTATAAATGTTAATTATGTTATAATTTTTCAGGAGCAGCATTTTCATCTGAGCCAAGAAGAAGTTCTAGGCCATCCGATTCATCTACTTCACAAAGGAGGTTGATGGAGATAAATGAGATGCCTTTAGAGACGGAGGAGGATACAGATGATGGTGATGCTTATGTTGAGCTTCAGGATGATTCTGATGATGATGGATTGAAATCAGACCAAAATCTTAATGACGAAGATGATTGATAAAGCAATTAAGCAAAGGACTGAAGAACATTTTAGTTTTTGACTTTTTATTATTTTGGTATTTTGCAAAAGACATAAAATTATAAATGTTCTCTTCTCCTGAGATATATTATTTTGTTGGAATATCAATGTCCTATGTCTAGCAGAAAATCAGGTTGCATTGTGATTCCATCCATCCAAAGCATAAGGCACTTGCATAGGCTTGAAGGCTTCCTACTCTCTCTACATGAAGGTGATAAGGTGCAAGTGCAACTAATATAATGAATCAATGATACCATCATCTTGGCTGGAGTCTAGAGGTAAGTATCTATTCCTCCATATTTTTATTTTCGTTTTCATTATTTTTGCTTTATCTTTATGGCATTCTGGTGTATGTGTAGTTGTGTACCTATTGTTTTATCACATACATGATGTATGAGTGCTTTATAGTCCTTTTAGTATTTGGTAACAAGTAAAATATAAATTATGAGTGGTTTTTGCTAACTCGGGAGCCATAATCTTAAGGCACCCGTCTTCCGCCTAGCCGCCTTGGATACCCCCCACCGCCTTAGGTCTGCCTAACGCTTTTCAAAATATTGCTTGCTGCTGGTATATAGAATTCTCCTTTTAGAATGAGTGTTAGGACTTTGTCCTCTCTTCAGACCTCAGCTTCTATGCCACCAGTGAAGGATCCTACAAAAAAGCTGATGACATCTCAAAAAAAGAAGACAAAGGCAGTTCCATCCCTTAATCAATAACAGAAAACAAAAAAGAAAGTGAAGTTGTCAATTGATAATAAAGAAGAGAAGAAATCCACCCCGACATTAGTCAAAAGCAAAAGGGTAGCTCCGTCATCCAGTACCAAAAAAAAAATCAAAAGAGAAAGTGAAGTCAATTGAAGAAGATGAACAAAAAGCTAAAAAAAAGCCCAAACTTGTAATCCAGAAAGTTGATAAGATACTTAAACCTGTTAGAAGGTGCACAGGCTATTATATAGAGAAGATTGTTGATCTTTTTAAGAACAACTCAGCTGCATTGGATTTTCTCTCTATGTCATGTTTTGGCCATTTCTTGAGTATGAAGTCATCAGGTATGATGTTTTTGCCAATGGTCACTCACGATATCCTTCAGCATAGAGTGAAGGATGATGAGATTTCATTCAGGATAGGAAGAGAAAGCTAACATTTACAGTTAGTAAGTTCTCTGTGATGACAGGCCTAAGATATATGAAGGGCCCGAAGCTACCCAGACTGTCATAACAACAAAAGCCACGATTACGAAAATTCTTTAAAAATAAGATTACACAAGCAAAGTTGTGGGACAAGATTAAACACTTTGAGGATCAGAAAAATAAATTTGGAGGATGTTTTGAAGTTGACTTTGATTCTCATTTTGGAGAGTTACGTTTTAGGTGCAATAATGTTAATAACATACGTATGCACTTCTTGGCTTTGGTTGATAACCTTGAGGTATTTAATGCTTACACATAGGGTAATATAGGCTACAATGCCTTGAAAGCAGGCATGGAAGGGGCATTAAAGAATGATAAAAATCCAATCAAGTATAATGTATTTGGATGCGTGCTTGATTTCTAAGTATATAGTTTAATCTCTAAACTTTATATTTCTACGTAGTTGTCAATCATTTTCTTATAACATATTCAACTTGATATTGGCATTCTTGGGTACTTGAAAAAATTCCCAAGTTGGGTCGTGCTTGTGCTTCCAAGTTGAAAGATCCTAAACTTTTAAAAATCTGTAGTTGGTACAACTTTGCATATTACAAAAACGATGAAGTAGCAAAGTTATTGGAGATGGATGATGTACATATAGTTTTTTTTATGTAATTATTCTTTATTTTTAAATATATATTTACTAATCAATATCATTGTGTTATATTTTTTAGGTTGAAATTGTCGAAGATTTGAAGTGGACTAAGGAGGAATTGATGCAATCTCACTCATTGGCAGAATATAAGTCAGATAGCAATGAATATAAGGACGAAGATCTGCCAAAGTATGTTTTGTAGAAGAGAAACATGGAGCTTGACATTGAGAGAAAAGAGTTTAAAATTGATGATAAGCACAGTCATTCATCTCCCTCTGTGATGATTGATGCAGGTAAGCCTAAGCGTGAGAAAAGATGGGGGCAAGAGCAGAAGAATTATTGAGTTAGAGAAGAAAGTGCATAAACTTCTCTTGCAGGTCTCTACGCTGCAGACAACAGTTTATTCTCTGCAAAAGAAAATTAGGGTGCTTAAAGGGGAGGAGCAAGCTAGGTTTTCTATGAGCCTTCCTCTTTATTGGAAGAGGGTGACATAAATGAATTGAACCATCTCGCTAATATTGCATAAGAAATTTTTATTGAAGGTTTATTTACCTTTACTAATATGGGTGATTTAGATGATGAGAAGAGGAAGGATAGAGAAGAGGAAAATAAGAAGCATGTGAAGATAGAGAATATGGAAGAGAAGGAGAAGAAGCATGAGGAGATAGAAGATGAGAATGGGAAGAAAGAGAATGATAGAGATAAAGAAGACAATGTCATCGGTCTATCTTCACAAGAAAAAATTGATGTAATTACTACTAAGTCTAATTAAATTTTATAGCATGCATTTTTAATTAGATAAAGAAATTTATGCTATTATGTATTGTATAATACAGGGTGATAACGGTAGGAGAATGATAAGGAATGCTAGTCAATTTTTTAGATCGCCATGGATAAATCTTGACAATAAACATATAAAGAAATATTATATTTCAGAGTCACCAATCACAAGCAATAAACAGATGAAAAGCCTTTAAGAAGAAGAAAGAAATATTTTGCTTAATTTCATGGATGTAAATAAAAATAACTTGTAAGTATCTTCCAATTAGATGTTTATAATCATTCATATATTATAACTTGTTTAATATAATTTATTTTATGCCATTTTTAAGGAGACTCCATGTATAGATGGTGTCAAGATCACGCCCGATATAATTTCTGAACAATATTCCTTACTTAGTTGGGTGACAAACGATATAAGTTTTTTAATAGTAAATAATCTCTATTTTATTATTTTTAAGTTTTATAATCATTATCTTCTACTATAGCATATGAATTCATACATGGCTATCTTGAAGGATAAAAATATATCGTGAAGAAGTCGAAAGCATCCAATGCCACCTTCAATAGGTTGCATGACATCGTTCTTTTGGATATGACAATTTTACATAATATTTCATAATAATATATTTGATATAAGTTTTCTAAATCATATTTGTTTATTATAAATATGAGTTTATTCAGTCATCTACAAGAAATTTTAAAAAATTTAAGCTCAATTTTTTGGGGAAGAAGAAGAACCCACCAAATAAGGAGTTAGCCAGAATTTATGAGATTTTCAATAGTTAGTGTAGTAACATCAAAATATATGTCAACTTAAAAGATAAGATACTTAATAAAGATGAAAATTTGTTGAGGTTGTGAGATTGTTCTCATGTTCTGATGCTAATCAACTATAAAAAAAAACTCATTGGTATTTGAGGATGGTATACATGAAGAAAAAATTTATCATATTGGTGGACTCCTTGGACAAAAATTCCAAGAATACTTATCGAGCGGATGTAAATAACTTTCTTTATATCTTTCCTATTATGTTGTATAGCCTAGGTGATGAAAAGGTTTTGATTGAAAAGAATTGGAAGGTGTGGAATTGTAGCAAGAAAATGAGGCTACAAGAGAATGGATAAGGTTAACTTATGCAAACTATATTAATTTTAATTCAATAAACTATAATATTATCATTTGATTATCTTATATGTCATAATGTTTCAGGATTGATTGTGGAGTATTTAAGCTGGCATATGCATACTATTTGATAGCAGGACGGAATATTGATTTCACACAGACTGACATGACTGTTATCCGAAGAAGAATTATTTTTTAAATCTTGATGAACAAATTATAATTATTAATCGTTTTAATATAATTTGGAAAATCTTGGATGTAAATTTTGTGTGGTGTAATTATGCTTCGTGTTGGATGTAAATTTTGTGTGGTGTAATTATGCATCGTGTTGGATGTTATGGGTTACAGTATAATTGATTGTGTTAGTTGTAATTAGACATGTTTCGGTTCAAATGATATTAAATGTAATTGGTTGTGTTGAATGTTATGGGTTATATAATAATTGGTTGTGTTGGATATAATTGGACATGTTTGAGTCCAAATGATATTGGTTATGTTGATTGTAATTGGACATACAAGTGTTAGATGTGATGCTACATGTAATGTAATTGGTTATGTTGATTGTCATTTGGATAAGGTTCTACTGTCTTGGGGCATATATTTTTCTTTGAAGTGCCAAACAGTAATGCATTTAGTGCAGTGCATCCAGCACCACTGTACGTAGGTTCTTTGTTAAGATTTATCATTTGGTCAAGAAGTGGATCTGCATGTAGGCCAACCTCTGCCTCCGAGTGAGGAGTTGGATATGAATTGAGGTCTATGGCAAACTTCACTATCACTTATGCCACAATATACATCATTATTCAAAAATCTACAAGTATAAGATTTCATGGATTACAACAAAAATTATAAGTTGATAAAAATATTTTACATTTAAATAGAAGTAACAGTCTCACCTAATATCATCCATAAAAGTGTTATTGAGAATTTTCTTTACATGAGATTCAATATTCTGAGTGTATTGTACAGAAGATACATTTTCAATGCTACCACCAATATCTATTATAGATAGATAAGATGAATCTCTGCTAGAAGGAGAATCTTCTACATTCACAACTGGAGAAATTTTGAATTTCTTCCTACAAACCTTCGATCATTTACTACACATTTGAGGTACCTTTCTCTTCAGAGTTGTTTAGAAGATGTGATGTGAAACGGGATAATTTTGTACTCTACTTACTAGCAATGGGATAGTTCAATTATTCACGTTACGAATACTATGAGTAATAAACAAAGCAACATCATCGTCATCCAAAATCTCGACAGATGAACAACGAACCGTACTAGGATAAACAACCTTGATAGAGATATTATATAAATCTTTCCTAATATTTATAAAATGATATATCAGATCAATGAGTTGGTCAAAAGAAAACGAACAAGGCATAAAGAACGTCTTTGTTGTTCCACCAGTGTACTCATATTTAGCATTATCTTTAACTAAATCTTCATCACAAACGCATAATATAGGCAGTGTTGTATCCATGGTGGTATGCTGCAAACAAAATAAATATATTAAAATTAGTTAGTACGATACATTAAAGGAATGTTCAAGCAACATCATATATAAATACATAACCAATATTTAGGTCATTCCCGAATATGGGATTTAGGATTTAGCAATTCAATGAGTTCCTAGAGATTAGGGCTGGAGCATGTAATTATGTAGTCATTCGTCGACGCCGGGATGAAAACACCCGAAGTGATTGTCGGAGAAAGTTTCACCGGATGTTGAGACAATCGATATCGAAAGTCGGCAAAAATATCACTACATGGGAGTAAGATGAAGTAGAGGCTGAATCACGTACCATAATTCCATAAATGGGTTATACAAAGAACATTAAGAAACCCTACAACATAAATGTTTGATCATGGATGAGAAGATTACCTGCAGAGGAGATCTCCCTCTCTCTCTCTCTCCGCTACAGATGCACTCAGGGGATGTCACTCGCGCTCAGAGGACGGAACGGTCGGCGCTCATGCTCAGGGGACGACGCTCATGCTCAGGGGACGGAACAACCGGCGTTCGAGGAGATCCCCCCCCTCTCTCTCTCTCTCTTCTCTTTGTTGCGGATGGAGAACTGAGAGAAAAAACCGAAACCTCAAGCGGCGCCAAAGAGAAAAAACAGAAATCTCGAGCGACGCCTCTTCACAGGGATGAAATTCGAGGGGGCAAAGTTATCCAAAAAAATAATAATAATGTCAAAAAAGTAAATGATTGAAACCTGGGTTCGGTTTGATCAATACATGTTAATTAAGTTTCATTTTGGAAAAAACCTCATTTCTAAATGGGGGACTTTGTGACCAGTCCCAGACAACAGATAAATCTAAACTTTAAGGACAGACAACATTTTTTATTGGGCTTTTTATCAAAACAACATTTTTTTTAAAATAAAGATATTATTTTCATAGCCATAGGTCAAAAATAATTTTAAAAATATCCATTTATCTGTCGCATCAGTTATTTGTTGAACAATTCATGTCCAGTAAATACATAACTGGAATACCAATTTTGAAGTCGGCATTTTGTTTACCGATTTACCGCTGCAGGTCACTTGTATTTTTGTGATGTGATGGTCCTCGCATGTTGAAACAAAACAATGGGTGTTGAAACTGTAATTTTTAATTGACATTCCACATGTTGATTTTTTTTTATTTTATTTATTGAAACCGGTATTTCATTTATTGGTTTTACTGGACGTGAAAAGTTTAGCAGATCACTGATGCGGCTACCATGTGACGGATAAATGGCCACTTTTAAAATTAATTTTGACCTATAGCTATTAAAATAATATATTTATTAAAAAAATGTTGTTTCGAAAAAAAAAACTTTTTCATTTACATAAAGCTTCCATTACGTTACCAAATTGTAAATGGATTTTTTCAAAATAATATTTTAAAATCTTTAATTTAATAGCATCGGACAAGAAGTATTTAACATACTAGAGCTTTGACCGCCACATAGTAGGTCGGCACCATAAAGCACAACCATGTCGACAATGTTTTTTTCTTGATTCTTGAAACCCAATATCTGGGTTGCCGGGTTTAAGCAAACAATTATCGCGAAATTGGTTAAGTATGGGAATTGCAGCGTATAAGGGTATAAGGTTTTCGGTTAAACCCGATATCTTAAACTCTGTGGGGGGAAATTACGGCCGTCATACAGTTTCCCACCAATAGTCAATTGATTGGTGACTTCGAGTACGGTGCACTGTAGAGTGCTGAGCTATCACGCAGATACTATTGAATAAAAAGAGAGATATATAGTTGACAAAGAATGTGATGACGAAGTTCAGCTGAAGCATACGTCTCCATATGGTAAAACGCAACATTTAAATGCACTAACCCTGGAAAGAAAGAAAAAAGTAAAGCTACTATCGACATGCCGAGGAGTGCTTATACAAGTAGACATAGGGCAAAGTGGGCCTGACTAGAGTCTGATAACCAGAAGGCTCAGGGGAGCTCTGAAAAACAGAAAGCAAAATTGAGAATAATTAATTCTGGTCTTGATTATTTACAAGATCGTCTCCGTGGGCCCTAAGTAGGGCTGGCGAGCCCCACTATTGTCTTCGGCGGTTCCAAGCAGGGCTGACGGGTCCCATTATCATCTTCGTGAGCCCTAGGAAGGACTGGAGGATCTCACAACGCGCCACATCCCTGAAGCTCTACCCTTCTATTGATTGTTGGAGGGGGACCGTACGACGGCCGTAATCCTCCCCCATAGATCTCATATGGATTGAAGAAAAGATACTTGGAGAACTGATCGAGGTAATTAATGAGGCAAACTTCCCCTATTTTTGAAGAATTTTTTTTGAATTATGAACTTTATGCTTGATTGGGTCATCCTTACATCTGCAGAAGTTCACCTATGTACCTGGGGTCCATCATCATGAGTTACACAGATTCAAAATATTTATGTTTATAAATTCTTTCAAATTTTTTAGGTTTTGATCACTGATTTTTAATGGAACACCAATCACTTCCATCAGCCTTCTTCTTTTCAAGGTTTTGATCACATAAAACATAAAAATCTTGTTTTTTTTATGGGTCACTAAAATGGGAATGAAGCCCCTTCTAACAATGGCTCATGTCCATCGTCGCCATCATCACTTTGCTCTTTGGGGTCATAATTGTGTGTTTTTTCTTTTTCGTTTTCAGGTATGGAGGATGGTTTCCACATACGCAACGGATAAAGGTTTTTCACGAAGGTATGTTTGTTCTTTGGGGTTATAATTGTGTTTATTTTTTTCAATTTCAGCTATAGAGAAGTGCAAGCCTCTGCTTGAAGGACTCATTTTTCAGGGTTTTTTTTTTTTGGAGAATCAAATATTTTTTTTTTGTATAATTTTGGTTTTGTAACGTAATGCTTTATGGATGAAAAAATATTTGAACTGATTGGAAGTTTTTATACAATTGATACCGAAAAACTTGTTTTTTTATGGGTCACTAAAATGGGAATGAAGCCCCTTCTAACAATGGTTTATGTCCATCATCGCCATCATCTCCTTGCTCTTTGGAGTCATAATTGTGTGTTTTTTATTTCGTCTTTAGGTATCGAGGATGGTTTCTGATGGTGCAAGAAATGACGTCAGCTCACTGTCCACTTGGCGGCGACAGGAGAGGACATGCCGAGGCACGTCATCGAGCGTCCTCGGACATGTCATCGAGCGTCCTCGGACATTTAATCCCCGTCCAGTATGGCGAGCTCAAGATTCAAGACCAATCTATTTTTGGGTAAGCAACATTGTGACCAACAATTTTGGAGCTCAAAAAACACTTCCGAAGATCCATCACCTCCAGCTCGCTCGACCCTGTGGTCAGGTCCCCCAGGAGGTCGTCCTTGACCGCACGTGATCAGCTCACCCGCAGAAGAGGTCACCTCCTACACAAAGAGACAATTATAAGGTAGCCAGCTCACCCTACACTGTGATTAGGTCACCCTTGACCTCACGCAATCAGCTCGCCTGCGGAAGATGTCGCCTCCTACACAAAGAGCCAATATAAGGTGGCCAGCTCGCTCGACCCGGTAGGTCGCCAGCTCGCCCTACCCCTGTGGTCAGGTTGCCCTTGACCTCACGCGATCAGCTCGCTCGTGGAAGAGGTCGCCTCCTACACAAAGAGCCTAATATAGGGTGACCAGCTCGCCCGATCCGGTCAGGTCACCAGCTCGCCCTACCCTATGGTTAGGTCGCCCTTGACCGCACGCGATCAGCTCACCTGCGGAAGATGTCTCCTCCTACACAAAGAACCCAATATATAGGTGGCCAGCTCACCCGAACCAGTCAGGTTACTAGCTCTCCCGACCTTGTGGTCAAGTCACCCAGGATGACCGCCCTTAACCACACGCGATCAGCTCACCCGCGAACACTCCGCACACAATCAGCTCGTCCACGAGGTATCACCTTTTGCTTGTAGAAAGCGGAAAAGGATGTCTACGTCTCCCGCGAGCTCGGATAACGAGATCGCGCATGATTAGCTCGCAGATCTCCCGCACCCTTGTGAACGAGCCCGCTCATCACCTTCAGGCAGCTCGCCGATCTCCTGCACTCCTTGCAGTGATAGATCGATAGGTGCCGCCACTCCCGTGGAATTACGTGGATGTTTGTGGACCAAGTTCGCGACAGGGAGTTGGTGCAGAACATCTCTGACTAGAGCCTTCCAGAACATCCACCTGGCTCGAACAGGACCGGTGCATCCCCTCTGTTGGCCTCAAACCGTTACCCTCAGACCGTTACCTAGCTAGCAAGAAGACAAGACCCATTAAGAACCCACGTGGGTTGGCACGAGGAAGTGTAGAAGGTGCGGGAATAAACGGAGACGTGTCAGTCTCTTGTGGTCTGCATAAGGGCTATAAAGGTATGACCCAGGGCTCCAAAGTACAGGTTCGAAACTCTGCCCATTACCTGATTATTGATCCCCTCTTTTGAACATGGACTAACTTGAGCGTCGAAGGGTCTGCGCTCCTCACGGAGCCAGCTGTTCATATGATTCCCTTATTTTGCTGATCAAGCGACCTCCCTAGCGAAATTTTCCCCTGACAGTTTCCACAAACACAATGGAGAAAGGTTTTCATGAAGGCATGTTTGCTCTTTGGGGTTATAATTGTGTTTTTTTTTTCATTTTCAGCTATGGAGAAGTGGAAACCTCTGTTTGAGGGACTCATTTTTCATATTTTTTTAAAAAAGAATTAGATATTTTCTTTCTGTACAGTTTTTTTTTGTAACGTAATGCTTTGATACCTAAAAACATTGTTTTTATATGGTCACTAAAATGGAAATGAAGCCCCTTCTAACAATGGCTCATGTCCATCGTTGTCATCATCTCTTTGCTCTTTGGGGTCATAATTGTGTGTTTTTTCTTTTTTATTTTCAGCTATGGAGGATGGTTTTCACGGATGCGATGGAGGAAGGTTTTCACGAAGATATGTTTGCTATTTGGGGTTATAATTGTGGTGTTGTTTTTTTAATTTTCAGCTATGGAGAAGTAGAAGCCTCTGCTTGAGGGACTCATTTTTCAATTTTTTTTTTGAAGAATAAGATATTTTCTTTCTGTATAGTTTTGGTTTTGTAATGTAATGCTTTATAGATGAATGTATATTTGAATTGATTGGAAGTTTTTATACAATTGATAATAGAACTCTACGAATGGATTTGGTTTTACAATATGTTGTGTCATATATACAATGTCGCACCTTTAAATTCCTTGATTGGAGGGATAAATCAATAATCGGTTACGGTGACTTTAGGGCTCATCCAGATTATGGTGAATCGAAAGGTGACTAATTTGGATGAGGATAATTCAAGTTACTTCGGTCATGGGTGGCTTTAGGGCTCAACCAGATTACGGTGAATCGAAAGGTGACTAATTTGGATGAGGATAATTCAAGTTACCCGATCATGGTTGACATGTCTATGGGGTGTTCGTGACATGAGTGTGAAGACTCCACATACGACTAAGAATAACGAAAAAAAGAGCTTCATGGTCCATTAATCGGTTTTCTTGGATTCTCTGTTTTTTTATTATGCACAAATGTGAAAGCATTTTTTCTTCTGTTACGGGTTGTAGAGGAAAAATGGGGCGCTGCTTAGCTTGCTAGGTGGCATCAGGAGGAGAGGTGGTGGTCGGCTACAGCGGAGGGGGAAGCGACAAGGATTGCATATAGATTTATTTTGTGATCATATGTTGTTTCATGATAAGAGTACATATTTTGGCTATCTAACAAGAAATATTTTTTGTTAGTCATCAAACTGTCTTTTCTACTCTTTACAAGCTATGTCAAAGTTTCATTGAGAATTTTATAATATATGCTGCTTCCCCTATAATTTTTTGAGTATTAAATTAGGGGCATGATTGTTATTTTTAATTTTTCTTATTTTTTTGTTAATATTTTAGATCTATCTTCACATCTTTCTTGCATTATATATGTTTGATCTGATCAAATTTTACTTATGATTACGTGCACAAAGATATCTAGAATGTTTATTTTCTATTTTGAACACTCTCTTTCTAGAATTTGGGGGGGGGGGGGGGGGGGGGGGGGGGGGGGTTGTTGAAAACTGTCATTATCATGCCGATAGACACGAGCTTTTCTAAAAATGTTGTCATCCTTAAAATATTATCACCTCCTTCAAAATATTGTCTCATCCTCAAAATGTTTTGTTGTCACCCTCGAAATATTTTCACCGTTTTTGAATTATTATTGTCATCCTTAAAATATTCTCCCCTCAAAATTTTGTTTCGGCCTCGCCAAATGTACGTGCTGATAAGGCTACTTGTGTGTGTGTGTATATATATATGTATATATAGAGAGAAATGCTATAATGCGGCATGCGATAAGTGCGGCACCTACCGCATGCCGTCTGCCGCAGTTACCGCATGCCCCTATATATATACCGGCTTGTTTCGGTTCGGTCTTTGAATAAACCGGCTTGTTTGTTAACCCATGAATCAAACCTTGTCATTAACCGATTTGGACCGAACCAAGATGCCTTTCCAATCCGCCTCCGGTCCGGTTTTGAAAACACTGGTTCAGATCTCCTCCAGTCGGTTGGTCCCCCATCAATGGGCCTGACGCGCATCACAGCCATCCAATGGCTTTCGGTGTGCGGCTGTGTTGCCTGCCAGGCTCACCAACCGGGGCGATTGATTTGAGGAGATCTGAACTCCCTGATTGGAGATGTGTATATCTAGTCGGTGGGCTACTAACCCTTAAATACGGCCGTAAAGCTCGCCTGAGCCGTCTCACATCTCGTCGCCGCACCCGACTTATTTTCTCACCCGAGGGCTTCTGCTCTCGATTTCTCTCCGCCGGAAACCCCTTCATCTCATCTCCGATTCGGCGGCGGCGGCGGCGGCCGGGGATGTCGTACGACGACGTGGAGATCGAAGACATGGAGTGGAGCGAGGAGCTGCAGGCCTTCACGTACCCGTGCCCCTGCGGGGACCTCTTCCAGATCACTAGGGAGGAGCTCCGGGGCGGCGAGGAGATCGCCCGGTGCCCCAGCTGCTCCCTCTACATCACCGTCATCTACAACCCCGAGGACTTTACCGATCGCGACCCCAAGAGCCGGGCTCTCCAGCCCCCCAAACAGCAGCCCGTCGCGGTCGCCTAAGATTCAGGTTAGGGTTTCCATCAATCTCACTACCTGCCTACCGCGTTTCGTTAATTCTAGCTACCATCCACATATATAGTTTTTTTTTTTTGAGTTATATTCGTATCTGATTTCCTTTGCTTTGAAAGCATTTATTATATATATATATATATAGATACACACACACAGAGTAAAAACCCCGTGCCCATGGATACAAAAAAGATTTCGAGGGCGACAAAAACATTTTTAAGACGGTGATAATATTTAGAGGGTGGCGGCAATATTTCAAGAGCGACAATAATAATTCATGGGCAATGATATTATTTCGAGGCGGGGGGTCATAATATTTCGAGGGTGGCAACATATCATTTCGAGAGCGATAACAATATTATTAGGGGGTTCAATAATTTTCATTTAAACTTTTGAAAATGCTTATGAAATTTTCTACAACTGCTATGATCTAATCATAGTTGTTTGAATATGCATTGGACATATTTCCACTAACAATACATTTTTTTTTCTAAAAGGGAATTATAAACATGTGCAAGTTTTAAATCATGTGATATTTCGACATTGAAATTGCACTCAAATTTGATGAATGGTTTGTAAAGTCATGGAAGATGGTCACAAAACTTTCTAACTAGTAGGGTTAGAAGAAAATAGTTTGTACAACTAATATACTTATTGAAAAGAGGTAATTAAGTATATGGGAGTCACCTCAAAATGAAGATTTAACACTTACGATTGCTCGTGCGCACGCTTTTGCGCCACGAGTAACGAGATGGCAATGATCGTTGATGAATCCACGCAAAGAAGGCTCCAAAGATGAAAGAAAACCCTTGAAACAACGTGTGAGCCATCCCTCATATATGGCACAAAAAAGACCAAAAGCCACCCCGGGTCCGACTGGAGGTGTTCGGGGTGGCTGTAGTGGTTGGCTACAACGGGTTTGACCAGCTGCGATGCCGCGCACACAACACACACAATGTAAAAGAAGAGATTAGAGGAGGAAGAGGGGAAGGAGAGAGAAAAAGGGAAAGTGTTTTGCCTAGTCTTTCACACTGCAAAGGAGGAGAGGATTCGACGATCAGTTGGGCACACTGCATCAAAGAGAGCGATGATTAAAAGGAGGGAAAAAAGAGGGGGGCTTTGTATTTTTTAGGGGTTGAATGTTGGAGGGATTGGGTTAAATACATAAGGATAAGAGAGAGATGATTAAAAGGAGGGAAAAAAGATTTGGGTTGTCCAATCCCAAAGTTGGATAAAATGGAGGGACTGTCACTACTCTTAATTGGGGGGTGTTTGCTGAGAACAATACCTTCACAAATGAGGTTTTCTTTTTCTTTTGTGATTTATATGTTAAAAGATATGTTTATATTTTTAGAAAAGTTTGTATATAAAATTTACTCGAGGTTTCTGGGAGATTTTAGAGGACTTCTAATGAAAATCTAATATTTTAATCATTTTTAAAAGTACAAACGGCTTGACTTTGTTCGACTAATCAAACGTCATCTGATCTTTGTGATCCAGGTCTCAATGGGTTCAAAATTTGATGAAAAGTTTATTGCCTTGATGGATTTAAAGTTCATATCCCCAGTTTCTTCAGGGCATACCGATCACAAAATACGCGAATATATTTTTAAGTAACTGAAATTCAGAAAAACCAAAAGAATTGGTTGAAAACGGTTTATGTTGATGTTTTGATCATGCACAAAAGTCTAAACCGAAAACGAGTGTTAATTGCTCTAAAAACTAACTGGATAGTCACGCGGCAATCCAACATAATTTTCGGAGCAATCCAAAATCCAAGCCCTTGCATCACAGAAACTACCACATAAGTAGTCATTGTGAAGCTCTCGCAAGAGCGCACTGTGCACCACATTATCTAAAAGAATGGTTACATTCCTGGGTTAGATTTTTAGAAATAACTCAATAAGCTTTGAAGCAAAACCCACTAATAGGGGTCATAGTTGTCAAGGTAAGGCTAGGTGCCTGGAGGGAGCCTAGGCGCACCTAGGCGTGGCGTTATGTGCATAGGCGTGACCTTATATGCATATGCATCCTCCAGGCACGGGTATATATGTATAGTCTATACTTGCAGGTATATATGTAATAGGTAGCAATATAACACCTTACTAATATGAAAATAATGAAATTGAGCATATTCTAGTCAAATGCATGCAACACAATGACACATACATAATATAAACAAGTAAACAACAAAAGGAACAAATAGAATACAAACACTTGCTAATATAAAATTGAGCATATTCTAATCAAATGCATGCAACACAATGAACACATAGTATAAACAAATATACAACAACAAAATGAACAAAGAAGATGGGGGTGGGTTGGGTTTTACTTTAAAAAAAAAAAATCAATGCCTAAAACTAGGCGTGCACCTAGGTATGCCTAAGCCACCGCTTAGTGTTGTTCGCCTAGGTGCACTAGGGCCTTGCTGTCTCTGAGCGCCTAGTGCGCACGCCTTGACAACAATGATAAGGGTAAATGATAATGTCTTAATTTATTAAACTGTATATTAAAGTTATGAAAATAAGCATTGTTCCCGTTCTCTTTCAG
Source organism: Chamaelirium japonicum (assembly GCA_947650365.1). NCBI lineage: Eukaryota > Viridiplantae > Streptophyta > Magnoliopsida > Liliales > Melanthiaceae > Chamaelirium > Chamaelirium japonicum. The sequence goes on from OX393555.1 coordinate 24,176,589, forward strand.
TAATTGATGGCGTAAACCAGGGTGATTGCTCATTTTATCGACTCAATGCTGCAACTTTCATATCCATTATTACCATCACGTTTTGGTGAGGACACCACGACTACGCCTACACGTGTCTACACGCGCCGCCGCAGGAGGACAGCCCAAGCCATGTCCATATGGCTTGGACCCGATAGGGGATGATCAGCCCATCTATGAGGACTACGCCATGAAGGCCCGTGCAGCAGAAGCCCATGAAGGCCCGTGCAGCAGAAGCCCATGAATACTCACTTATTATCAGCTATTTTGGCAGGATCTATTGTCTGTTTAGGTAATTTTAATTCTCGGATTACTTGCTTAATTCGGAGAACCTGTTTAGGTAAGTTTAATTTCGGATTACTTGCTAAGCAAGGCACTGTTAGCCTATTTAACCCTATGGGGTGAAGAACAATGTAATGAAGTTTTATTATTAAGAATTTACAGCAGAATTTTCTCTGTGTGATCCCTGCGAGAGGAATCGAGCGCGGTCTTGAGAGGAGATCGAAGAGCGAGAGGCTCGCCGGCGAGAGGCCGGGTACCCGTCGGTGAGAGACCGGCGACCCCCTCACCCTCCCATCTCCTTCCGTCGCTTCCCACACCAACCCACGTCACAACCCATCACAGATCCACCCCATCCCCATCTTCTTCTCGATTTGAAAAAAAAAAAAAAAAAGAAACCCTCTTGCAGCAGATCTGAAGAGGAAGAAGAAAAAAAAAAAAAAGGAAAAGAGAGAAGAAGTGAGAGAGAGGACGGAGCCACCGTCGCCGGCCATCCGCCTCGTCCGGCCCCGTCGCACCATCCCGGCCTCCGACCCTCGCTGTCCCGACCCGATTCGGAGCCGCCATCATCACCTCCACCGGACCCCGCCCGCCGCCGGACACCTTGCCGCCGACTGCAGTCGGACCGCTGCCCTCACCGAGTAAGCCGGAGGCCGCTGACAGCACCGGTGCTGTGAGAGAGGGGGAGATAAGGAGAGGGCTTGAGAGAGGAGGTCCTCCCTCCTCTGGTTTAGCACGTGAAGACCCCAGCCTCTTGTACTCAAAGCCCCTTTGCAGCTGTACTCAAAGCCCTTTGCAGACGTGCAAGATTTTCAAAGACAAGTCACCATCAAGACAACTTTACAAAGAACCCCTCAGCCTTTTGATTTGTTTCTCTTGAGGAGTTTTTGATTAATAAGCAAGATTCATCGAGTGGGACGTAGTGCCTCATCTGCGACTTTGCAACTGGATCCTCCAAAGCTGACTGCAACCGCAACAACCTGCAAGCCCATCTAAACTCGGTCAGATCTTTTCACTTTAAATCCTCATATAAACCTAGAATATTTTGCAACTACCATTATAATTGCTGCTGGCTTACAAGTAGGTCCACACCACATTAAAATACCCTAACCACTGCAAAGCCCTCATTTGAACTAAGAACTTTTATTTGAAATCCTTTATAGTGCTAATTACTCTTGTTAGTTGTTAAATTAACCTGTTAGTCCGTGGAGTCTCTCGACTACCATTCGATCCGCCGCTTCCTGATTTTGAAGTGCAAGGAGTTAGTGCGAGCAATCTCAAGTCCCTGATTCATAATTTAATTTGCTACCTGAATCCTTGACTGCAAATTATTGACTCCTGAAAATTCATATTTAAAAAAATTATTAATTTGGATAGTTTATTGATCTCTTCACACCATATTAGGTTTGCACTCATACTCCCTGCATCAGATTTGGTATCAGAGCACTAGGTTGGACTAGGAAACTCATTGCATAGTCGCATTCTAGTGCATACATTTTTGTGAGTTATTTGTTGCATGCGCACACGTAGTGGTCAAGAGTACCTGTTCGATAATCCCAACTCTAGGATGGAACCCCATACTAGAGCCGATCCCGATTCGGGAGCGAATCCCCACCCTGGAGTGAGTTCTAGTCCGGGAACAGTTCCCTTCGACCTGGCCACAGCACTAGGTAACCTGATGGCTAGATTTGACCATCTCGAGAAAGATCTGAGAACGCAGAGAACCGAAACCCGAGAACGATTCGCGTTCTTAGAGGCTTCTATTCAAGAGAACAACGGAGGGAGAGATGATGCCTCCCAAGCTGTCGGTTATGGTGGAGGAAGAAACCGAATGAGAGCCCGAGGATATTACCCTCAAGGTAATGGCGTAGGTTTAGGTGCTAGACAAAATGGGGATTATCATGATAACCAAGACCCTGACGAGAGAATACTACGGAGTGTCAAGATAGAAGCACCTACCTTCGAAGGTCGCCTGGACCCGAAGACGTTTATCGACTGGATGTCCGACATGGACCACTACTTTCAGTGGTACGAAATGTCGGAAGAAAGAAAGGTGCGTTTCGCTAAAATGAAACTGATAGGCCAAGCCAAGCTCTATTGGCAAAATGTGGAACGTCTCCTAGCTAGGGCAAACCAAGAACCTATCTTCATGTGGGATGAGATGAAAGAGAAACTCAAAGAGAAGTATCTCCCCACCTCCTATAAGCAGAGACTTTTAGACCAGTGGCAAAGATTGACCCAAGGGAGTCGCCCAACCTCTGAATATATCGCCAAATTTGATGAGTACCTAATGCGTTGTGAAGTCACAGAAGATATAGGAGTGACACTATCTCGGTTTAGAGCTGGACTTCGTGAGGATCTTCAGAGAGAACTTTTCATTAGAGAGGTCACTACCCTAGAACAGGCCTACCAAATAGTCGAAGACCTTGAGCGGTTTGCGAGGCCACAATTTGGTCGGAGGTTCGATTCTCGCACCCCTGCGAGTGCCCCAACTCCTGCTTCAGCGGGACCGAAGTCACCATTGGAGCAACCTCAAACCAAACCCAACCCCACTGAGCTCGGAAGAGAATCAAAAGGAAAAGGGGTAGTGGGAGACACATCCAAGGTGTCCTCCAAGACTCAATGTTTTCGTTGCCATGGATATGGCCACTACGCTGGCCAGTGCCCCACGAGGACCTTACTGATAGATGATCAGGAAGAAGACAACTTAGAGGAGGAAATCTACGAACCCTGTGAGGAAGATGATGACTACGGGGAAGAGAGAGCGTTATTTCTGTCAAAAGTGATCGGAGACTACAAGAAGCCTTCCGTCACCACTGAGCAAGATAACACCCCGCGTCTCAACGTGGTTCGTTGCGCCTTGGCTCAGCCAAAAGTTGAGGACGATTGGAAGAGGACCACAATCTTCCACACCTTTGTCAAGTGCGGAGATAAGAGTTGTAAGGTTATCATTGACAGTGGGAGCAGCATCAACGCGGTTTGTTCAAGTTTTGTCTCTCGCCTAGGATGGAAGACAGAGCCCCATCCTAACCCCTACAAAATTTCATGGGTGGATGCAACATCAATCTCAATTAAAGAGAAATGTCTTGTCCCGATCCAATTCTCCTCTTACAAGGACAAGATCTGGTGTGATGTCCTACCCATGGATGTGGGCCACCTAATCCTAGGAAGACCTTGGCTCTATGACATGGATGTCACAATTTATGGACGGTCAAACTCATGCTCCTTCACCTATGAAGGAAAAAGGATCAAACTCAACCCTGTCCAACCCAAACAAGTTGGAAAAGGAGCACAAAGCAAAACCGAAGAGCCAAGCGTAAAAGAAGAGTCAAGCAACAAAGGGGTACACATAATTAGCCCAAAGGCATTTGAGCAAGAGGCAAACAAAGGGGATATTGTTTTTGCCCTTGTTGCCAGAGAATTAGCCCCGGACTCCCCGACTGGACCACCTGAAGAAGTAACTCCTATTCTAGAAGAGTTCAAGGATATTTTTCCTGACGATCTCCCGGATCATCTTCCACCAATGCGCGACATTCAACACGTTATCGACCTAGTCCCGGGAGCAACATTACCCAACTTGCCGCATTATCGCTTAAACCCAACTGAGCACGCCGAGCTGAAGCGACAAGTTGATGAACTCCTAAAGAAGGGATTCATAAGGGAAAGTCTGAGCCCATGCGCTGTACCAGCACTCCTCACCCCGAAGAAAGATGGATCTTGGAGGATGTGCGTAGATAGCCGCGCAATAAATAGAATAACGGTCAAATACCGTTTTCCCATCCCCCGATTGGACGACATGTTAGACATGATGGCAGGAGCTACTGTTTTCTCGAAGATTGATCTCAAGAGTGGCTACCATCAGATTAGGATTCGCCCTGGGGACGAATGGAAGACCGCCTTCAAAACGAAGGATGGGTTGTTTGAATGGATGGTAATGCCATTTGGATTATCTAATGCTCCCAGTACATTTATGAGGATCATGACACAAGTTTTACGACCCTTCATGGGAAAATTTCTAGTTGTATATTTCGATGACATCCTCATCTATAGCAAATCAAAGGAGCAACATTTGGACCACCTTCAACAAGTGTGTGCCACCCTGAGGAAGGAAAGTTTATTCGGTAATCTTAAGAAGTGCTCTTTCTTTACCGATCGGGTAGTCTTCTTAGGATTCATAGTGTCCTCAGAAGGTGTATCTGCAGACCCGGAGAAAGTTCAAGCCATCGTAGACTGGCCAGAGCCACGAAATATCCACGAAGTTAGAAGTTTTCATGGCCTTGCCACCTTCTACCGTCGTTTCATCCGTGGGTTTAGTACAATCATGGCCCCTATAACTGATTGTATGAGAAAAGGGGAGTTTAACTGGTCCAACGCTTCCACCAGAGCGTTCGGGGAAATCAAGAAAAGGATGACAGAAGCCCCAGTCATGCGCCTCCCAGATTTTACAAAGGTATTTGAGGTTGCATGCGACGCATCAGGCATTGGCATAGGGGGAGTACTTAGTCAAGAAGGGCATCCCGTAGCCTACTTCAGCGAGAAGCTGAATGACGCTAGATTTCGATATTCAACCTACGATAAGGAGTTCTATGCGGTAGTCCAGGCATTGAGGTACTGGCGTCACTATTTACTACCGCAAGAATTCGTTTTGTATTCCGATCACGAAGCACTCAAATATCTCAGTGCCCAAAAGAAGTTAAATTCCAGGCATGGTCGTTGGGTTGAATTCCTACAAGCTTATACTTTTGTTCTCAAACACAAGTCTGGAACTGAGAACAAAGCTGCAGACGCACTCAGTAGGAGAGTCGTCCTCTTAAGTGTCATGAGTGCAGAGGTTATCGGGTTCGACCGATTGAAAGGGGAATATGAGTCGTGCCCCGATTTTGGAGAAGTCTACACTTCCATACGAGACGAATTAGTGCGGGAGACTGATGATTATTTCTTACAAGATGGCTATTTGTTTAGAGCCAATAAACTTTGCATCCCACGTACGTCAGTGAGGGATTTTCTGGTATGGGAACTTCACGCAGGAGGTCTAGCAGGACACTTCGGGCGTGACAAAACCATTGAGGCAGTGGAAACTCAATTCTATTGGCCTGGATTAAAGAGAGATGTTGCCAAACTCGTCGGGCAATGTCGGGTGTGTCAAACGGCTAAACAAAGGAAGCAAAATACTGGCCTATACACACCCTTACCAGTGCCAAACTGCCCCTGGCAGGACGTGAGTATGGATTTCGTGCTTGGTCTCCCACGAACCATTAGAAAGCACGACTCCGTCTTTGTCGTCGTGGATCGTTTTTCAAAGATGGCACACTTCACCCCGTGTTCGAAAACTTCTGACGCCTCCCAGATAGCTAAGCTCTACTTCGATGAGGTTGTCAGGCTACACGGTCTCCCAAAGACCATTGTCTCAGACAGAGACGTCAAGTTCACGAGCTACTTCTGGAAGACGCTCTGGCACAAGATGGGGACAAAGCTGAAGTTCTCTACCGCATACCACCCACAAACAGACGGACAGACTGAGGTGGTCAATCGAAGCCTAGGAAATCTCTTGCGTTGCTTGGTAGGCGATCACCCTAGGAATTGGGATTTAGTTTTGACCACAGCTGAGTTTGCATATAATGGGTCAGTCAATAGGTCCATAGGCATGAGTCCCTTTGAGGTTGTACATGGGTATAAACCTAGGAAACCTATAGACCTAATCCCGATGTCCCCACAAGCACGAGTGTCTGAGTCAGCCGAGTCCTTTGCACAACATCTGCATGAACTGCATAATGAGATCAATAAACGAATTCAAGCTAGTAATAATAAATATAAAGTTTCAGCCGATTCAAGAAGGCGTTTTCAAGAGTTCAACGTAGGAGACTATGTGATGATTCGGGTTAGACCTGAGCGGTTTCCTTCTGGAACCGTAAAGAAATTACAAGCACGAAGCGCCGGCCCGTTCAAAATCCTGAAACGAATCGGATCAAATGCCTATGTCGTTGATCTCCCCGTTGATTATGGGATTAGTTCAACCTTTAACATCGAGGACTTGGTCGCTTATAAAGGTCCAGCAGTAATCCCAGACGACCCTTTTTTTGAGCCTACCCTTGATACTGATATCCCACCCGCATCAGAACCTATGCCTACTTTACCCCCGCCGCCTGCTACACCGGCCCAGAAGGATCAGATTGACAGTATTCTTGATGAGCAGGTCGTGTCCACTAATGACGGAGGTTTCCAGCGCTATCTTGTGCGATGGAGAGGAAGGCCAGAGTCAGATGATACATGGATCACCAGGGAGGAGTTGCAGCAGCTGGACCCAGACCTCCTGGAGTACTATCAGAGCCGGCAGGAGGCACACTCGACGGGGTCGAGTTTTTCCTACCCAGGGAGAGTTGGTGAGGACACCACGACTACGCCTACACGTGTCTACACGCGCCGCCGCAGGAGGACAGCCCAAGCCATGTCCATATGGCTTGGACCCGATAGGGGATGATCAGCCCATCTATGAGGACTACGCCATGAAGGCCCGTGCAGCAGAAGCCCATGAAGGCCCGTGCAGCAGAAGCCCATGAATACTCACTTATTATCAGCTATTTTGGCAGGATCTATTGTCTGTTTAGGTAATTTTAATTCTCGGATTACTTGCTTAATTCGGAGAACCTGTTTAGGTAAGTTTAATTTCGGATTACTTGCTAAGCAAGGCACTGTTAGCCTATTTAACCCTATGGGGTGAAGAACAATGTAATGAAGTTTTATTATTAAGAATTTACAGCAGAATTTTCTCTGTGTGATCCCTGCGAGAGGAATCGAGCGCGGTCTTGAGAGGAGATCGAAGAGCGAGAGGCTCGCCGGCGAGAGGCCGGGTACCCGTCGGTGAGAGACCGGCGACCCCCTCACCCTCCCATCTCCTTCCGTCGCTTCCCACACCAACCCACGTCACAACCCATCACAGATCCACCCCATCCCCATCTTCTTCTCGATTTGAAAAAAAAAAAAAAAAGAAACCCTCTTGCAGCAGATCTGAAGAGGAAGAAGAAAAAAAAAAAAAAGGAAAAGAGAGAAGAAGTGAGAGAGAGGACGGAGCCACCGTCGCCGGCCATCCGCCTCGTCCGGCCCCGTCGCACCATCCCGGCCTCCGACCCTCGCTGTCCCGACCCGATTCGGAGCCGCCATCATCACCTCCACCGGACCCCGCCCGCCGCCGGACACCTTGCCGCCGACTGCAGTCGGACCGCTGCCCTCACCGAGTAAGCCGGAGGCCGCTGACAGCACCGGTGCTGTGAGAGAGGGGGAGATAAGGAGAGGGCTTGAGAGAGGAGGTCCTCCCTCCTCTGGTTTAGCACGTGAAGACCCCAGCCTCTTGTACTCAAAGCCCCTTTGCAGCTGTACTCAAAGCCCTTTGCAGACGTGCAAGATTTTCAAAGACAAGTCACCATCAAGACAACTTTACAAAGAACCCCTCAGCCTTTTGATTTGTTTCTCTTGAGGAGTTTTTGATTAATAAGCAAGATTCATCGAGTGGGACGTAGTGCCTCATCTGCGACTTTGCAACTGGATCCTCCAAAGCTGACTGCAACCGCAACAACCTGCAAGCCCATCTAAACTCGGTCAGATCTTTTCACTTTAAATCCTCATATAAACCTAGAATATTTTGCAACTACCATTATAATTGCTGCTGGCTTACAAGTAGGTCCACACCACATTAAAATACCCTAACCACTGCAAAGCCCTCATTTGAACTAAGAACTTTTATTTGAAATCCTTTATAGTGCTAATTACTCTTGTTAGTTGTTAAATTAACCTGTTAGTCCGTGGAGTCTCTCGACTACCATTCGATCCGCCGCTTCCTGATTTTGAAGTGCAAGGAGTTAGTGCGAGCAATCTCAAGTCCCTGATTCATAATTTAATTTGCTACCTGAATCCTTGACTGCAAATTATTGACTCCTGAAAATTCATATTTAAAAAAATTATTAATTTGGATAGTTTATTGATCTCTTCACACCATATTAGGTTTGCACTCATACTCCCTGCATCACGTTTGATGGTATTGACATACCTATGATGTTCAAGTATTTCTGATGCGGGAGCAGATTCGACGAGCACATGTTTCGAGACTTGCACGCATCTCGAGACTTGAATAAGAATAATATAATCATTTTCGGATTAATAATCCATGAAATTAGTATTTTCGAAATAAAATATTAATTTTGGAATAAAATAAATATTTTATTTTGAAAATATTATTTTAATCCGAAAATAGCATATTTCAGATTTATTAGTTATGGTTATTTGAAAACTTGGTTTTTAGGTAAGATTTGAATAGATTCAAATCTTTTATATTAGGAAGTTAATTATATGAGATTGGGTAATTTAAATTATGATAAATATGGGAAGTTGAGATTTGGTTTTAAATTCGAAAGATTGTGAGTCCAAATTATAAGGGACCGCATTTATCTCTATTTTTGTTATTTAAGGAGACCTAGTCTCCTCTTGTAAGGCACTGAATGATTGAATGAAAAATTGTGCGCATCTTGCCACGACTTCCCCTATGAGAGGAGAGCGAGCGAGAGGCTCAATGTCGATGTGAGATCGGATTTGGCGAGAGGCCAAGGGTGCGAGGCCCGCCCTTTATCTTCTTTCTTCCTATCTCTCGCGACGACGAACGACTGTTGTGTTGCATCATTTTCTTTGAGATGATTAGGTTTGGAACATCTTCATGTCATAGACTAGAGGGAATCTTAATTGAAGGTTGTATATTGACCCAAGAAAGTCCTTGAAGTTCCATCTTTCAGTTGGTTGACGCTCGATTAAATAATGATATCCATGTGTATAGAATGATTGGAAGACCTATGTTAGATCGAACAAGCTTGTCGAGAATTTGTTTCTGAGCTTTGACATTATACATCACAGCATCCTTATGGTCTCAACTCTCAAACAATGACCATAAGTGAACTTCTGTAGAAATATTTAGAATGACTTCTATTGCATGTTGGAGGAATTTCGAGCAACCTCTGTTATCATCATGGTTTGTTCTTGTTTGGCATCATCGACGACACTATCTTTTTGCCTCTTCCTTTGTTAAATCATCCTTTGTCACACAATTCACTGTGTCCCTGAATCTATTGTTCCTATTTTTCATCATTAATTTGCACCCCGCTTTCTGCTGGCTTCGTGAGAAAAAGAATCAACTGCAGGAGTTGCTCAACTACAGTGTAGGAAAAAAATTAACATTCCAAGTGTTCTTGGCATTCCAAAACTAGGTAAACCCTAGGATTCTAGTATTTTTGGGCAGCTCATCTGCAATTTGATTCTCCACCCTTGGAAGATAATTTTTTTTTTCCATTTGAATTTATCTCCTAAATAGCATCAAACATTCCTTGATAAATTGTTCATTATTTGGATCAGGAGACCTTTTGTGATTCAGCTATTCAGGACATTTTTTCTACTTGCTGAACTGATTCCAACCTGCAAGTGAATGCAAATCAGCATGGTAACAATCCAATAATCCATAAATAGTATGTGCTCTTAAATAATAAGGGATTTTTTAGATATTTAGTTGAGACCACCGACACCTATCATAAGACATCCTTGCTCTTCTGTTCCTCCCCTAGAGGGCTTCAAGCTGCATTCATCTGTTACTTATTTTCTTGGTATAATGCTAAGTGTTTTTATTGAAGAAGGTGAAAAGAGGTTGTTAAAGGACATTTTTTTTTATTCGAGGTTTTGTTGTTTTTGTGTAATTGATCGGAATACATAGTAGACTTTTTATCTAACCAAGTAGGTGGAAAGATGTCCCCTTAAGTGCGATCCTATTGTTGTGATCCGATTTCACAACACGACGGAATTCCGAAACTTTTTTTCGTGTTGTGAAGCCCTTAACCTAATCCTAAAATCGGATATATATATATATATATATATATATATATATATATATATATATATATATATATATATATATATATATATATATATATATATATATATATATATATATATATATATATATATATATATATATATATGGGGACGGGGAGTCTGGACCTCAGGTGCAGCGTCCAGGCTGCACCCGCGCGGCATGGATGCCACGTGTCCGGAAAAAATCGAGAAATAAGGGACGGATCGGCGCCATAATTGCCGGAGCAATTCTCAGCCACCCGATCGTAGCATCCAACGGCGTGGATTCCCCCGCGCGGCATGGATCTCGCTGTTACTGTGGCGGGCACAGTAACAGCGAGATTTATGGTGGAATGAATCCTAGCCGTTAGATACTACGATCGACGGCTCAAACAAATCCCCTCCGGCTGTTATGCTGTGTGTGTATCCCCTCCGGCTGTTATGTTGTGTGTGTGAATCTGGCCCGTCTGATCGATCGAATCGGACGGGCCAAATCAATCTCGCGGTTACTGTAGCCGCTACAGTAACCGCGAGATTGATTTGGCCCGTCCGATTCGATCGATCAGACGGGCCAGATTCACCCGAACAACCCAAATGTGCAGCGATATGTCTGATGGATCAAATCGAACGAGCCACAGTAAATCTCGTTGTTACTGTGCTCGCCACAGTAACAGCGAGATCCATGCCGCGCGGGGGAATCCACGCCGTTGGATGCTACGATCGGGTGGCTGAGAATTGCTCCGGCAATTATGGCGCCGATTCGTCCCTTATTTCTCGATTTTTTCCGGACACGTGGCATCCATGCCGCGCGGGTGCAGCCTGGACGCTGCACCTGAGATCCAGGCTCCCCGTCCCCTATATATATATATATATATATATATATATATATATATATATATATATATGTATATATATATACACACACACACACACACACACACCTGATGTGTAGCTTCGTTGCTGCACCTTAGGCGTAGTTTACCACCCTAGAAGTTTTAGAATTTGGCGATTTTTTGTGGATGTGTTATCTAATGTAAGGTGATCATCCTCACCAAAAATCAGCAAATTCTATAACTTATAGGGTCATCAAATGTTCAAAGCTTTATCGACCATCCATTGTAACTGTTAATTTTGCTTAGCACATTTGATGACCCTAAAAGTTTTAGAATTTGTTGATTTTTGGTGAAGATGATCACTTTACCCTAGATAACACATCCACTAAAAATCATCAAATTCTAAAACTTCTAGGGTGGTAAACAATGGAAGAGGTGCAAGGATCAAAATACCGACCGATACGAACCGTACCGGCCGGTTCAAACTCGGAACCGGACCGAACCACACCGGTATCCAGTCGATACCGGTCGCGAGGCTTAAATCGCGTAAATATCGGTCGGTTCCGGTTCGAACCGACCGGTTTGAACCGGTACCGGGTATGAAGCATGGTTTTGGATGGTTTTTTCATTTCGATTTCATTTTTTTGGGCATCTTTCTTCATTCCCACATGAGGTGAATCTCCATACTAGCTGGATTTGCAAGATTTGAAGCCAAAAACTCAGATTTGCAAGATCAAAATCACATATGAAGGTATTTTTTCATAATTTTTTTCATTTTTCTTTTGTTTTATTACATTTTTTTTGAAAAAAATCAAATAATTGTAGTGAAAATATTGAAATGGGCTAGATCTATGCCATCAAAGCTTAGATCTATAGATCTATAAGCATCATCTCCAAATTTGCATGATCGGTTCATGCAAATTTGGGGGGGTTTTTTATTTTTATTTTCTTTTGTTACTTTTTTTTTTTGAAAAAAACCAAATAATTGTGGTGAAAATGTGGATATGGGCCAGAGGACAGTGGCAACAACCTTATTATGGACATGGATATCCTCCACCACACTACCCACCACCATATTATCCTCAACCGGAGTCAGAATCATCGATGCATTGGGACTCCCCGTACGAACTGCCAATTTGGGAGTTCGTACGGGGAGCCTCAATATCAGTCATTGTGTATGATTTCTTCCAATATCTGACATTGCCGCCATCCGATCATCCACGAGGCAATGATGATGATGATGACGAAATGCAGCCTGCCCGAAGTTCTATGTGGTACTAAGTTACTCAGTCTAAGTAGGTAAAAATATCTAATTCTCTACTCTTGTAAGTTATGGATATGCATTTTATTTGCTAAACATGTTAAGAGTCTTAGGACTATGAATTTGTGTTTATTATCATATTATGTGAAATTGTAAAATATGACTTATGTACTCGTATTAGTTGTGTAATTCATGTTTGTGCAATGGTCATGAATTGTGTTTTGTAATCCCTAGCATAATACTAGGCTAATCTAACACATACAATTTAATAACTATATCAAATTCCACAATTTAGAATCGTAAAGTAAAAACAGTTACTTTATAACTTAAAAAGACCGGTTCATACCTATAACTAGTTTACTAATGAAAAAAACATCACAAACCAGTATTTTATATTATTATGGATTTTTTGGTTATTTTTTCAAATTTTTTTGAAACCAAAAATCAATTCACACCGATATGGACCGGTTCAGACTGATACCGGTTCGTACCGCCCGGTTCGAACCGTTTTTTCGGCCGGCCAATAATTTGTCCCCGATCGATATTTTTATCCATGAAGAGGTGTAGCAATAAAACCACACCTCAGGTGCAGGGTCCTGCCCTCATATATATATATATATATATAGGGGCATGTTAGGATGCGGCGTGCGGTGTCGCACCGCAACCGTCTGATGCACCGCTGCATGCATCGCACGCACGCAGCGGGCGCATCAGACGGCTACGGTGCGACACCGCACGCCGTATTTTATCATTCCTCTCTCTCTCTCTCTCTCTCTCTCTCTATATATATATATATATATATATATATATATATATATATATATATATATATATATATATAGGAGAGCATGACTTTGTATGCCCATGGATTGAAGGTTTCAATATGCTCCTCTATTAACATACATAGAAGTTTCCAAATTTGCTACTTTTTTGTGGGGATGATATCTATGTTGAGATGATCATCCTCACAAAAAATCAGTAAGTTTTGAAACCTCTAAGCATTTCAAATAATCTCATCAAATTAACGGTTGAAATTGACAGACGATACAACTTCTATCATTTTGATACACCTAGAGGTTTCAAAATTTGCTGATTTTTGATGAGGTTGATCATCTTGCTATAGATAGCAGCATGTCCACCAAAAATCAACAAATTTTGAAACACCTAGGTCCATCAAAATGTTAGAAGCTTTATCAGCCGTCCATTTCAATCTTTAATTTGATGAGCTTATTTGAAATGCTTAGAGGTTTCAGAACTTGCTGATTTTTTGTGAGGATGATCATCTCAACATAGATATCATCTCCACAAAAAAATTAGCAAATTTGGAAACCTCTATGTATATTAATAGAGGAGCATACATTGAAGCCTTCAATGCATGGGCATACAAAGTCATGCTCCCCTATATATATATATATATATATATATAGATAGAGAGAGAGAGAGAGAGAGAGAGAGAGAGAAAGAGAGAGGGCTGTTACGTTGAGCTGTGAGCTACGGGTGGAGAAAATGAGCTGCCCTCATTTTGATCCCCCTAGGAATTTTGGAATTTGATGAAATTTGGTGAGGGTGTTATCTAGGATAAGATGATCATCCTCACTAATTTTCATCAAAATCCAAAACTTCTAGGGTCATCAAATGGTAAAAGCATTATCTATCGTCCGCAGTCACCGTTAATTTGGCTTCTACCATTTGATGACCCTAGAAGTTTTGGAATTTGATGAAAATTGGTGAGGATGATCATTTTATCCTAGATAACACCCTCACCAAATTTCATCAAATTCCAAAACTCCTAGGGGGATCAAAATGAGGGCAGCTCATTTTCTCCACCCGTAGCTCACAGCTCACTGATTTTTTGTCCTATTCAATTGTTTCACACGGATCTCATCCGTTCGATCATTCGATCGAACGGCTACAAATTTTAACCGGGGCGGACAAAATGTGAGTCGTTCGATTCACGACGATCGGACGGCCGGAGTTCAACCCCTCCACCGAAATGCTGTTACTGTGCCCGCCAGAGTAACAGCGATGATCGGTGGTTTGGGTGAATCTCGATCGTTGGATCGGATGATTGGACGGCCCGTATAACCCCCCGGCCCACCGCACGTTAATCCCGATCGCAATCGGACGGCTCACATTTTGTCCCGCAGGATACCGCTGCGGGACGTCCCGCAGGTGAGCAGTCCACTATATATATATATATTATATATATATATATATATATATATATATATATATATATATATATATATATATATATATATATATATATATATATATATATATATATATATATATATATATAGGGCTGTTACAGTGAGCTGTGGGCTGCCGGGGGGGGGAAGTGAGCTGCGGGTATTTTGACCCCCCAAGAAGTTATGGAATTTGATGAAATTTGGTGAGGTTGTTGCTTAGGATAAGATGATCATCCTCACCAATTTTCATCAAATTCCAAAACTTCTAGGAGGGTCAAATGGTCGAAGCAATTTCTGCTGTCCGCAGTCATCATTAAAATATCTTCGACCATTTGACCCCCCTAGAAGTTTTGGAATTTGATGAAAATTGGTGAGGATGATCATCTTATCCTAGGCAACAACCTCACCAAATTTTATCAAATTCCATAACTTCTTGGGGGGTCAAAATACCCGCAGCTCACTTTCCCCCCCGGCAGCCCATAGCTCACTGTAACAGCCCTCTCTCTCTCTCTCTCTCTCTCTCTCTCTCTATATATATATATATATATATATATATATATATATATATATATATATATATATATATATATATATATATATATATATATGAGGAATGGGATGCTGCCTATTAAAGCAGCATTTTTTGCTGCTTTGAGATATTGTTTGACCATCCTAGAAGTTTTGGAATTTGATAAAATTTGGTGAGGGTGTTGTCTAGGGTAAGATGATCATCCTCACAAATTTTCATCAAATTCCAAAACTTCTAGGGGGTTCAAATGGTCGAAGCAAAATCAGTCGTCTGCAGTCGCCGTTAAAATCTGCAGCATTTTGCTTCGACCATTTGACCCTCTTAGAAGTTTTGGAATTTGATGAAAATTTGTGAGGATGATCATCTTACCCTAGACAACACCCTCACCAAATTTCATCAAATTCCAAAACTTCTAGGATGGTCAAACAATGTCTCAAAGCAGCAAAAACGCTGCTTTGATAGGCAGCATCCCATTCCTCTCTCTCTCTCTATATATATATAGAGGAAACGGGAAATGAGCTGCCAGCCTATTTCGAAAAAATGGGCAGCCACCCATTTGATGCCCCTAGGAGTTTTAGAATGTGTTGATTTTTTGTGAACATAAGTATCTTATCTTAGTTAGAACACCCACAAAAAATCAGCACATTCTAAGACTCCTAGGGGCATTAAATGTTAGAAGTTTTATCGAGCGTTCGTTGTCACCGTTAATCTGAAATATTACATTTGATGCCTTTAAAAGTTTTAGAATTTGCTAAGTTTTTGTGGGTGTTCTATCTAAGATAAGATGCTTATGCTCACAAAAAATCAGCACATTCTAAGACTCCTAGGGGCATCAAATGGGTGGCTGCCCATTTCGTCGAAATAGGCCGCCAGCCTATATACCCCGTATCCTCAATATATATATATATATATATATATATATATATATATATATATATATATATATATATGGCAAAAGCGAGCCTCCATACGTTCGGATGAAACTTGCCTCCATACGCATTCTAAAACTCCTAAGGGCATCAAATGTTAGAAGTTTTATCGACCGTCAGCTCTAACCGTTAATTTGAATTCTAACATTTGATGTTCCTAGAAGTTTTATAATGTGCTATTTTTTGTGAGTGTTCTATCTAAGGTAAGGTAATTATCTTCACAAAAAATTAGCACATTCTAAAACTTCAAATCATCGCATATGGAGGTAAGTTTCCTCCTATGGAGCCTCCCTTTTCCCTATATATATATATATATATATATATATATATATATATATATATATATATATATATAGAGAGAGAGAGAGAGAGAGAGAGAGAGAGTGAGAGAGAGAGAAAGAGAGGGCTATTACGTTGTGCTGTGAGCTGCCGATTTAGAAAGTGAGCTGTGCTCACTTGACCCCCATAGAAGTTTTAGAATTTGGTGAGGGTGTTGTCTAGGGTAAGATGACCATCCTCACCAATTGTCATTAAATTCTAAAACTTCTAGGGGGGTCAAATGGTCGAAGCAAAATCTGTCATCCACAATCACCGTTAAAATCTGCAGATTTTGCTTCGACCATTTGACCCCCCTAGAAGTTTTGGAATTTGATGAAAATTGGTGAGGATGATCATCTTACCCTAGACAACACTCTCACCAAATTTCATCAAATTCTAAAACTTCTAGGGGGGTCAAAGTGAGCGCAGCTCACTTTCTCCTCCGGTAGCTCACAGCTCACTGTAACATTGCTCTCTCTCTCTCTCTCTCTCTCTCTCTCTCTCTCTCTCTCTCTCTCTCTCTCTTTATATATATATGGTTTTACCGAATAGTCTATTTTATTTTTTGTTTCAAGATCCATAATGCGGGTCTATTGTGAGTTCAGCCACTTGGCTGCTGCTAAGAGAAGTGTTTTCCTTCATAGCAGATTTCATCGTGTTGTTTTGAATTAGTGATTCTCTTCAACTACTACTGCTACGACGATGCCGACAACTACTACCAAAATTGTTGTTTCCGTTTTGTTTACTTCTCAAAAAAAGAAAATGGTTATTTTAGTTGGCAGGTTTTCCTGATTTATTTTTTGAGATAATTGCTAGCAACTCTCTTGCCAAAGAAAAAAAGAAGCTAAATTGCTTACATAGGCGGTGGTTTTCTTCGAATTTCCGACTTTGCATCTGAGTTGGTGAAAAAGCATAGATTTGGTAAATAGCTCGAAAAAAAAAAATCTTCAAGATTTAATTCGAAGTGCATGCATGATTTGTCAAGATCCTGATGTCGCTGACCATGTAATTTTTTCCCTCAGAAAGGAGCAGATGGAGCGACGTCCCTCGCCCGGCCACTGATTTTGATCGAATGATGAGGTGTCAGTTCGGATGTTATTATGCTCAGGATGATGAAACTGTAAGAAGTGAAGTGAGATTTTGTTCAGTATCTGGATTTCTATTTCTTTGTTATCTGTTTAAGTATTGTCCTTCAGATTTTTGTATAGAATGTAAATAAGTTTTTTTTTTTTTTTGGTCGATCGTTCTATCTGCACTCAGCATTTTACTAATGGCACCCACCAAAATTAAGACAGTATTATTCCCAAATTATGACCGTCCCTAATCTCTACGTAACCTAACCCTGGTCCCCACCCATTGTGCCGGCTGTCGTAGCCCTCTTTCGCCACTCTTGTTCCTCTTCGATGGGGAATAAGAGGAGGAGGTGGTGGTGGTGAATGCGTGCGGCGGTGGAAAGAGGAGGGATCAGCGTTGGTTGGAGGTTAAGGATTGGGGCATTTTGGAATATTTGGAATAAATGGCGGGGGCCATTACCTCCTCAAATGTGTTGGGTACCGGGAGGTTGCCATTATTAAAATGTTGGGTGCGAATAGAGGGGTCCTTTTTTTCCGCTTGCATCAAGTATTTGCATTGGTTTGCTGCAGCATTCTTATGGGTGTAAAAAAAGCCCAGCCTGAACCTGGTCCGAAAGTCAATGGTCTGACCCGGCCCGTCCTGAACATACCATGGGCCAGGCTCGGGCCACCACTTTGAGCCTGTAGTCCGGTCCAACCCGACCTGGCCCAAAAAGAAGCCTGAAAGCCTGGCCCGAGAGCCCAGTATAATTTCTGTGTAATTATTATGTATGTACAAACTGGATATATTAAGAAAATTTTGTATAGTGGTTATGGCTTCTTTAAATCTCTTAGAGGTTGAGCTTTCAAACCCTGCTATATGTTTTTTTTTATTAAAATCATATTTAGCCCAAACCGCCTGACTCGGTCGAAAATTTCAAATACATGTATACTCGGGCCGGGCTCAGGCCCGAGGCCCAACCCAGCCTGGCCCGTTTTACACCCTCAGCACCAGTGTTTTGAAAACTGGACCGGGTAGTTCAACCGGTTTGGACCGGAACCGGAACATGTTTCGGGTTCGGTCTTTGAATAAACCAATTTATATGTTAACCTATGAATCAAACCTAGCCATTGAAGAATTTAGTAAATATATATTTTAAAAAATATATTTTCAAGCGGTTCAAACGGTTGAACCATTGATTTGGACCGAACCGGATGCCTTTTTGGTTCGCCTTCCGGTCTGGTTTTGAAAACACTGCTCAACACTCTTATCGGAGCAGGGTCCACTAAGAGTTATTACATGGGTAATGCTATTTGCATCCCACAAATTACAAGGACACCCAACTTGCCTTCTAGGCATATTGGTAAGGGCACTGTAGTTGGTGCTGCCTGTCTCATACACCCCATTGTTGTCTCTGCCACTGTCAGCCCCACTTCTTCTCCCCCTCCCTTCTCCCTCTCTCTCTTTTTTTCTCTATATTGTTTCTGTATGAAGATGTGTCGGTCGCTCCCGATCAAATAGGGAACTGTTCGGTGGAAGAGAAAGAAGGGGGAGAGAAGATAGAAAAAAAAAAATAAAGAAGGAAGGAGGAAGAAGGAAGAAGGAAGGAGGAAGGAGAAAAGAGGATGAGGGCCTGTGAACACATTCGGGGGTGCTTTATCATGATGGGGCCCTTAGCAAGGACAACTATAAATGTCAAGTTGGGGACCTCAGCAAAGACTACGCACGTGACCCACCACCGTTGACTGATAGCGCATGTGGAGCCCGCCTCTTCGGCTGGTTGGAAGTGAAACGCAAACGGAGGGCCCGCACGCGGATCGGCAGTGAGACCACAGTGGGGCGCGGTGGTGGCTCTGCGTCGATAGCTAGCAGCACAGCTGCACAGGACCACGTTTTACACGTGCTCACGCAAAGCAGAACACGTGCTGCTCGTGCTCGCATCGCACGCCCCGGTTTGGCCGCAACTCCAGTCGGGCAGCACTAATGCACTCAGACTGCCCCAACCCACCCACCCACCCACCCAACGGTGTGGCTGTAGTGTACGTATCACGCAAGGGCACCGCAAACATGGCTACACTTCGTTCTGTGATTGGTTAAAGTATAGCCAAGGCACCCTTTGGTATTTACCGAGTTAGCCGGTTGGTTTAAATTGAACTGAGCTAGCTTGAGTTTGGGTCCAGCCCCCCCACCCCCAAATCTCCTTTCTTAGAGGAAATCGAGTGAGCTCGAGTCCGGCCCGGATCAAAATAATCCCAAGCTGAGCTCAGAACAGCAGCCTTTGATGCAGCAATGTTGTTCAATCGCAGGTAGGCACATGCAACAGATGAATCGCACTCAGTCCGACTGGCAAAGTCAGATGCACCAGCTGACCACCTTAAGTTGTAGGACGATCATTACTCTTAAATCGTGACGTGCCATGTAGTCCGTTAAAAAAGAGACTGATAAGGGCAACCAAATGTAGCGTACGTCCGATAGCAAGTGTAATCCCAGTAGTGCCCTTTTAATGGATGACATGGCACATCAAGATTAGGATTGGGCATACCCAAGCACAATAAATCAATAGGGCAGTAAAAATACTCTCTAGATCTCCCTTGCGTGCCCCATGTTTATTATTATTATTAGGGTAAAATATGAAAACCTCTCCTAAACTGTACTCATCATGTCATACTGATTGCTTCACTCATCATGTCATACTGATTGCTTCCTGAATAATTTGATTCTTGAACTATGCTCTATCTGCATTTAACCTCCTCCATCAACTTTTATTCTGAAAACATCTTGATACTGTTACGCATAAATTGAATATTATTTTATTGGTGAATACTTCTGGGATCATATTGTTCACAAAAAATACTTGAGGAACCAAAATGAAATGTGTTTGCGAAGTTTTTTTATAATTTACCCCTATAATTATTGTTATTTGCACAATTGCAGTGGGGATAGAGACCTTTTTTGTTAAAATAAGGTTGGGATAGGATTCACATGGGGAGATATACAATAATATGTTCTGTCAGTTCTGATCTCATTTATTAAGAAAATAGGTGGCAGTTTTTTTTACCAAAAAAAAAGAAGAAAAGAGTTTATGATGATTCCGAGACAAGACTCGAGATCGGATCCTTGTATGGACCACACATTGATTCAGCACAGGCACGTGCCAAGTATAATAGTCTTGGGTGGGGGCACACATGTACCAGCAAATATTAAAATAGGAAAAAAAATCATAGACCCGAGTGGGCCCACCTGACAAATAGGGGCCCACCACTAAAAGAACACTTGTAGTTGTCGGAACCATCCCAAATAATAAATGTTTTTAAAATCGGATGTTAGCAACATCATGACGTGGCACCCAATCATAATCGTCCAATGTATCCATCTGAATCAAAGAATCTCACTCACCCCAGCCGTACTTGTTTATCTCCATGTTTCTTTGATTAAAGGCAATCGATTTTATAGCATACTTTACTTGCCTTAATATTGTTTGATCGAATGAGAAAAAAAGAAAGGAAGTGATTTCTATGCATGGATCTCGCTATCTCTAGAATAGTAAGGCCATGCTTGGTTAAGCAATTTGCGGCACTTGGGATCGTAATTTTTTGTGTTTTTTCGGAGCGATGCAGTTAGCAGGTGCGGCTAAAGAAATGTGAGTCGATCGTATTTTTTCGGATTACCGTTGATTTTGAAAGTGCGGGGAAGAAAGCATGGGTTTCTCTCTCCTCAGCTTCCACCGCCATAAAGGCTTACGTTCGAGTTGTTGAGTTTTGTATTGGGATTTGGTATCTCAGAAGACCAACCGAAGGGTGGAAATCCAGTACAAGTTGCCAAGGCGAAGTTGGTTCAAGATCTGCGGACAATACACACAACAAGCTTGTCCATGCAATGGGGCTAGTCGCCCGAGCGACCTGGGGTGGGGAAGCGCGATCGGGCTATGATTTTGGGATGTTTTGGAAATCCCAAGGGCATGTGTTTACTCCCTTATAAAAGGGAAAGTATGGGGGCTCTAGGATTTACATAGAAATCATTTGCAACGGCTACCGGATGCGTTTGAGATCTACGACGAAGAAAGAGTCGTGAGGAAGGTTGAAGGATCTAAGGGGCACCGACACAGTGCTCCCCTCGGACTCTTGGATGCTTATGAGCGCATGGCGACAAATGACCACAGTGGAGTGGTTCGTCTAGGTAGAGGATTGAGAGCGAATTAAAGGACAATGATAGAAGGGAAACCCGATCTAGGGTTTTTCACAAAGAGATACGAGAGAGGAAGGAAAGAAGAGAGAGAGAGAGAGAGAGAGAGAGAGAGAGAGAGAGAGAGAGAGAGAGAGAGAGAGAGAGAGAGAGAGAGAGAGAGAGAGAGAGAGTGAGGGAGAGAGAGAGAAGAAGAAGAAGAAGAAGAAGAAGAAGTGAAGAGTGAGTGGAGGTTCGTCTCCGAGTTCTCCTTCAAGTTCATCCAAGTCTTCATTCGAGTTCTTCGGCACGTCTACCTTTGCTTCTATTTTGGCGGACGTTTTCGTCTCTTGGTGATCCTCTGATATATTTCTGTATATCTTGGGCATGTTATTATCTATTTCGTGGGTGTGTTCTGTGAAAGGAGTAAGGATAGGATTTGCAGGGTCTGACAAATGATGACCATTGCATGGTGTATTCTCTTTCTAATGATAATCCAAATCCTTGATTGCTTGGTGCATTCATGGTGTTCGTTACTATTATATTGTTGTATCGTATTTTATGTATGGTTGTTCTGTGTGACATGGTAAATCTTCTACAATTAGCCCTCTAGTTCAGTGATCCATTTTTGCTGGGGATTAATGTGATCAAATCCGGATCATAGTACCGTGTTGGTGCCCTGGTGGTGATTAAATTCATAACACCGATAATCTCTCAGTGCGCGGGAAACAAAAAGGCTAAACCAAACACATCCTAAATGCTCCAACTTAAACTTATTTTCGAAAGGTGCAACTGATATTTCGCAATGTCCGTCTCTAAAATACAATGAAATATGTTATTGTGAATATTGTACGATCTACATAATAATCTTAAACAGAAATATTTGTACTTTGTAACAAAAAAGTTAATTAAGGCATGGAGGGTAACATAGTAATTCTGATAATTTTACTAGTTTTTCCCACTTAGAAACTCATGAAAGACTTTGGGATGATTGATGACTCATCCTCATAAATTTTTTCACAAATAAGCATAATCTATTTTTTGTCTTTTAAACAATTTGAAACGTCAAAAGTGATGGTTGGATGGGCTATATGTACTATGCTTTGTAAGGGAGGGACCTAACGCAATACCCGAATATTATATGTCATTTACTTGAAATCCATTGGGTTAATTAGTGATTAGTCCTTGACAAAACAAATATCCTCGAAACATTTCAATTAAAGTTAGATCCCTGATCTTCTTCAGAAACCCAAAATAACCCCTCAGTCTCTTCTTCCCTCATCTCTCTCGAGCACGTGAGCAACGGTGGAGAGATAACAACGGTGCGAGCGTGCCAGCTTGACCCTGACTACCTCGGTGAGACAACAACGGTGCGAGTGGCAGCGACGAGTAGCTCCGGCGTTAGCGAGCAGTTCGGTGGTTCAATTTAGATCCCAGGCCTAAGTCATCCCATGGCCCATAGATCCTGGGTTTAGGGTTAGGTTTAGGTTCAGATTGTTGGCGACGAGCAGCTTCGGCGGCAACGAGTAGTGGTTCGGTTTCGGTTATTCGGTGGTTCAGAGGTTTGCTGGTTCAGTGGCATGCAAAAGAAAATTTAAAATGCTATGGAGTATATTTTTGTCCACAACATTTCAAATTCCTTTAGTTTAACCCATCTCTTTATCACAGACTGCTCACACATTTTCCCAAATCCATTTCCTAAAAATGTCTTTTCACATTGTCACCCTAAAAAACTTTAGAGGTGATTTTGATTTTTGGGGAGTTTGCATCAGGTCCATTAAATAACATTTCATTAATTATATAACCTAACAAAACTTTACTATTGAAAGAGACCCATGACTCAAAGTTAAATTGCAATAGATCCAACGACTAATAAAATGACTCATATGCCCTTCAATTAACCATCTATTTAATTCGATTTCACAACTTGACAAAAGCAAAATTTTGAAACAGTTTTATTGTGAAACCCTAACCCTAAGCCTAATTCTATAACCTAAATAGTGAATCCTAACCATAAACCTAATTCTATAACCCTAATAGTAAACCTAATTGTTGTAATGATTTATATCAAAACATCAGGACTCTACATGATTTGGTGTGGGTGAGTATCTCCTGTGTATATTTGATATTTAAAAGAATAAAAAATAAAATGGCTAAAAGGGATCTTTTATGCGGACAAAAACGGTGTACATGATTTTCTCTCAATGGAAACATATTTTTTGGATTTCTTGTAATCTGAAACTTTTATCTGAATAGCAAGTATGTACTATTCTAAAGGACGTGCACCTCTTGAATTTTTCGGTGGAAGTATGGGGAAAAAGGTGTAATATTCCCTATTATTAATGATTAATTACACATAGACCCCCTTTACTCTCACTTATTATTACTCCGACCTCTTATGATTAAAATCCGACATATGATATGCCCCCATGTAGTTTCGGTATTCTTACACAACCACCCCTTCTTTCTCGGGTTTTAAACATGATAGGATGAAAACGATAATTAGTAAACTTCACGGGGTGTATGTGTAATTTACCCAATTAATTATTTCTACTTCTAATCGTGAGATCCAACTGCAAAGCTGCGTCAGCCAGCAGATTCCAAGTTTGTGTGGACCACTCTAATCGTATCGTACATCAGCTGTTCGATGAAAATGATTGTCGTGATCTCATAAAATGGACGGCCCACATCTTGCGTTAGGTGATTTGTCCCCCTTTTTAATGCACCCCGAACCTCTACCTCACTCCGGCGGGATAGAGCCCTGGTTAGAGAGAGAGAGAGAGAGAGAGATGGGGGAGTCGAAGACGGTTCACTCGGCTCTCATCACCTACACTTCCATGATCTCGCTCCTCACACTTTGCCCTCCCTTCGTCATCCTACTGTAAGTCCTCCCAACCCCTAAGAAGCGATCGGAATGTCTAGCGGTTATGATTTTCATTTTTTTTTTTCTGATTTTTTTGGTCCAAGATCTTGCTTTTCTTTAATTTTTATGATTTTTTTTAATATAAGATCTTGCTAAACGAATTGATTTACTGCTGCATTCTGTTCTCGATTGGCTCAGGAATGATGGATCTCCAAGGGGATTCTCCCCCTCCATATTTTCCTGATTTTTTTGACCTTGAATCATGGGTTTCCTTAGTTTCTCTCTCTCTATCAATTTTTTTGGGGTAAATTACACTTTGCCCCATAAAGTTTAGCTCAAAATCGCTTAAACCACCCTGTAGTTTATTTTGTTCCAAATCGCACCCTAAAGATTGAAATGTTAGCACAATACTTTTTGTCAATTACTTAATTTCCTTATTTGGTAATTTTTATCTGATCAAAACTGAATTGAAGGGGGCAAAATGTAGTTTTTTAACTATAGGGGGGTTAAGTGTTTTTGAGCTAAACTTCAGGGGGGCAAAGTGTAATTTACCCTTTTTTTCATATTTTTTATTGCTTTTTTTGACCTATTTCTTGCGATTATTTAATTCTCCGATTCTGTCGGGAAAGTTGATGAGCTAAATTTTTTGTTTGAATTGAGAGCTGATCACGGGCTACTAAAGGAACTGATTTGAGTTGCACAGACTGCATCACTCACTCTCTATTGACTCCTCGGTCTCGGTTACTTTCAATTAGGGCCGCAAACAAGCGAAGCCGAGCTGAACTTTGGTCTGTTTGAATTTGGCTTGTTTATTTAAGAAGCCTAAACTTTAGGTGCTTGGCTTGTTTATTTAAGAAGCCTAAACTTTAGGTGCTTGGCTTGTTTATTTAAGAAGCCTAAACTTTAGGTGCTTGGCTTGTTTCATAATCGAGCCGAGCTTGGGTTTGTTTGAGCTTGGCTCGTTTATTAAAGAAGCCTAAAATTTAGGTGCTTGACTTGTTTCATAATCGAGTCGAGCGGAGCTTTGGTCTGTTTGAGCTCAAGCTTGTTCCTGAACTCTAGAATCAGTCAAAAGTGTAGCTATATATGTTAGATCTATTCAAGCCTTTTATGAGCCTACTCACGAGCCTACTCACAAGCTTGCTCACGAGCCCTAAACAAGCATATTTACGAGCTCAACTGAACTGAGCTTTGGTCTTCTTGAGCTTGGTTCATTTATTAAACGAGCCTAAACTCTAGGCTTGGGCTTGGCTCGATTAGTAATCGAACGAGCTTTCATCGAGCTGCTCACGGACATCTTAGTTCATTTGCAGCCATACTTTCAATTAGTAGGTCAAGACCTACATGCACAAAAGCTTACAAAACCAAATTCCAAATATACATACGCAATCTTGTAGAATAAATTGGAAACAAATTTATTGTTTAGAGACAATACCAGGATTATCAAATTATATCGCTCTTTGATTTTCAGGTGAACAAAGGTGAGCAAGAGCCAAAGTTATATGTCGTAGAACGTCCTGGTTCCCTACTTGCATCTTCCGTAGTGATCAGTCTAGTACCTGAAAAAAGGGTGCAAAAAAGGAAGAGAACATATTTCGGTAAACCAGTCTATAGATATTAAGAAAGTTGAATAAAATGAACACATGAAACTCACTCCTTTCTTTATTTTATATAGAGAACATTCTAGATGAGCAATAAAAAGTATGATAAAGCATACCTGAGGAATAAAGTCACAATAAAGTAGTATTTCATGACCTAACATGATAAAAACACACTCCATGGTACAAAAGAAAAAAAACTCCAACGAATTCCATATAGCTAAAGCTAAACATTAACACGTAAGGTGAAAACCTAATAATTTGGAATTAAAGTGACACATCCACCTCATTCTCTACAATTGTATATAGAGCTGTTGTAGTCATTACTCATATGCCCGTTCTTTATTTTAGTTATGTGCACTGTTCTAAAAAGCGGTCCGGGCGGCCGCCTAGGCGTTTTAGGGGGTTGGCCGCTCTGCTTCAACATTAAGCGGCACTGCAGGCGGGTTGAACAAAGGCGGGCGCCTAGGGGGGATCCGACCTGCCTAGGTGGGTAAAAGGCGGGCGCCTAGGCGGACTACAAGCAGGCTCCAGGCAGGCGGGCAGATTAGTAATAGTTTTTCATAAAACCCCGACCCCACTCGATTCCCTCCTCCCTTTTCACTACATAATTAGATATCCTAGATATTCCAAAGGCTCAAAAGCTGCTCTCTTTCCCCTGCCTCGCAGTCAACCCTGACCCCACCTGATCCCCTCCCCCATTTTCATAAGACTTTTATATTTAGATCGGTTGTTTTGATGTTTGCATATGTAAAACTTTCTATTATTGTTTTTTTTATATAGAATTATGAATTTATATATATACATACATATAGAATATATTTTATATAGGTGGGCGCCCGCCAAGGTTGTCATATCGTGTATCGTATCGTGTATCGTTTTTCCTATTTTGTGTATCGCGTATCGTATCGTATATCGTAAGATACAGTTAAATTTATATATTATATATATATATATATTTATATATATATATATATAATATAGAAAGTACATACTAGAATATTAAATATGAAAAGTCAAGTAGAAGAGTAAGACATTCCCTATAATTTCACATCAAACATAACATTGGCCTATACAAAAAGTATGATGTATATATTTCTATAAAAAAGAAATCATATATAAGTATTATCTATGATCTATCAATATATTGTTCTCAAAATATTCGAATGGTCAATGAAGACAAAACAAAAACTTAAAAAGTAGGAAGGTCTTATTTTTTTTATCTCCACCGCATCTACATCATCAATTTGATCATCACCAATAGATAATTTATCACCACTTGCTTCTTTATCTTCCTCTAAATCTCTAATGTCTCTTGCACCTCTTATTAATATTCATTCTCATCTTCGTTGTCTTATTCAAAGTCATCCACTTCTTTCCTTTAGCTTTCCTTTGTGAACATAGATCCATTAGCCCTATCGTGTATCGTACGATACTAACAACAGAGGCGCTCGCCTAGTCGTCCGCCTTCCGCCTTGAAACCACTTGCCCGCCTGCCTTCCGCCTTCCGTTTTTTAAAACATTGGTTATGTGAGCAACTACAAAGTCATAAACGGCCCGATTGTGGATGACCTATGAAAACAACTTTATTCATGACTTTAGACAAGTTCCATTGATACTCAATGTTCTAATTTTTTTTTGAAATATATGATATAGTGACACATCTACCTTCTCTGTCATTTCTCGGTTCAAGGCCCTAGTTACCCGTCTTACCATCATGTTACCTCTTTGATTTTGGGTGCCTCGTGATGGATTGTAAGAATAATCTATCTGCTGGATATTAACACCCAAACTTTTTTTTTTACCTCCACATGGGTCAAATGGATTACTCATATGGAGGTAAAAAAGAATGCTTGGGTGTGAATATCCTGTCAATAGATTATTCTTAAATCCCATTTGGGTGTGAATATCCTGTCAATAGATTATTCTTAAATCCCATCGCGAGGCACCCAGAATCAAAGAAGGAACACGATGATGGGCAACTTGGGCCCTGAACGGAGAAGAGAGAGATAAGGTAGCTGTGCGACTAGATCATTTGTTTCATATTTTTTTTATAATATCGAGTATCAATGGAAGTTGTCTAAAGTCATAAATAATTTTTTTTTCCATAGGCCATCCACAATCAGGCTGTTTATGACTTTGTAGTTCCTCAAAACCCGAAATTGGAACCTGACCTCTATTTTTTTACATGCCAAAACTGAACCCAAAATATACATCTAAATAACTGACCACTAACCGGTTTTTTGGCTCGGTTTGGTCTGGTTGGTTTTTTGAACGGCCCTAATTTTGTGTCTGTAGTTTTTTGGTATTTATTATGGGGGCAAAGCTAACTTGTTGAGCTGAGATGATTTTTTGTGTGAAGTCGGAGCTGGCCTCGGGCTACAAAACATAGTTTCAAAATCCACACATTATTGGCATCCCATTGATCAATCAGTATCGGTTTTTTTTCTCAATATTGAGATGATCTGACAATCTTCTAGGAGTTGAACTTGTTACACGTGTAGTTTTGGTCGATTGAGCTAAAAGGAAAGAGAGAGAAAAAAGGTAAGTCAAGCAGTTCTAAGAGATTTTCATGTTGGAGGTCGCAGGAAATTCTGAGCTACCAAGCACCCTTTTTTGTCTTCTGGAGTAGTTTAATTCTACAACCATTAAAAGCACAAGACGACATATCACCCAGTCACTCAAGCTTGATTTTGTGATCGGTTGCTGTTCTGCCTTTTCTGGTGTCACACTGGCTCGGACTAACTTTGGGGATTGAGAAATATGTGTTGAAATAAAGTGTTTGTTGAAGTTGAGCTGATCCTCAATTGCTTAGATCGAAGTTCTCTAAATTCCTTTTTATAGTCATCTGTTATATGATTTTAATTTGTGAGGAAAGTAGCTACACTTTAGCTTCTAAAGATCAGATCTTGATCAGCCACTATGTGCTGTGTTTTTTTCTCCTTTTCTTTTCTTTAGATGATTGAGCAGTTTTGGCTCAGTTATATGGATATAATGGATGTCTTTCCTTTTTTTTCTCCTAATAAAACCAATGTCTTTTACTGCATCGCAGATGGTATACATTGGTTCATGCTGATGGGTCTGTATTGCAAACTTGGGATTATTTCAAGCAACATGGACTGGAGGGTTTCAAAACTATCTGGCCAACACCATCCCCCATTGCATGGAAAATCATCGCTTGTTTTGGTGCCTTTGAAGCTTTACTTCAGCTTGCCCTGCCTGGTAAAAGATTTGAAGGCCCAGTTTCTCCCTCAGGGAACATACCTGTCTATAAGGTTTGTTTGATCTGAATCACTTAGAATGTTGATGATTCGTCTTTAAGCATCAGCACTTTTAGAGTCCCAGAATTTGAAAGTTCTTGATGTGAAGCTATATTACAATTCTAAACAACAATGCCCTTCTGAATTTGGTGTGAAATTAATCGATCCTTAAAAGATCTATTTATTAATCTATAGTTGTCAATATATAGTAGTATTAATGATGGCTAACTTTAGAAATAAGTTCATCAACATCATCATCTTCCTTCAAGTCTTACCCATCGAGAATGGGTCGACTATAAGGAAGATTGACAAGAATTTTCCAACCGACTGTCAACTTGGCATAAGTCCTCTAAAATTGGTGCTAAAACCTGACCAAAGCAACTTGCCAAGAGAGGAACATGCCCCGATCTAAAAGGCCAGTAGGCGGTCTGTAGACTTACGTTGTGGGTGGTTAGTTTAAGCTCATGCAAAGGGGGTAGCTTAGAAAAAAAATGATCAGACAAAAGTAGTCTTACATTACTTTTTACTGAGAACGTTTTAAAAGGCTGAGATGTTTTGTTTATTTCCAAGCGTACTATGTCATATTGGATCATAGATGATGGCAGCTACGTTATGGTTTGTGCTTTCCTATAATTTTCTCAGGACTAAAGTGTTCGTACTGAATCAGAGGGAGTTGTAAATGAGACATCAAAATTTACAAAAATAAGAAAGCAAATCCATACCAGGAACAACCAATCCATACTACACTATTTGATGAATTTTTATATTCAAGCTGCCAACAGATGAGCTAAAAGAGTAGAGAGTAGGCGTGATTCTGAGTCCAAATGAAGTGAGCAGTCATCCATTCTGGATATTCGCCAATAAATCGCTAGTACTGAGGAACTACCGTCAATTTTTACTTTTATGACCTTGTATTGGGCATTTGAGATTGGAAGAGGTATGATTCATATATATTTTCTTTTTTTTTTCTTTCAGGCAAATGGTTTGCAAGCATATGCAGTAACATTAATAACCTATGTCAGCCTTTGGTGGTAAGTCAGCTTTATTTATTTTGATGTCAGAATTTTGCAATATGTATTGTTTAAACTTCTAGATTGTTTACATCGGGTCTATTATTCACTGTTTGTTGTGCTTCCAATGTGCTCTTTTTATGGGTTTCATTAGGGATTCAGGGAAGCATGGATTTGTTTGGAAGTATGATTCTCATATTCGTGTTGTTAGTGCCGCTGGTGGAATTATTTTTAATAAATAAAAATAATCATGTATTGTGACGTTTGTGACCAATAGTTTAATAAATAAAAAGAAATATTTTTGCATACCTAAGGTCCTAAACACATTCTGCCTTTGGATATTCCACTGCATATTTGGATTGTAAGCTACTGAGCTTTATGCACTGCTGGCTACTCTCTTTCGTCATCCTAAATCTATTGGCACTGCCTTCAATATCAAGGTTGATGGACACAATAATATGTCTCTCAATCAAAATGCTAATGTCTCTTTATTATTGAGAGGTGAATATAGTGGCTTTTGAGAATTATTCGATGCTTTCTGACTTTTGCCCATGATGACCACTCTCGATTGCTCATCGAAACCCCCAATGTTTCTTTGTGGACAATTGCTATATTAACATTTAGGACTTCTAATGTTGGAGTTCTAACTCCAATCCGATATGCACCAATGATGCCAGTATTTGTTACTAGCTGTGAAAGGTTAACTTGGGTTTTATGGATCGATAAATTATTTCAAGTTTGTTCCTATAGATGGATATCAGGCAGTTGGATGATCTGTCACTTACATAACCAGATTTGTCTGTATGTTTGTTTTCTTTGAGTATTTGCATTTTCTGTTGCTGCCCAATTTCCTTATCAATAAAACTTCAGTTCGGAATTTTATTATGTATTATATATTGACCGTCGTTGTAACTGTAACTTTATGTGCTTGGGCCTCTCTATTTAGGTTTGGGATATTTAACCCTGCAATTGTGTATGACCACCTGGGAGAAATTTATGCAGCGCTTGTCATGGGGAGCTTTGTCTTCTGCATTTTCCTATACATAAAAGTGAGCTTGTTAATTCGTAAATGCTTGTTTTCAATTGCATGTAAATCTTGTGTTCTTATTTGCTATAAGCCTATAATTATACTTTTTCTTTTTGTGTTTAAGGGTCACTTGGCACCATCTTCTTCTGATTCTGGATCATCAGGGAATGTAATAATTGATTTCTATTGGGTGAGCCTCACAAGCAGTTTGTCACATACTTATTTAATTTATTGTTGAATTTCAAATTTCCATGTCAATTTTGGTAGTGTTATTTTGAATATTTGAATTATTGCTTCTAAATTCTGATTAAATTTTTAGGTGCCATTTTACACTTCCTTTCTCCTGTACTTATTTTTTGCGAATAGGATACTTTCTTAAATATGAATGCTCATAGGCTTAAACAATTTGATTTTAGGGTTTAAATTTCCCTTCCATTTTGCTTCTACTCGTTATTCTTTCTTGTAGGGTTTTTACGTATATGTGTGTGTGTGTTGGGGGGGGGGGGGGGGGGGGGGGGGGGGTCGATTTCTCTATGTGAATCAATTTGAAACCATAATCATCGAAAAGTAAAGAATGAGTAACAAAAAATATCTCATCTATGACATTAAAGACAAAAAGGACAACTACAAATAAATCTCTTGCTAAACAATCAAGCAGAGTGCATTGACTCTTTGTTATCAAGCTGATCAAATGCTTTGCTATAACATTCACCTTCTTCTCTTGTAAAAGGAAACACCGGTGGAGCATTCCATTAAGGTGTCACCCAATCAGTTCAGACTACAGTAATGAACTATTAACAAATTACATGAGTGGACAATTAGTAGACCATATCTTGATGGAATAAAGACTTATATAATTATGAATCAGAAAAAAGATAGTCAAAAGTAGGAAAAAATGGCATTCTGTTTTTTGGTAGAACACTTTGATAAAAAGGGATTATCCACAAGGCTAGTCACATCCACTAAGTACTAAAAATTAGAACAAGGTTCCGCCTTCTGCTAACCATAATGTTACCTTCTCTTCCCCTGCTCCTCATGATGCTCTCTTCTTGCAATTAGAGAATGCCTGAATGTATTTTCATTTTTTCACAATCTAACAAAATATTTGGACGATGTTCTCGCATAGTATATTAGAATAATTTTTTTCTAGATATCAATTGGTCTAAGCTTTCATGATGGCATCACATTGGTGATATTTATCCTACACTTAAATCGATTCAGGAAAGGCACAGTAATAATTATTAAAGGTTGCTCATAGTAAAGCAAACCGATGAAAGAAATTTTAAATAGAGTGAATTACTTGAAATAATTAGTTGTTATTAATGTTGATGCCAAATGTCGTTATTGTTTTGAAAATTATTGGTGCATTGACGGCTGTGCTGGGTTGATGGAACTTGCCAATGGGGTTTTTAACTTTTTATATCTATTCTAATTTTTTTCTAATTACTTTTTGGTGATAGTGGCTAGCTAAGCTTAGTATATATACTCATATCGCTCCCAGCGTGCATGGGTTCAGACGAAGTTCCTCTTCCAGAGACTGTTAGCCCATCTTGAGGCGTCATCCAGCCAAACGCTCGAATTCATGCCTCAGGCACCTAGGTGCGCATCAGGGCCTAGATAGGGATGAATCAGGTTCATCCTCTGCTGCACAAAGTGCGCCCACTCTAGGCAACTCAATGACGATGGTATCCCGCAGATTGCAACGTGCGTTTACCTTGCATAACAAGCCCGTTAACGACATGGGCATGTTCTATTTGGTGAAAACATATCTGAATGCAACATTTAAACCCTCTTTGTAACAAAATTTGCAGCATGCAAATGTTCTATTATGATATTTGATGCGGCTTCTTAACTGAAGAAGTTTTAGATGTGAAGATTTCAACTTCAGTACCATTTGTTAAAAAAAGACTATATGCATATTAATGAAGATTCTCGCATGGTTCTTAATTCTGATAAGGTACAATTCTACACTAAAGCTTATTGGCAATTTGTCTTGATGTGCCCGAAACTTCAAAATGGGCATGTTCGATTTGGTGAAAACATATCCAAATGCAACATTTAAACCCTCTTTATAACTATATTTGCAGCACACAAATTTTGTATTATGATATACGACATGGCTTCTTAACTGAAGAAATTTTAGTTGTGAATATTCTTACTCCAATACCATTTATCAAAATAAGATTATATGCATATTAAAGAAAATTCTTGCATGGTTCTTAATTCTGACAAAGTACAATTCTGCCGATAAAGTTTGTGGCAATATGTCATGATGTATGTGAAAGTTTAACATAAAAAATTCCATACTACATTTCAATAAAATAAAGCAAATAAGTAAACATGTTAATTAGTATAAATACTCTTAATATTCTTCTAATTATACTAGGATTTTCTGTTGATAATACTCGCTTATTTTATACTAAGCCAGAAGAAAGAAAAAATTTTGACGATTACACTAGATGTGTCCCTTCGCTTTGTACATATCTTGTTTGCCATCAGGAATGGTTGAGAGGTGAAGCCTTACCAGTGGCAGTGGTCCTATTTACATTCCTGAATTTTGTGCCAAGTGACAACAATTGGGGCCACCATAAGAACACTTTAAATTACATATTACCAAGGAGTATCATGCCATGTTATTCTGTGTTTAATTGTCATAGTGACATCTATATGACCCAAAGGATGAAGTTGGTAACACAGGTCATCAACTTTTCTAGCTTGATTTTATCTGCTAAGAACATTGGACACTACAGGAGTATTAGGTCATATGTTGATGTAGAAAAGTAGCTTCTTTATAGTATACATAGCATGAGTCAAGCTTAATCAATTTTTCAATCTGTTTCCTTCCATCTCAAATTTCAATCTACACATCTTCATGATGATTTCATTGCTTGTAATTTTTCCCCACATATGCAGGGCATGGAGTTGTATCCTCGCATTGGCAAATACTTCGATATCAAGGTTTTCACAAACTGCAGATTCGGTATGATGTCCTGGGCTGTTCTGGCCGTGACCTATTGCATTAAACAGGTTTGTTTTGCTTTTCTTTTCTTTATTCTCTCTTGTTAAGTTTAAGTTCAATTCTATACTCGCAAAACTTTTACAATCCTGCATTCTTCTTTTATGATTGTTCTACATTACAGCCTCTATTTCTCATCATGTAGCAATTCTATTTATGTATTTCGTGATCAGTCATGCTTTGTAAGTGTATTGTCATTCAGTGACGCTGTAGACTTGATAAACTTTATGTTAATTGTTGTCAATAGTAAATGCGTAAGAATTATATGATTTTAGTACTGTAAGAAAATATTGTGACATATGAGGTTGCAAAAGAGACATCTATGCTGACCACAAAATAGACTAGCATCATTGATGCTATGAATATGATGTTTTGTGGCATGGCGTGCGTAAAGTATAAAATAAGTATTATATGGTGTAAAATGCGGGGCTGGATAAAGCATCCGAAACAGTGATTGTTTATATTTCGCTTATATGTTGCTTGTAAGTTTATCCTTTTTTTTCCCTGAGCAGAAGCCACTAGCCAGGTAAGTGTTTTTGTTGTATAACGAATGAGATGCTATGTTTGACTAATAAATTCGAAGATTTTATTGCATCTTAACTAGACAACTAACCTAATTTAATCTTTCCATAATTTACCGTTATTGCAGTATGAAGAGAATGGTCGAGTGGCCGATTCTATGCTTGTAAATACTGTGTTGATGCTGGTGTATATCACTAAGTTCTTTTGGTGGGAAGCTGGTTATTGGTGCACTATGGATATTGCTCATGATAGAGGTGAGCAAATCATTTTGTATGTGCTCATTGTTTAATACTTGAGCCTTGCTTCTTTCTGCCATTGTATTTGTATAGTGAAAGTAATACTTATTTCCAGATACTTGACAATCATAATTAGTCATGAAGGATTTATCCCAAAGCATAATATATAACATAACACACTTGGCTATAATAATAAAGAAACCAGGATTAAACTTCTTTAGCTTCTCTTGTTCCCCAAGGTGATATAATTTTTTTGTATCTTAATTATTTGCAATAATTCTAATTCTTATTTACTTATTAGTTGCGAAATAACACTTCAAGTTAAGCTGATCTGAATTCCATGACAAAAAGAAATAAAGATATTCTTATAGTTATATCCATAAGTTCTGATTGGCTATCTATAAGCATAGGTTTTACAGACAAAAAAACAGAGCAATAAAAGCACTATGTTACCTCTCTAGATACATCATATACATCACAACTTGTATTCCAGGATCAAAGACGCCATCAAACGATATTTCATTCATCTTCTCTTCATCAAATAATCAGTCATTACTAAAAGAAGATCCACTGCCTTTATATTAGAGGCACGATTACATGCACAATTTTTCACAAACGATGTGGGACTAAAAAGACATAAAACGTGACTTGCACAACAAGTCTAAATTAAACATAATTAATTTCAACGAAATTAATTAAATAAAATAATAAAATAGATAGTGGGCCTCTTGGGCCGATCGTTGGTAGAGTTGATGCAGTCGTCGGGTCTGGTCCCCATCAACTCTTGTTTATACTGAAACTTTCTGGAAATTCGAGAGTGATGGCACCAAACTTTATGATGTAGTCATAGCACTTCTTTATTGGAGACCCGAGCGAACAGCAGTTCAGCATTTCTGATAAGCTGTGTCTGGGTAACATCAGTAGTGTCCTCTAATGTGTTATGATATTTGGAGCATGCTGATGCTTTGTATTTTCCTGATGCCATGTTATTTTATTGAAAAGAAGTTGGCTTGCTATCAATTTCTTAAGATAAATAAGAATCTGAACTCCAGCATCTTATAATTAATTGTCTGGTTATCCTTCTCAATTTTGAGCTATAGTACTTTTTGGTTCTGTCTTTTTTCTTTCTCTACGAATTTTCTAATTATATCCAACTGAAATGATTCCATCTTTGTTGGATATCCCGTCAGCTGGATTCTATATATGTTGGGGGTGCTTGGTATGGGTTCCATCGGTCTATACGTCTCCTGGGCTGTACCTTGTCAATCACCCTGTGAATCTGGGTACTCAGGTAACTGTCTTTTTTTGCCCTGTCATATATATCAATAAAAATCTAAAAGTGTTGAGAAGGGTTTCCTATTTGTCCACCCTTGTATACTCAGATACTTATTCTGGGGAGAACCTACTTTAGGTTTAAAGGGGCTCTTCTTGTATTGCAGCTCGCACTTCTTATACTCGGTGCTGGACTTCTTTGCATATACATCAATTATGACTGTGACAGGCAACGACAAGAGTTTCGTAGAACAAACGGGAAATGTTTGATTTGGGGAAAGGCGCCATCGAAGGTTTAAAATCTTCACGTGATTCATTTCTCAAAATTTTTATCTTCCTGCAATTTAGAGAAGCTTTCTTACTGTAATTTCTACTCATTAAATTTCTGCAGATAGTGGCCAGCTATAAAACCACAAAAGGAGAAACGAAAACGAGCCTTCTTCTAACCTCTGGCTGGTAAGTTTTTAAGTGATTCTGCTCAGTGATGTACTGACACTAGCGCAAACACGAACCCCCGGCTAACACCGGGAGGGAGCGCACACACTCGCACCAGTTTGGAGAGAGAGTGAGAGAGAGAGAATAAGCCACTACAGTGAAATGCCCCCAGGCTTACTGGACCTTATGATATATAGAATTCTTGCTGAATGGCATTAATCCATCCTGAACACTGCTGATTTGATGGTTTTGGCAGGTGGGGTTTATCTCGTCATTTCCACTATGCACCAGAGATATTAGCTGCATTTTGCTGGTCTGTGCCGGCCCTTTTCAACCACGTAAGCATACCTTGATAATAGAGTTGCTGCTCTTCTGCATTTTTCAGGATACTTATGATTTTTTTTCCTTTGCTGAACAATTCCAGTTCCTGCCTTACTTCTACGTGATCTTCCTGATTATTCTCCTTTTTGACCGAGCTAAGAGGGATGATGATCGTTGTTCATCCAAGTAAGCAAACAAAACATAGTAAATAATCATTTTGCAATGTCAATTTTTATCACTTATGCATGCCATCAAGAATATATGGCAATAAACTTTGGCCAATATCAAGTGATATCTTATCAGTTTCACAATAACTCTTTACTATCCCAAGGCACCTGGAAATTGTTCGTATTGGTCAATTAGCATCTTTTCCATTGACTGATACAGTTGATTGCAATGGTTTGTGCATCTCTTTAGTAAAATTGATACTCTAGTTTTTTTTTTTTGTTTTGAGATCGGCCAGTGTCCCAAAATCTTTTGTCCAATGGACCCACTTCGGGCTCGGACTAATATCCGGAACTGCGCACCGACCCCTCGGAAGTTTCCCTACGTACGCTTGGGTAACTCTAAGGTGGGAAGGAATCAAACCCACAACGTCCTCACCCAAGCGTCTATTGCTTTGCCAACTTCCTTATCCCATGGTGGGTGTCTTTAGTTGTTTGCTAATGGACAGACATGTTTTTTTTGTTTTTTCGAAATTCTCTTTGGGGGGGGGGGGGGGGGGGGGGGGGGGGGAGTCAGGCGTAGACCCCTACCGGTTTATTAGAGAAAAGTGGAGACAAACATGTTTTCAACTCTGACATTATTGTCCATCAGCTCTTTAGTTTGCTGATGGACACGGTAAGGCCTTAATTGTATATGGTTTTGAACAATTCGTCGCTGGATTGAAGGTAATAGGAGGGGGGATGGGTTTTAACTTTTAATGAAGTCTTCAACATCTAGGTAAATACTTATTGGTTTATCAAGGCATTGTTTGCATAGTGAACAACTGATGCAAGTGTTAGAATTCTGTTAAGTTCAAAATTCTTTCTCGTCCTTGGGGCAGATTGTGTGTTTGTGTTCATCTTCTTTGGCAATCTCCCTAATCCCCTCCACCTCCCCCCTCTTCTTACTGTGAGTTACTTGAACTCATTCTTCGTGTATTTTGCTTCATTTTTTGGTTCATTTTCCCCCGTCAATGAATTCTTTCGTGAAATGGCTTTCACCGGCCTCGGTTGCCACCGATGCTCAGTTTTTATTTTTACACTTTTGATGTGGCCTACTGTTTGGAAGCAACATCCTGCTGAACTGTTGGAAATGTTTGCAAACATATTTTCAAGTAATGGAAAGAATTCATCTGATTTAAAGACCATCCAGTGCAAGATTGATGTCTGTTGGTTTTAGAGTCCATTAGAATTCTCCTTTTATTGAAGAAAGTCAATGCATCTAGCTTAACACTGGCTTTATTAAAACTATAATAAAGCTTAGTACCTATCCCGCATAAACGAGCTTCTTTGGAAAACCTCAGCAATGGTTCTATGAAACTAAATGTTATCATTTGTTACTAAATGGTTCAAAATTAGGGCTGAAACTGACCAAGATTATTAACTGGACGAAACGAAAATATACATCTAAAACGAACTAGGGCTGTTTCGTTTTTTTTTTTCTTTTCT
Organism: Chamaelirium japonicum; assembly: GCA_947650365.1. NCBI lineage: Eukaryota > Viridiplantae > Streptophyta > Magnoliopsida > Liliales > Melanthiaceae > Chamaelirium > Chamaelirium japonicum. The sequence goes on from OX393555.1 coordinate 24,215,253, forward strand.
TTCCAGAGTGTTCTTGATTTCTTTTTTATATGAAAAATGAATTCCAAGTGTTCTAGAAGCTTTGTGCTGGTTTCGAGCCGGCTGCAGACCGGTGGTTGTCCAATTTTGGGGGTCATCTTTTTTCTTTTCCAAATTTTAGTATTTCTTCCTTATATATATCTGGGGTTCAGTTCCCAGCAAGTCGAAACCATGCCCGGAATTGAAATTCTGAGCCTTCTAGATAAGGTCAGAATCTTTCTCGCACCTCTTCCCTCGTCCAGAACACCTGGTGTTCTGCTTGTGCTCACTGGTACAAGTAGGTAAGGGAAGCAAAACCTTCATAGAATTTATTGCAAATATTTTTGGAAAAATATTTGGGTCTTGTTAGAAATCGATAAGGGTGTTTTCGGTATAAAAAGTTGACGGAGGGGGGTAAATGCTGATGGAGTATATTTCAGGGTTCAAATTCAAATTTAAAAAAAAAAATTTGAGGGACCGATATGAAATGGGGTATATAGTTCAGGGCAGTTTTTTTGGTAAATTTCCCTTAAATTTATTGACTAGTTTGATTAGCTAATGGCAATTTGCTGGTATCATCTCATTCTTTGCAGGTACCAGAAATACTGGAAGATGTACTGCGAGAGGGTACCTTACAGGATCGTACCCGGGATCTACTGAGTCTGGCCTGGAAACGATCTCCACCTAGCTGGCGATACCGATCACCGTCCTGACGGGGATTGCTTTCGTTCCAGTCTTCCATCTGTAACCTGATGTTTATGTTATGGTAGTTATCAGTTGTATGCATCGGCGTGGACACCAGATGATGCCCTAATGGCCCTCTGATCATACAGCTCAGATCTGGATCATTGGAAAGTTAGAAGGCCTTTTTTTAAAAAAAAAATTAGATGATGTGTACTAGTTACAATTCTGGTGGTTTAGGTGAAATAACTCTATGCAGATCTGACCTCATGGATCTGTCCCTCATCTTCACTTTTGTTACCCGCGAGATCCGTTGACAGCTGTTTAATGGTTCCGATCGTTGGGTTGGGATGTGCGCCAAGTGCCAGGAGCCGCGTCTGATGGCAGTGACAACCGGCTCGCGCTCGGTCCTGACTGCCCACTCCATCAGGTCTCGACAGCGGGCGGGGTCTCAACCCATGCATCTGTACAAGTGATGCGAAAAACATGCAGTAATGCATGATGTTTCAAAAAATTTCTTACAGTGGTGGTCGGCTGGCGGCGGCAGATGGCGGCATATGATAGCCGACGGTGCTGCTGCCTGGATGCCAACCTTGGATTGCGCGTGCGGTTCATGCACCCTATCAGAGTCAGTGATACCATGTTAAAGTACCATTTCACCCAAAAACTTTCTCTGATACCATTTCATCCAAAAGTTTAAGTTAGGGAATAGGCCAACAATGTATATCAAGCTAACACTCCCAAATGAACAGATGGAGGCAACAAGATTTGAACATGTGACCTCCCGGAAAACCAGACCTTTGGTACCATGTTAAGTTACCATTTTACCCAGATGCTGGGTCTTGTGTTGTCACGTGTGTAGAGAGGTGGTCACGTGCGTAGAGAGACTGTGTGCACCTAGTGTGTGGGCCTGACGTGCATCACAGCCGTACAATGGTAGGTGATCCGAAAGTGAATTGTACTCCAGCCCACTGCATGCGGCTGCCATGCACGTTGGTCAGGGCTGGTCGACTGGAGGTGATCTGAACTCTTTTGAAAAGGTTTTGCCTTTTTTTTTTTGGGGGGGGGGGGGGGTGGGGGGGTAGGGGGGGGGGGGGGGGGGACTTAGTGATTGGTCCTTGACAATAGATCGGTTTAGTGTAAATGCAGACATTAAGATGATTTTGTACCAGATCCCTCCCTGTAAAAGATGCTTTTAGATAGGGATGACAACGGTGCGGTTTAAAACCGAAAACCACGGTAAACCGTACCGTATAGTACGGTTTTGGTTTTCCAAAATATAAAACCGTCGCGGTGCGGTTTCGGGTTTGACCAAAATCGCATAAAACCGCACCGTTTAGGCCATTCTAGTGATAAACCGTGGTGCACCGCACCGCATGGTGCGGTTTCAGTTTTACATAATGGTATACCGTTGTGCGGTGCGGTTTCGGTGTTGCGGTGCGGTTTTAGTATTGCCAAAACCCATACCGTTGCCATTCCTACTTTTAGAGCAAGTCCCTCTGTTGACTTTTCTCTCATTTAAATAATAAAATTGTCCCTAATACTAAAATTATAAATGTTACTCTTCACTGTAGCAAGAGTAACATTGCTACAGTATTACACTGTAGCAATTTTGCTTTTGGAAACTCTCAATAAAAAACTTGCTACAGTGAAATCACTGTAGCAATTGTTACTTAATTCGATAATAAAGAATAACAATTGCTACAGTGATAGCAAAGAGTAACAATTTGGTGAAAAAAGAGTACCAATTGCTACAATATTTCACTGTAGCAATTTTTTTCTTATCAAATCTTATTTTTTTTAAAAAAAATTACTACAATAGAATCACTGTAGCAAATGTTACTTTATATTACCGAAATGTTACTCTTCATGTGATTTCATTGTACAACTGCGTGTAGGGGTAAAATTGTTATTTTTGAAATGGACTACGGGTAAAATAGACCTTTTTCAAAAGGGAGGACCTGGTGTTAAACCATATTGTTGTCCGTCCGTATCACTATACTGATCTATTGTCAGGGACCTTAGGCACATGGCCCTTTTTTTTGGGGGGTAATTAGTCTAAGGTCCCTCTAACTATTCCTATAGTTTGATAAACCCCTCTACCTTTTGTGTAGAGCATTAAGCCCCGCTCTCTTTTTCAAATGGTCATTTTGCCCCTATAGCAGTTGTACAGTGAGAAAAACTGATGTACATTTTTTTTTTCCCAATATGCGTTGTACAGTGAAATCCCAATAGTAGACTCAAAACACTGTAGCTGTTACAATGATTTCATTATAGCAATAATCATTCCGTAGTATAAATTCGGTTGCTACAGTGATTTCATTGTAGCATCTTGAATGAAATATCAATTCGGGACAACAAAGTATCAATTCGGTTGCTACAATGAAATCGTTGTAGCAGCTATAGTGTAGCTACAATGATTTGGGAGTAACAATCAAATTGATACTCTAGAATCAATGTAGTAGATTTTTGAGTATCAATTCAGTTTAGTCGAGTATAATTTTAGATGGTACAGAGGGGTAATGGAATGGGCATTTAAGTCATTTGATAGTGGTTGAACCAACCAGCAAGGGTTTAACTAAAGTGTCTTTTCAGGATGCGTTTGCGCTCAAACCAAAACATTGTCGAGACTTAAGCATAAGGTATCTCCTAAAAAGAGCTTTTCACCAAGTCAGCACCAGCCCTGACAATCGTTTAGTTTGAGCTAAGTCTTAGCCCAAAAAGACACATGTACATTAAATCCCTATTGACATGGTCAACCCCTATCAAATGACTAAAATAACCTTATCATTCTCTATATGTATTAACTGAATTTATACTTCGCTAGACCCAATTAATAGTCCATATTTGCTACAGTGATTTCACTGTAGTAGCTATATTTCGAAATATAAATTCGATTGCTACAGTGAAATCATTGTACCAATTGAATTTATGAGTTTTTAGACTTACTCCCCCAAAATTATATGCTATTTATTAAGCCATCCCCCTTTTTAGTCGTTATTTGACTTACCCCCCCATTCAGTCCAATTCTGTCAATAAAAAATGTTTGACTACTATTCTATTATCATAGGTTTTTTAGTGGACTATTTTGCTTCTATTGTCAAAAAACTCAATCAATAACAAAAATTTCCAAATTTGGTATTAAAAATTGATTCATGAGGAAAAACTTCATCTTTTTTCTCAAATCGAGTGTCAAGAACCCATTCACAAAGGACCATGAACAAGAAGATGAAATCCACTTGCGAGGAAGAGTCCATTCAGGAGAAGAAAATGGCCCAATTTGGGAGGAAGAATGAGGAACAAAATAAAACCCAATCATGGGGAAGGAACCCATTCACAGGAATAAGTAAACCTAATTCATGAGGAAGGAATTCAATCGGGAGAAAGTGATGAAACCCATTCATGAGGGAAGAGATGAAACCCATTCGTGATAAAGGAACCCATTTGGGAGGAAGAAGATGAGACCCATTAGTGATGAAGGAACTCAATCTGAAGAAAGAAGATGAAACTCATTTAAGAGGAAGGAACCCACGATGGAGTAAGAAGATGAAGATCTTCTCCAAATCCTTAAATTCCTAAGATAAAAATCTTTTACAGAGCCTTAAATATTCATTAGGGAGGTAGAAGATGAAGATCCTTAAATACCCATTCAGATGGAATAACAGTTAAATATGTTTGACTGACGGAATTGGACGGAATGAGGGGGTAAGTCTAATATAATATATCTATACTAAAACGGAGCCCTCTCCCCCATTGTTTGACACATGGAGCTCCTTTGAAGATGAAAAAGTTGCACATCGTGTGTGAACGCGGTTGAGCCCTTTTGAAGACAAAAAAAATTGCACATATCGTGTGTCAACTTATTAAGAAATTAGTCATCTAATTAATGGCATCGATTTTTTGTTTGGATAACCAACTCCGTAAAAACCACAGTTTTAAATTGAAACTGATAATTCCCATTAAAAGCAGGAATATTAATAATTTGCGTTATCTCCAAGTTCAAACTCTCTGTCTATATGGTCCAGAATTTTTTTTTTTTTGAGAATCCCTCTCGGTGAGATGAGGGGGGGTTCGGCCTTGACCCCTACCAGTTTATTAAAGGAAAAAGGAAGTACAAACTATGCCAAATAGGCACCAACACTCAAGGGGGAACCCCACCCTACACGGGCTAACACAAATAGTCCTGGCGCTCCAAACAAGAAAAAACATTAGACCCCTAAGACTCACGACTTCGAAGCTCTCGATTTTCCAATTGACGGATCTGGGCTAGGAAGGACCCTGATCCTTTCTCCTTTGTGTTGAAGCCAATAGCCGAAGCTATATCAAGAATGGTGTTGTCCTCCAGCAGGTCAAGCGGTAGGTTCAGCTCCTCAACATCAAGGGTAGACCATTGATCCCGAACATTCTGAATGAGGGGAATCGGTTTCTCGCGTCCCAACTGTTGAATGCCCTTGGCGGAAGTCGAATAGTTCGGAAGGGTTGGAACACCTAATGCATGCCAAGCTCGGCCGTGGTGGTCCAGGAGTTGCCCGGGTCCCGTTCTATGAAAGCTAAATCAATTAGGCCTCCTCGGTCACTGGGGATGGCTCTGGGGAGGCCGAGATCTCGATCGTGGTGCTTTCCGGTGCTAGATCTGGCCCCTTTCATACCCCGGTGTGAATAGGGGCTTCCCGGCGGCCGGCCTTTTTGTGTTCGTTGAGATGGAGATGCGCGGTGGCTCTCGTATCGATCGACTACGCACTCACGGCGTCGGGGGCGTGTGTTTCTCGCCGGCGACGGGCGGAGGAGTAGAGCTAGCCCCGATTTTCCGTGTTGGAAGCGATGGTTTTCCAGATCGGCCTCCGCTGGCCGGCGACGCGAATCTCAGAGGTGCTATGGAGGCGGAGTTCGATGGTGACGGGTATACTGCTGTTTTCCATTGTTTTTTGGCCGAGTTGCTGGTGGGTGGCGAAGGATCACCAATTTTTTGGGTTTTTTTTTGTGGCCGTGGTTCGTCGGTGGGCGTGTTCTCCGCTGATGGTCGCAGTGGTTGGTTTGTTACTTCCTTTTTTTTGGTTTTCTTTCGTACGCCGGTGTGACGTCTTGTTGTGCGCTAGTGTGGCGCTTTCCTCGGCCGTGGATGGCTTTGGTTTCCGCCGACGATGACGGTTGTTGCCGGGGTGTTTGTTTGTTCTGCTCGTGCCAAACTGTGGCACCTTCCGGAGATCTTTTGATCTCCCCCTTTGAATACCAAAAAAAAATCATGAAATGAGAGAGGTCTGGAGGAATTTCCATGAATCGGTGGGTTCGTTGCGGGACATGGGCAGGAAGAGTTTACCATGGAAACTGATGGATTTTTTGCTGGGGGAATTCTTTTGGATTTTTTGCTGGGGGAATTTTTTTTGCGTTATTAAGTTTGATTCATAGTGAGGAAGATAGGATAATTGAATTCTTTAACTTTAATTGCAAAAAAAAAAAAGAATTCTTTAATTTTTATATATTTTTTTATAATTGTAATTGATTTACGAGGTTGTTCAGTGTAATAATGTGAGAAAAAAAAAAATTCTTTGTGCTGGTAATGGTAGATGGATTATTTCAGGGCAAAATCCGTGTTTAGCACGGGGTTATAACTAGTAACAATTAAAAGGGGGGCGGCTTATAAATAACGTATAATTTTTTGGAGTTCAAATCTTCTCTAGTCGGTGGGCCCGTGCGCATTACAGCAGTACGATGGCAAACGATCCGAAATCGAATCGTACTCCAGCTGACTGCATCCGCACAGGGTCCACCGACCGGGACCGATCGACTGGAGGAGATCGGGACTCAATTTTTGGAGGGGGGTTAAGTCAAATTTGCCCTTGAATTTATACTTCGCTAACCCCTCAAGGATTAGTAGCTACAATGATATGAATGGAGTATAAATTCAGTTGTATATAGAGTATAAATTATGGTGCTACAATGATTTCACTGTAGCAGCTACAATGATTTCACTCTAGCACCCTTTATACTTCGAAATATTACTACTACAATAAAATCATTATAGTAGCTATAGTGTTTTGATCTACTATAGGGTCTTTCACTATACAACACATTTTAAAAAAAAAAAACTATAGATCGGGTTCTATAGGGATAGTTAGAGGGGCAAAATGATCATTTAAAAAAAAAAGTGAGGGAGGGACCTATTGCACTACCATACAGTTAAGAGGTGGTTTACAAACTATATAATTAGTTAGAATGGCCTTAAGCTAAACTTAACCACCACCCCCCCCCCCCCCCTTTTAATTTAATTTTTATTCTTTGGAAGGAAAATAGGTAGGGGTGGCAAATCGGTCGGGTTCGGGTTGGACCCTACCCCTATCCATACCCATACCCATTCGGTTAGAAGAGGGTTCATACCCGATCCATACCCAATCGGGTTTCAGGTATGAGTTGGGTATAATTTGTCTATTTTTTTTCCCATCATATATTCAATTATTTGAGGAGAAAAATCAAGCTATCACAATGCAATGTTAGTAAGTTCTTTTGGTTTGGTTAGAATTTGGATATATGACAATGAGTTTAGAGTTGAATTGTATTATCTTGTATACACAAGTTAGAGTGGCAATTGGGTTTCGGGTATGGGTATTGAGATACCCATATCCATATCCATACCTATACCCATACCCATATCCATACTCATACCCATACCTAAAAGGTAATCGGGTAGGGTTTCCATATCCATATCCTACCCAAATCATGTTTTGGGTACAAAATCTGTACCCATGCCCAATGTTTTGAGTCGGATTTCGATCGGGTTTTTGGGTTTTCGGAGTCCATTACCACCTCTAGAAATAGGGTTATTTTTTTTTTAAATGGTTGCTATGAACAATCATTAGTGTCGACCACCAAAAGCTCATCGAAGGGACACAGCTCATTAGACAGCAATAACGTTGGATTTTTTCTTCTGACTCTCCTCCTTGTTCTGGAAGCTTCACACCATGAAGGAACGGCCAACCGGTTGCGACCAATAACACTTCGGGGCTGGGGAAAATTTTCAGCACAACCGTTGTACCACACAACCACGGGGCCCGCTGGCCCCGGAGCCTATCAGCACGCTCTGAGTGTTGGGGGCCACTGCCCCCCATGTACTGGTTTCCGCTACCCCATGTCTCTTGAATCACAGTGTACCCGTTGTTGTATGGTTATACTATCTCTCTCATGTTGGAGCGAATTTTTTCTTCCAGACCGTTTTCCCTTGTTTGCGCATGCGAATCCTGACCGTTGACATCATGCCCAAAGGCCCGCGGTTGTATGGTGATACTATCTCTCCCATGTTGGAGCGAATTTTTCTTCTAGATCGTTCTGCCTTGTTTGTGCATGCGAATCCTGACCGTTGACATCATGCCCAAAGGATTATGATATTTAATAAATAGAAATATTATGCTACCTTCCTCCTCTTCGATCTTCGGACTTCTTTAAGTCCTTGCTCTAGTGCCCTGTCTTCTGATCGCCTGGCTGGTCCAACAAAAAAAAATAAAACTGCCTTAGGAGTGCGCATTTGTTTGTGCATGTGACCTCTGCAAGTATAATTTTATCCGGGGGTATATGTGTAATTAAGAAAATAAGTCAATCACATAAGAGTCGAACATATAAAATTTTCAAAGTTTAGTTTTTTATATTTATATTGTTAGATACCCTCACACCTCAAAACCCGGGTTGTAAGGGGAGGTCCACAAGGGATATATTAAGCGGGTGATGGGTGCCTCCCTCACCGATGTGGGACTATTTGTCAACACTCCCCCTCAAGCAGAGCACGCGTGGCAAGGATCCTCCCACGCGGATTACACACACGTGGCAAGGCATGATCGGTGCGGAGCACCCGGAGCGGGAGCAGGAGCAGGAGACAGGCTAGCTCTGATACCATGTTAGATACCCTCACACCTCAAAACCCGGGTTGTAAGGAAAGGTCCACAGGGGATATATTAAGCAGGTGATGGGTACCTCCCTCACCGATGTGGGACTATTTGTCAACACTCCCCCTCATGCGGAGTATGCGTGGCAAGGTTGGTATCATGTACAGTCGGGTCGGGTTGTATGGTCATACATGTACATATATATTGGGCTTGAGTCCCTCAATAGAGAGCATTCTATTCCTCTCCAAACCCTAGCCGTCATCTCCTAACATGGTATCAGAGCTCTAGGGTTCTCCCGCGCGGCGACGACAACGACGGTCTTCCCCCTCCGGCAGCACCTCTCCTCCGGCCTCCCTTCACTCGATCGGCCCCCCCTCCTCCCTTCACCCGATCAGCCCCCCCCGCCCCTCCTCCTCACCCGCCCGACCCCCCTCCTCCACCTGCCCACCCCGCCCGGCCCCCCCTTCCGCCGCCCGACAGCCTCCTGGCCCCCTCCTCCACCCGCCCGACAGCCCCCCCCCCCCTTCTTCCACCCACCCGACCCCCCTCCTCCACCTGCCCACCCCGCCCGCCCCCCCTTCCGCCGCCCGACGGCCCCCCTCCTCCGCCCGACAGCCCCCCGACCCCCCCCCCCCCCCCCCCTCCTCCACCCGACAGCCCCCTGGCCCCCTTCCTCCCCCCCCGACCCCCCTTCCTCCACCCGAACGGCCCTCCCACCCCTTTCCTCAGCCCATCCGCCCCCCTAGCCTCTCTCCTCCGCCCGCAAGGACCCCCCGACCCCTCCCCTCACCTACACTCCGCCGTCCGGCCCCCCCGCACCACCCTTCCGCCCGCCCGGCCTCCCCGACTCCTCCTCTGCACCCCGCCGGCCCCCCCTTCCACCCTCCCCTGCACCCCCACCCCCTCCTGCACCCCCTGAAGCCCCACCGCCCCCCCTTCTCCTCTGTCCCGAACTGTCCGTCTCCTCTGTACGGACTGCCTCAGACCTTCATTGTGCCGGCTCGCCCTCGTACTTCAGGGGTATGGCTTCCTACAGCATCTCTCGACTCCCATACTGCCTGCACACCATCGTTGATCGTCGAGTCCCTCCGTCTCCTCGTTTTGATGGTATTCTCGGGCCACGTCCCTCCACCACATCAGTCGACTGTGGACGTCGTCCGGGTCTCCTCCGCCATGATGGCGAGACTGCTGCTGATCTCCCTACTCCAGCACCGCCTGCCATCACTCCTGCTCCGTCTCGGTCTTACTCCGACCGCCTCCAGCGCTTTGAGGAGTTACTGTTGCGATACCTCGCCTCCACCAGCTCTTCGACAGATCACAGTCTCTCTGCCACTCCAGGTACTTCTGCTCAGTTTCGGTCTTACTCCGACCGCCTCCAGCGCTTTGAGGAGTTACTGCTTCGGTACCTCACCTCCACCAGCTCTTCGACAGCTCACAGTCTCTCTGCCACTCCGGGTATTACTGCTCCATGGATCTTCGACTCGGGTGCCTCCTATCACCTCACCTTTGACTCCACTATCCTCACTGACTGTTCTCCCACTACCACCCACCAGGAGGTTCGCACTGCGGATGTGACTCTCGTTTCTATTCCGCAATGTGGGTCCGTCACTACTACCTCTGACCCTTCTGGTCGCCTGACCCTACCCCATGTCCATCATGCCCCCCGTCTTAACATTAATCTGATCTCTATCAGTTCTTTTTGCGACTCTGGCCTAACTGTCACCTTCACCCCTTCTGTTTGTGTTGTGCAGGATTCGCGGACGGGTCAGAGGGTTGGGCTGGGTCGTAGAGCAGGAGGACTTTACCAGCTGGACCATCTACATGTGTCTTCCGTTCCTGTTGCGTCTGTCATGTCTGTTACCTCTGATGCCGATTGTGGCATAGAAGGTTAGGTCATATATCGAGTGATCGACTCAAAAGCGTATTCCGTTCGGGCGCTTTGGGTCGAGCATCCTTCTCCCCTCTCTCTGTTTGTACGGGTTGTAGACTGGCAAAGCATCTAGCTCTTCCATTCTCTGCTAGTTCTTCCCAATCTGATGCTTTATTTGATTTAGTACATTCGGACATTTGGGGTCCCTGCACCTGTTGCATCCATTTCGAGTTACATGTACTATGTGTGTTTTATCGATGACTACTCTAGGTGCACCTGGGTTTATCTTATGCGTCATCGGTCTGAAGTCCCTCACATCTTTAGGAGATTCACCACTATGATACACACTCAGTTTGGTCGGCGCATCAAGACCTTTCGGTCTGATTGTGCCAATGAGTATCTCTCCTCTGAGATGCGTGAGATTCTTCAATCTCACGGCACTCTTCACCAGCGTCTTGTCCCCACACCCATAAGTAGAACGGCATTGCCGAACGCAAGCATCGTCATGTCCTTGAGACCGCACGAGCCTTGCTTCTCTCTGCGTCTGTTCCTCACTCTTACTGGGCTGAAGCTGTCATGACGACTGTCCACCTCATCAATATCACTCCGTCATCTGCTCTGTCCGGTGTCACCCCATATGAGCGCCTTCACTCTTGCCCACCTGACTACTCTCTTCTTCGCACGTTTGGCTGCACGTGCTTCGTTCTTCTTCCTCCCCATGAGCGCACCAAACTCTCTGCGAGGTCTATTAGGTGTGTTCACTTGGGGCTCAGTCGGGAGCACAAGGGGTATCGCTGTTACGATCCCTTGGCTCGCCGGATCCGTGTCTCCCGTCACGTTTCCTTTGTTGAGGATGTCCTGTACTTTTCCCCTGAGTCTCGGGATCTTTCCTTGCCTCCTGCGTCACCCTCCTCACCTTCATCACCTCTCCCCATCCCCGTTCTACCCCCGTTTCTGTTGCCCCACCCACTTCTACTCCATCTCCATCTTCCCCGCCACCACCACCACCACTACCACCTCCTCCGTCTCCCTCGCTGCCTCCACCACCACCTGTTACTCGTGTCTATGTTCGTCGGTTTGCAGCTCCTCCTCCAGAGTCGATTCACACTGGTACTCCCTCGCCTGATGCTGCTGCCCCCTCCTCCCCGGTCGTGGATCCTGCTCCTGTTCGGCGCTACCCAGTGTGCGAACATCATCCTCCTGACAGATATGACTACTCTCCGGACATGTTTGGCTACTCTGCCTTTACCTCTAACTCTCCTGACTCCTCTCCTCTGGCTACTCTGCTATTGCATCATATTCTCCAGCTTATCAGGCTTTTCTTACCGCACTTCACACCCACCGGGAGCCCCAGTCGTACCGTGAGGCAGCTTTACACCCAGAGTGGCGGCAGGCCATGTCAGTAGAGCTTGAGGCTTTTCAGCGGACCCAGACATGAGATTTGGTGCCTTGTCCCTCAGGCGTGGTGCCTGTTAGCTGCAAGTGGATCTTCAAGGTCAAGACTCGTCCTGACGGATCCATTGAGCAGCACAAGGCCCGCCTCGTTGCTCGTGGCTTCTCCCAGGAGTATGGGATTGATTACGAAGAGACGTTTGCTCCGGTTGCTCGGATGACTACTGTGCGCACCCTTTTAGCTGTGGCAGCTGTTCGAGGGTGGCCTCTCTATCAGATGGATGTCACCAATGCATTCCTCCACGGTGACCTCTCCGAGGAAGTCTACATGGCTCCTCCTCCGGGCGTTTTAGTTCCTCCAGGGCACGTGTGTCGTTTGCGCCGAGCCATCTATGGGCTCAAGCAGGCCCCTCGTGCCTGGTTTGAGCGATTCCGCAGTGCAGTCCTGGCCGCTGGGTTTGTTGAGCGCCACTCCGACTATGCCCTGTTCACTCGCTCCTCCAGTCAGGGTATTGCAGTTCTTCTTCTCTATGTAGATGATATGATCATCACCGGGGATGACAGTGCCACCATAGCATCCCTTCAGCGTCACCTCCAGAGTCAGTTTGAGATGAAAGATCTAGGCTCTCTTCGCTACTTTTTGGGCCTCGAGATTGCCCGGTCAGCTCGTGGTCTGTTGGTCTCTCAACAAAAGTACATCTCAGACATCTTTGCTGATGCTGCTCTTACTGACTCTCGTACTGTTGACACACCCATGGAACTCAATTTGAAGCTTCTAGTTACAGATGGTGAGCCGCTCCAGGATGTCTCCCACTACCAGAGGCTGGTTGGGATGCTCGTCTACCTCACTATGACCCGGCCAGACATTGCCCATGCTGTTGGCATTGTCAGTCAGTTTGTTCAGGCTCCACGTTCAGTTCACTATGCAGCTGTCCTTCGGATTATCCGCTACCTCCGAGGCACCGTCACCCGTTCATTACTGTTTCCCTCCACCTCTCTGTTGGTGCTGCGTGCCTACTCCGATGCAGATTGGGCAGGAGATGTAGCCACTCGCCGCTCTACTACAGGATACTGTGTGTTTCTTGGTGATTCACTTATTTCGTGGTGCAGCAAGACACAGGAGTCTATTGCTCGCTCCAGCACCGAGCCGAATACAGGGCTATGGCTTCCACCACCGCAGAGATTGTCTGGCTTCGCCGCCTTCTGCTCGACTTGGGAGTTGTGATATCCGGGCCCACACCTCTCTTCTGTGACAACCAGAGTGCTATTCAGATTGCTAGCAACCCGGTCTTCCACGAGCGAACAAAACATATTGAGGTTGATTGTCATTATGTTCGCCAGGAGTTTCTCGACCACACCATCTCCTTGCCATTCATTCCATCATCGGAGCAGACTGCTGATTTTCTGACGAAGCCCCTTACGATTGCTCGCTTCCGGCACTTTATTGGCAAACTCTCGGTTCATGATCCACCGTGAGTTTGAGGGGGAGTGTTAATGTATAGAGATGGGTCGGGTTACATAACAGTCGGGTCGGGTTGTATGGTCATACATGTACATATATATTGGGCTTGAGTCCCTCAATAGAGAGCATTCTATTCCTCTCCAAACCCTAGCCGTCATCTCCTAACATATATTAAATGTGGATAATATTTTTTTTATATTTTTTTAAAGAGGACCTACATGTCCTGGTTAGAGTGGCACCTGTAAGTGCCCTTGCACCGAGAGACCACGCTTCGAGGCCTGTCACCCATAAGGGCACAAAGTTTTTTTCCTCGCCAAATATGCAGTCTTGTTTTTTTGCCCACATGAGCACCGCATTATTTATATGCCACACGACGTAAGGCAAACCCGGGTTCGATCCTAAGACCTCCCGAGAGTGAAACAACAGATTAACCATTGGGATCCAACCATAGTTGTAAAAAAAAAATATTTACATAATTCCCAAGAAAATTAGCATGGCATGAGGGAGTCTGATTAGTCATTTGGAGGACTCCCAAGAATTTTCCAACTGGCTGTCTACTTGATACCAAAACCCATTACGATTGGTGCCAAAAGCTTGAGCAAGTAGGGGCTGCAATTCGGACGTGTTGGGGTTCAACCCAAGCCCAACCCAAGTACTTAAACCCTCAACCCTAATCCAACCCAACCCAACCTTCAACCTGAGATTCTCAGCTCAAGCCCAATCCAAGCAAAAATTTTCATGCTCGGGTTGGCCCAAGTTGATCGGATGGGTCAGGTTGTGCGGGTTATGGTATACTATTTTCAATCATTATTTAAAATTTTAACATTTGAAGATAAAAAAAGTGAAAAGAACTTATTTATACTTGCTAACACTACCATACAACTTTTGTTGCATTTTTATCCATACAATTTACTAGAACATCAGGTAATATTTTTATTTGATAAACAATAAGATAATAAATAATATGGGATATGGTAAAACGAATGGCTGTGATTGCGATCCCTTAACATATGAGTACTCGAGATGGCTGTGATTGTTAACTATATATTACAGACTCACAGATATATATGAGTACTTGGGTTCGGGTTCGGTTGGGTCGGGTTGCCCGACACCTCAATACGAGCCCGATCCAAATTTAACTCGGGTTGTATTTTTTCAACCCTAACTGGCTAACCCAACCTAACCTTCAATACATCAACCCAAACCCGCCCAAATCTCGGGTTGGTTGGACCCTCCCAAGTTTCTCCAAACCACCTCAAGGATATGTACTGTTTCTGAGAATTGAAATTCCCAGAAAATGGGTCCATTCTACAACAGGATTTGTAAATTTGCTTGTTACATGGAAACTAAAAGGCAGTCTTTTTGTGGGATTTCATTTCTCAACCAAAACCTAAAATTTATAAATCCATCTGTACCTCTGTTACGAACCACGTTTTCCCAAAAGCTCTAGAGTTGATGGAGATTGGCTATTTAGGCACATAACATATCACCACGCTTCTGCAGCCAAAATCCTCATTGGCCCACTCTATCGACACTGGCTGATGGTAACCCTTTTCCTTTTTGGGCGGCTTTCACTCACTTACAAGTATTTTAATCCAGCAATGTCGCCACTTCCATGATTCAAACATTGGACGTGGCGTTGGCGCTGATATCAAATGTTACGAACCCTAACGGTTTTCTCAAAAGCTCCAGAGCTGATGAAGATTGAGCTCATCAACTATTTATGCACATAACAACCTCCATCATGGTAAAGCATGCACACAGATGTGAGAAGAAGGTGAAATCAATGGCTGCACAGATCACACATGTATAGTTTTATGGAAAGGAGCATTGAAGTGCACCCACTTCGCGAGAATTCCAATTCCAAGGATAAGAACATAACTTAAAAGAGAATACCTTGCGAATTACACGCTACCGTCTACTTCTTGAAATGATAATCTAAACTGCATAATGAAACATCATACCGAAGAAAAAAAAATGAATCTGTAGTTTCAGATATAAACTCTCATTTATTAATGGTGGGTGGGTGATATTTACAAGACAATTCGATCGAGACATTTCGACGAAGAAAAAAAAAAGGCCTTGGGACTAACAATTTTATTACTAGGCCGCCGGAAGAATGGTAAAGTTCATCTTGTATACATAGAATTACACTACTCACCTCACATCCCAGATAAAATGTTGCTGATTTTCCGAAGCTCCTCGAGAGCTGCCATTGCCGTCTCGATGTTGCCAGTCCGGTCCCGATCTTGCTGGAAGGCCGACTCGATCACCTGCGTCGATGTGAAGATTACATCGGTTAGATTTGAAGCTGTGGGATTTTACTAGGGCATTATTCGACAAGTAAACAGTCTAAAGGAGTGTGGGAGCCCAAACTACCTGAATATTCTCAACCATGGAGTTGCCAAGACTCTTCAGAGTACCCATCACCTTCTTGTCTCCCACTTCTTGCCTACAACTATCTCTGCAAGAATTACACTCAGAAGCTGAACCACCAATGTGCTTGCAAATATTTCCGGCAATGGTGGATCTTTGTGCATCAGAGCTTCCTCCTCTCTCTGAGTTCCCTTCGCCGGAGCCTCGACCTAATCTCCAGAACCACTGGAATTTCCCGGCCAGCGGCTTCCGTTCTTTCAACCCCATTTCCCTTTTTGCCGGCCCATCTGTACCGGGCTGAGGTTTAACGGTGGCAGCAACTTCCGACTCATGAACAGAGGAAATCTCCGATTTGTCGCTGCATCTCTCTTCCACTTGAGTAGTCTCTTCATCGTTATCAGCGATGAAAGAGTTCGAGGTGACACTGCTTTTCTCCGAAGCATTCTCCTCTTCATTGCCCATGCTATGAGGACTAGCGGTGGTTGAGAACGCCGAGGAGTTATCTCCACTCAAACATGTCTCTTCCACCATACAATCGGAGGTCCTCCCCGTAATATTTTGATCATCCGGCTCCCCGGGGAATTGCTTTCCCCCATCACCCTCAACAGAAGGAGGCTTGCTACAAGAATGATCAGGAACAACTTCATCACAATCTGTCTTACCGAAGTCTGCGTCAGAACCAACTTCTCGAGACAAATCATCAAGTAGCCTACGCCTAACAGAAGACCGAGGATTCTTTTCTCCACTCACGCTCTTTGCCGGAGAAGGATCTGATTCTGCCCTCGATAAATGCAATCTCTCTACCAATGATCCTTTCCCGCGTGAGCTTTTCTCGCTGCGGCTGCCATTTTTAAGTGCTTCTTCCTTGTGTAACACCCTCCATTTTTCTTCCCAATAACTATCGGGTACCGTGTGGAGGGGAGTCTTGGAAGAAGCTGAATTAAATGAGCAATTATAAACTCTAAGAGCTTGCAATGATTTATTCTTGTTGCCAAAACTTCCAAGAGGAGATGAGGAAGTGTTTGTCTCAAGAGCAAGAGCCTGCAATGACTTCGCCTTCTCTATCAGCTTCTTCACATTCGTATTTTTCGGGAAATTCAACAATCTTTTCAGACAGGACGTCGCATTTTCGGTGGCAAACAGTGATGATCTCACGTGTAGTAGCATGGAGACTGCCATTGCTGCAATGAACGCCCCACGAGGGGAGCATAAGATCCTGAAGCTGTACTCTGCATCATCTTCGGCGCATGTATTATTGGGAGAAGAAAATAACTCATCCCAGATTGCTAAAAGATCATCAAGAGAAAATTCCCGACCAAATAGAACGCGCAACCACCGGAGTGCGAAGTATTGAGGTTCCACACCGAGCTCGACGAGGTGCCCATGGAGAGATGAATCCACGATGGAGAGCAAATGATACAATGCTGATGAAGCTTCGATTACGGGAGGCACGCCGGTGCTGGATCCAATGGGAGGCGAGGGAGAGAAGAAGTCTGCCATAGCAACCACTCCACGGGCTCCGTTCATCAAACTGTCAAACATGCAGTAGGCATCGTGCTCCATGAACCTCTCGGATAAGACAACGCCCAACTCGCCTTCCGCTCCATAAGCATCACTCAACATAAATATGTCCCTCGTGTCCGGATCTAGCTCATCCAGGCTGCCAACTTTGGCTGTGCTTCCATCGAAACGACTATCTTTCTCACCAGCGTCCTTGTCTGTTGCCTTTGTAAACCGGGGATCGGAAACCGGGTCCCTTTCCAAGAAAGATGTTTCATCAAATTCATCATTAAAATAATCTTCATAGAGTCCTTGCACTTGAGAAAGGTGCTGCAGATCAACGTGAAGTACGTATAACAGAGGAGCCAACAGTTCATGCATCCCTGTAAATAAAGGAGTGTCAACTGTCACATAAGAAATGTACGCTCTTGTAAGATCACAAAGTATCTACTCTGGGGACAAGGAAAACACATATAGAGCTCATAAACTTAGTTAATCACAAAGAAAAAGAAAGGCATCGAACAATTGTCTATTACTGTTGAATAAAAACTTCAAAAGGAGTTGGGGAATAATGAATTGGATGTTGCCTCAATCTAGGAGTGAGTTCTTTTTCTTTTGAAAACTATCAAATGATGCAAAAATTGCTCTCAGCTTGACCCAAACCAATATGATTAGAATGATGCTATGGAGCTCGTATACGGGTTCCGTGCTGAGAGAGAGAGAGAGAGATGCGTGGTCCCCACACACCTCTTTTGTCTGCACAGGAATCCCGTATACGGGCGGAGAAGCATTTTCCATAAAATTAAGTATCTCAACTCATGTACAAGCGACATTAATCAACTCTGCAATCAATATTTGCTCAGAAGAGAATGTTTATCATTAACCCTGATGAGACAACTTACCCTGCCGATATCCGTACTCAGGGTGCCTAAGACACCACAATAATAATATCCTTCTTAACATGGCCTGGCAAGCAGGTGTCTGAAAGTAGCTACCATGATCTGGGTATAATCGTGACAAATCTTGGTCAACCATTTTCTCCAACTCAGCGTTCCGAAAGAAGCGGCCCCAGATGCTGTCTGCAAAAAAATTGTCTAGGATTAACATGATAATTCTGGAAGAAGTGAAGTGCTCTACAAGGTAAACCTCATCAATCATATATCTCAATAGTCTAAGCAAGCCTTGCATGATCCCAACTTAACAGTTGCAGGCTTCTTGACAGTTATGCAAGAATAGAAAGCCACAACTAACGAGGGCATTTTGGAAAAGGCACGAGTCTTATACGTACGAACTTTGACTGATACACACATTCTCAGAAGTGGCACCGACTGTTGTTCGGAGCTTGAATGGTGAAACCTAGCTGAAGGCAATTTTCAAGTTTAAATACGAAGTAACTAGGCATCATGACGGAGCATAATATTTGAAACCAATCAAAAATATTTCAACAAGGCTTAAGCTCTGAGTCCAGTTAAGATAGCCACCCACCGGTGATAGGGGCTAGGTTCAAAACTATGCATATCTAAATAAATAAACAGATAATTCCCAAACTGAGATTTTTATATACGTATGGTCATATAGGAGGGGGAAATTAAGAAGGTAGGCATTACCAAGGCTTATGAAGAGAAGTTCGTGTTTGACCATTATACATATGATGTACATAAAATTCTCAAAAGCAAAAATAAAGTATGAAAATTACCTGGATTTTGCGACAGGGGATTGTCCTTGGCAAGATCAGGAGATCTATTTCCATCCTTAGGTAGATGAGGATCTATCAAAAGACGGCGTCTTAGACTAGCATATCTGCGAAGGAAGAAACATAATTAAGACAAGAATTAGGAAATTTTTATTATGTTAGATCAATCACTTGTTTCTCTATAAAATAAGATTGAAGTATGAGAATTGAAAAATAACAGGGTTTGAATTAAATATCACGAACAAATATCACACTCCAATTTCCCAAATAATGAACAAATATCTCAAATATAAAATGAGAGTTGGTTACTGTAACATGGTTAGTATACTATATTACCGAAGCCAAAGACATCTTAGTAAAGGAATTCATGTCAGACCTCATGTGAGTTGCAAAGATCAGACCATGCCTACCTCTAATACTCATTACAACGAAGGTGAAGATCTTCTCCCTTCTAGCCTCTAGAAACAAGATTCTGAGTTCTGACAAGGGTCAACTCGAATGTCTCAGTCTTCTTGCACCTTCGCCTTACCGAGGAGGAGAGCGCATCCCACCTCCTTCTCAGTTTCCTGCTGGCAAGGGGGATATGGGACCACTTCGAGCTCAAAGGAGGGATCTCCTCGCACCCTGCGAGCGTTAAAGCACTGTGGTCAACTTGGAGGAGGGTGAAGAAGCAGATCGGCCGCCTTGGGATATTTTGGCAATGGGGATACTTTTTCTATGGTTGGAATGGAATAGCAGAATCTTCAGTGGCAAGGCTTCATGAGTAGAGGATCACTGGAGATCGGTCGTCTCAATTTTTATGTTGTGATCATTCCTTGGACTGCTTCCTTTAGCGAGGAAGGCTGAAACTTTGTAACCTCATTCTTTCCTGATTTTTTAATAGATAACTGGTCGAGGGCTGCCTAACCCTCCCTCCACTTTGGACGGGTTCTAAAAAAAAAAAAAACCTCATTACACTGAGGATACCGCAATTGATAGAAAACAATAGTTTGATCTCACACTCCGAAGAAAAAAAAACCCAGTAACATGAGCAATACGACTCGATCATCTTATGGTGATTAGGAGAGCAGAAAACTGTCTTGAAGAATAATTTTGAGGACAACTTCGGACACCCTGAAGCGTTTATCTGACATCCTACTCCCTGGTAGGACAAGAGTACGCTAAGGATTAATAACATAGTGGCAAAGGGGAAAAAATCACAAACCATCAACAGAAAATGTAAGATCTAATTCTTCATGCTCGAGGAGGAACTATCATTGCACCCACAAAAGATGTGATTCCCACAAAACAAAACGCACTGACCTCTCGGACCGGAGAATAATTAACTATGTGTAAGGAATAAATTATAACATATATTAAAGTACAATCAGGTGGAAGCACTCCAATTTGCTGTGGTTAAAAATAAAACAACAAGGTTGTGCATTGAAGAGGAAATCTAAGCTACTTCCTAAAGTTTAAAAGACAAAACTTAAAAGAACCCTAAACCTAATCTTCAAACCAATACACGAAAAGCCAATTGGTAATTCAGAAGTTCAAGACAGAGACACAACGTGAGGTGCAATCGATTTTGTGAGTTGGTAGCGGAGGCGGTACAATGAAATTTCATTCATTCAATATCAATTCCTGAAGTTTGGGAGTTCAAGCCAGGTAAGGCACAATAAGGGTCGGCGAACATGGTAAAGAAGAAGAAGAAAAAAAAAAGTTCACCACATCAAAGGAAGCAAGTTCAGTGGAAAACAAACGAGCACTGAAAATTAGAAAAACATTGAACATCTCAAAATATGTGAACAGATCGACGCTGAAATAAGCAATCATACAAGTCCATAGACATATTAAAAACAAAAATTTTCGAAAATCATATCCACACATACTTTACACTGAACTAGAAATAAACAAGCTCAAAGAAGAAATAAATACGAATCCATTCGGATAAACTCGCTAAATTGAACCGAGAAAGGTCTCTAAGCTTAAAAGTTTATGAAAATCATGGAAAATATAGATGTACCAGAAAACTAATTACTTCCATTTTTAGAGAGAAGATTTAAAGATTTCCTTTAGAATGTTTCACAATAAAACTGAATTAAATTAAAACAACTATTGTTATCAAATTCTAATAATAACTTTCCTATTTCAAAAAACGAAAGAAAAGAAAAGAAAAATTAAAAAATCATACAACAAATAGAAAAACCCAGCTCTTGAGCCATAATCTAATGAAGCATATAATCATATGTTCCTCTAGCTTTAAACCCCAAATTACCCCAGAATATCCATCAACCCCTATGAGAAAATCTGACAAACTTCCAAACATAGGCAAAAGGGACCCAATTTCTCACCTCCTCCGGCAATCCGCGGCGACGCGCCGGAGGTCCTCGATCAAGGCAGATGAGGAGCACGGCAGTATCCCAAGATTAATCCGCCATCGCACGCCCCGAAGGTTGGAGAACCTCGGCCCAGCGCAAGAATCCCCGGCCGCCGACGAGGCCTTGGGCAATGGGGGCTCGACCGGAGCTGGAGACATGGCCCTTCCTCGATCACCCACAATACCCAGAAGCCCAATTCGACCCCTGAGACGAAAGGGGGGGGAGGGAAGGGAGGAAGAGGGTATATAAAGTCCACAGAAAGGAGGCGACTTTGGATGGAAACAGGGGTGTTTTGTGGAGGAAATGAGGAGAACCAGGGAGGAAACCTGTGGTGTGGGAAAAAGAAAAAGGAGATTAGGGATTGGTGTGGTTTGGGGCTGGATCAAAATTTCAAGGTGTAGTTTGGGAAGAGATTTGGGGATTGTGGAGGTGGGGAAGAGAGAGAGGGTGGGTGTGGGGGTTTAGAGGTTGGGTGGAGGTGGTGGGAAAGAGGTGGTGGGAAATTTGGCCCTTTGTTCCATTGTGGAACCTTGTAGTGGCTTGGAGGAAAAGGATGGACTGAGGTTTTTCTTTGGTCATCTTTAAAATGTGGAGAGAAAGAGGAGAGAGACAGAGAGAAAGAGAGTCAATGGATGGGGGAGATTTAGGCAGCTCTTAATCCTCAATCTAAAGAACAAAGGAGGATATGAGCTGTCTTTCTAATTCTACATCTCAAAGAGCTTTCCAAGGAAACAAAAACTTCTCTCTACCTTGAGAGCAACTTTGATGGTGATGCTCCTATTAGGACTGATTTTGAATGGAATTAAATGGGCTTGAACGGATTTGAAACTGTTTGAGAAAATCCGATCGGATTTGGAACGAGATCGGATTTATCATACCCCGCCAAGAATCCGACCCAATTACATATACATATATCAATAAACATATATATTAACATTAGTTGCACTTGTCATACCCCGACAGTTTCCTTCCGTGAAAAAGTTTAGAATTTGATTTTTTTTTAGTTAAAATGAATCTAGTTTCTACTACTTTTAGTGTATGTCTTTTAGTTTGACCAAATTCAACTCATTTCGATTCGTCCTGTCCAAAAATAATCGGGATGTGACGGTTTAGATTTTGGCTATTGTAAATGGGACGAGTTTGATATTCTTTCTCAAAACCTGAGGCGGGTTTGGGACAAGGCATGCCCTAACGAGACGAGCTCGAGATAGGCCGACCCGTTGCCATCCCCAACCCACACTGAGCATTGTGGTGGTCCCCACAAGACAATGGTCAGTGGCGCTCAGTATTGTACATAGTGATATGTATCGCTACCGTGTTATATGGTAGGGCCTTCCCATCCAAGTTTTTCCAATCTCCACTTTGAAGTTTTTCCGCTTGAAGACTAAGCCAATAAAATGAAGAAACATGACACCCTCCTTTTTTTTTGAGAGGAGGGGGAGGTCATAATACACTAAATAGGCAATGAAAAATCTCATACATGTTGAGTATTTAGTGTTGGTTAACTCTGTGTCAAGGTTAGTACTATGCCAGAGTGTATATGCGTGGGTGTGATGTAATGTGAGACTTTTTATAGGTGAATAGGTCACATTCAAATTGTTGAATTCCTTGAGTGAAGATCAGTGGAAGACAACTACTTCAAGATGAAAGACTCAGAAGAAGCTTTCTCAAGTGCGTTTGCAAAAGATCTTCCTCTATAGGGACATGTAATGTGACCTAAAAACTTTAGACATCCTATGGTATATAGATGATGCATCATATTATATTTTCATATCTTTTTATGCATCTTGTTTGAATGTTTTGATTCATTTTTGATGGTTTTAAATGATTGGTTTTTTGATATTTTCAAGCTTGAGAATGATTCTTAAACGATCTTGATTTGTTGTTCAAGTTTAGTTTTTGATCGATTTTGAAAATGGTTTCAAAATGTCCAATCTGTGTAGAATGATTGATCAAGTATTGATAGGTAATCGATCATCAGTTATGGATAGTTTCCCATAGTCAAAATAGAACTAGTTGATCAATAATCAATCGATGATCAATTATTTAGACTTTCTACAATCAAGACAGCGGGTTGGTTGATGATCGATCATTGGTTCGTCGGGATTGCGTTAGAAATATGAAAACAGAGTGCGGTCTTGGATGATTGATCGATCATTGATCATCCTAATCAATCATATGAGCCAGTCTTTTGTCTGGCAGAATTTTCTAAGTGGATGACCGATTATCGATCGATTATTTGTCCTAGAAGACCATTTGTGCGTCCGTTTCTTATTGATTTGGCTTGTTTGTTTTTGGGATTTCTTGCTTAGGGTTTTGGGGTTATAAAATACATATTGTTGCACATTGTTGAGCATTTCTTGACGTGGAGACGTCTTGGGATCTCAATGAGAAAGGAAGAAGGGTTTTGTCAATTTGATCATCGATCTTCTTCCCTCAGGTTTTTATCTATCAGTGTTTTATAATTTCTGTATTATTCAAATAGAGAAAAATTATTAGGATATCCTAGTTTCTTCATGATCCATCATGTTAGGAGAACCTAGTTCCTTCCGCTATTTTTCAAACGTTTTCTCTTACCAAGAGATCTTTAAAGAAAGATTATTGGATCTGGGATATGATTAATTGTTGAAATAGTTCGTGAGGATGAGATTGCATCTTTGAGGAAAGTTAGCCGAAGACATCACTATTGTGGGAGGGTACAAGGTTTGACAAGATTTGGCCATGGATGCTTCGAAGACCTTTCAGAGTTGATCAAGTCTAGGGAGATTCGTGATGATACAAGACCTATAGAATATGTGTGGGTGCGACGAGAAGAGTATATGCTTCTGTGTCTGATAAATCATTGTCTTTATAATACAGGATGCTCAGGTAGGCTTGGCCCATGGAGTAGGGAGTTCCCAAACCACATAAAAATATTTGTGTCTCTTTGTGATGTTTTCTTTTGCTGGATGTTTTCTATTATGCTCTCGTTTAATTCGACACTATTGATCAATTACTTATTTAATATTTAATCTTGCATAAAAATTGTGTGACGTGTTTGGTTAACATTAAATAAAGACAAATATTGGGCATTAACCTATTCACCCCCCTCTAGTTTGTTTATCCTAAGGTATCATCTAGGATCCGGTTTTGTTAGCTATAATAGAACTCTATCCAAAGGCTCCCATGACTAACACGTGGTATCAGAGTGGGTTAACTCGTTTTGGTCTAATCACCTGAGTCTGACCGTTCCTGATCTTTTAGGATATAGATATGCATTCTTAGAGATTGTCCAGTAGTGCATCAAAATCACCCCAATCTTTTGAAGGTGAACATGATTTTGAATTAGGCCAATCTCACAATGAAGATGAGTATGATTTCCATAGGGCTTATGATGAGCTCTATCGAGAGAGATTTAGACTGAAAATGAGCATTTTGATGCTTGTTAAAAAGCTCAAACATTCTAAAAGTCTAAGAACCTCCTTTAAGTCCAAGTCTGTGGAAGCTACAGCTTTTATGTCTGAATCGAAGTATGAGAAGGTTGCTCTTCAAGATAAGATAAAATTGTTAGAACAAGAGATTGATGCAAGGAAGATGTCTATTAAATCTATTGAAATTGAAATATTTTGTTTGCAACCTGATCTTAATTAATCAATTAATTACAAGAGATTGTAAAGAAGTTTGAGTCTAGTATCGTTACTTTGAATAAAATGTTGAGTACAGGACAGATAACAAGAAATATGCATGGCCTGGGATATGTAAATGAACATATCACTCCTACTACTTTTGGTATCAAGAATTTTGATAGAGGTGTTCCTCCCCCCCAAACCTAAACAATACTTTTATTGTGGAGTGATAGGACATATCAAATCAAAATACCACAAACGTAACTTGAGAACTAATGAGATTGAATATAATGCTATGAATACATATAATCTCAATAAGTAAATTATTTACTTGGTGGGGACACCAACGTTTAATAATAAGAGAATAAAGTTCAAGAAGAAGTCAGGTCCCTCTGTTAGCACCCGCCCTCCTACCTACGATCAAGTGCCTAAAAATCATTTGGTTCCCAAATCAAGTCATGAAAAGATATGGGTTAGGAAAGATAGCCCGAGGAGTCTAGTCATTCATACAACATGAAGTGTTTATACTACTCAAGGCATACATGTACCAAGTTCTTCAAGATGCTTGAAGAATTGAATGTTGGGATGGTTACTTGTGCGGATGGGAGTAAACTGAATGTGCTTGGTTATGGTTCAGTTGAAACCCTATAAATTCTTAGACTCGAGAATGTACTTTATATCAAAGATCTTATAGCCAACCTCTTGTCTATAAGTCAACTGTGCGACAACAAGATTGTAGTGCACTTAATCCAATATAAATGTGAACTTTTTAATAGTGCGGGTAAATATGTGTTACAGGGTACTAGGACACTTGACAATTGTTACGGGGTCATGAATGGTACTAATAATGTTGTTTGTATTTGTGTGTTGACTAAGATCTAAGAGTCAATAGCCAAGACTCCTCCTGATGTGAAGAAAGCTAAGATCGATGAGGTGAGATGTCCAATGCTCCGAATTAGTCACACATCACCTAAGGAGATACAGATTTTGAGCTATATATATAACTTCTCATTCCTAACATACAAGACATATTTAAAACCGTGAGCCACTGCGGATCCCATAAGAACCCATAGTTAAGCGTGCTTGGGCGAAGGCAATATTAGGATGCATGGATGATCTCCTTGAAAGTCTTTGTGCAATATGGGTAAACCGAACAATATCTTGTGTGTGCGTGTGTGTGTTGGGGGGGGGGGGGGGGGGGGTTACAAGTTGAATTTTTGCACCATAGATTGGGTCATTTAAACTTCAAATACATGACCAAACTCACTAAAAGAGAGTTAATGAGAGGTGTTCTATGGGTGGAAATCCTTGACCCGACCTGCCAACCCGACCTATCTTGGGAAGTCCTTGTGCAGTTTGGGTAAAGTAAGCAAACAACTTGTGTGTATGTGATGTGATATTACAAGTTGAACTTTGGCACCATGTATTGGGTCATTTAAACTTCAAACACCTATTACCTAACCAAACTCACTAAAAGAGAGTTATAAGTGAGAGGTGTTCTAAGGGTGACAATCCTTAACCCGATCCACCAATCCGACCATAACCCGAACCGAAGTTAGCGGGTTTGGGTTCTGCCTAAACAGGTTCTGGTCATAAACAAGTTGACCAGATAGACCCATTTATTTAATAAGTCGGATCCACCTGTATACAACTCGACCAAATGGGCTAGGTCAATCCACCCTTGTATTTAATAGCCCAGAGATTTTATGGTGACAACATGACTTAAGAGCATTTGCATCAGATTTTTAATCAATGGAGAGACCAAACCCAACCTGATCTGACCCAATCCATTTATTAATCTTAAACGGGTCAGGTAGGATCAACTCATTTATTAGGCTTGTTGGGTTTGGGCTTAGTTTTAGTTTTTGACCCATTTATTAAATGGGTTGGGTGTTTTTCTCTTGTACGTATGTCTCAACCTGACCCAAATCCATCCAGACCCGACCCATTGCCACGCCTAAGGTGTTCCAAAGTTGGAAAAAACCCTCTAGGTCTGTTTGTGGACTTTACCAGCTGGGCAAGTAGTAAAAAGCCCCCACAAAAATGTTCAGACCACTGCTACCACAAGGCCTTTAAAGCTTATTTATATGGATCTTAGGGGGCCTATGAAGACTGAAAGTATGGGAGGTAAGCGGTATGTGATGGTCATTATGGACGACTACACCCGATTATCTTGGGTAATCGTTTTTAAAGAAAAGTATGAAGCTTTTGATCAGTTCAGAAGCATTGCCAAGAGAATTCAAAAAGAGAAAGATCTTTTAATAATTTGGATTAAAAGTAATCACAGAGATGAATTTGAATTTTTTGAATTTAATGGCATCAAATGTGAATTCTCAGCTCCTAAGTTTTCTCAATAATATGATATTATTAAGCGGAGGAATCGTGTTATTCAGAATATGGCCAGAGCCATGTTAACTGGTAAGAAGGTTGATGAATATTTTTAGTCAGAGGCTATAAACACAGTGTGCTACACGATTAATAGAGTGTATCTCATACTTAGGACACATCAAACTCGATATGACTTGTGGAATGGTCGAATACCTAATCTTTGGTACTTTATAATATTTGGGAATCATTGCTATATCCTTAGGGATGTAGAGCACCTAACCAAGTTTGATCCCAAAAGCAGTGTCGGAGCCATGAATTTCTGGTAGGAGGGGTAAGGTGCGAAGTAAGGTGCATTATTAAGTGATAAATGCCTTAGAACATCGACAATTTATTGCACCTTTCTCTCTTAAAAGTATTCATATTTAAGATTCTTATTGAGTACCGAGTTTAAGATTTAGTAGTATATTATGCAATATTTAGCAATATTTTTATAGCTAAAAAGAGACTATTGAAATACAAGTTGTATTGCTCCAAATCTTTATAATAATTGAGGGTATTATGCTTTATTAAGAATTCCACAAATATTTTCAATACAATATTTAAGCAATAGGAAATCAAAGATCATACTAGATTAATTAAGGAATCCACTAATTAAAATCATAACAAATTTAACAAGAAAAGATAAAAAAATAATTTAACTTATATTAAAAACTATTCGGTTTCATATATCATAACATCTTTCTAAATCCCTCTTACCTTTCAAATTTAGTTTGATGAAGGCTAGGTACCTCCGGAGTCCAGATTTACAGTTTACTTTTTGTGAAAACGATGATAAATTTAATTTGAAGAATTGTACATTCCTCTTGAAGAGTTGGGGGGGGGGGTTTACAATTTTTATAGCTTTTTCAGTCTACTGTATTGGTTACTTACGGTATCATAGCCATTCAAAGACACAACCGATAAATGAATTGCACGCAAAGTCCAACTATGATTTATGATATATTGGATGACTTGGATGCACTTAATTGTGTAGACAAAACCATCAAACCAAAGCTAGAGCGTTGTTATTTGAACAGACTCGTGAACATAAATCGATGTGGGGGGCATTAGCAAGCAGTCAATGCATCGCACCAAGAGCTAGCTTATGCCCCCACGTCACCATTATGTCCGTGAGTAGTGTGTATGTCCACATTATGTTCAAGAACAGTACTTAGCTCCAACAGTGTTGAAGCAACGGACTCTAACACCTGATATGGCAATCCATGATTGGAGCATACCCATGTGGGGCCCACATTATCACTTTAGGTTAAGGCATTTTTTAAAATCGATTTACTTTAAGATAGTGGAGTATCGCTCAATCATTGATTGCCACATCAGGTGTTGGAGTCTGTTGCTCCAACACTTGTTGGAGCCAAGTATTGTGCTATCTCAAATAGTATTCTGTAAAGAAAAGACAAGAGGAACATGCTTGTCGCAATCTACTATGTCTTTGGTGCAGCTTTTTTTTTGTTACCACATAGAACAAGTTCTATGGCAAGTCTATACTAGAAATCCAAAAATTCTAGAGGGGGCAGTTGCCCCCTGGGTCTTATGTGCCTTCGCCCTTGCCTAAAAGTAATGAAGGCATCCTTCTGGGTTATTCCATGCATACCAAGGCCTATAAAGTTTACAATCTTAGGACTTGCGTTGTCATGGAGACCATAAATGTGGTCATTGATCGATGATGTCGATGGTGACACTATGCCATGCATAAATAAGGAAACTGAAAATTCCAACACTGAGAAAGTGGATCATCCTTCCAATAACATAGAGAATCATTAACCATCTACACCATGCATACCAATACACATTAGGGTTGCAAAGGATCATCCACAGTCCAAAACCATTAGAGATCCTAAGAACAATATAAAAAATATGTCAAATCTAAAATGAAATTTTGGATCAACAAAAAAAAATCTAAAATGAAATCGACTTATATATATATATATATATATATATATATATATATATATATATATATATATATATATATATATATATATATATATGTTTTACAATTTTTGAACCAAAAAATGTGAGTGAAACTTTGACCAAGTGGATTTATAAAAATAAACTGAAGAACTTGGTACCGTTATAAGAAACAAGGCCAGACTAGTGGCACATGGCTATATTCAAGTTGAAGACATTGATTATGATGAGACTTTTGTATTTTTTACTACTCTCGAATCTATTAGAATTCTACTTGCTATAGTTATAACATGTTGTGGGGTTGAATGCCTATCAACAACAACAAATCGAGGCATAAAACAAGAAGTTTGAAGACTTCCAAGCTTTCATGATGCATATGTTTTAACATGCGAGGCTGGTTCAGGAGGACCTTGGTATGGCGGATGAGGATGATCAGGCTGTGACTTCTTGGTTAGTATATCTCAAGTTCTCATTACATTTAGATTGTCTTGACAGTGTTAAACTAAATTTATATGGCTTAGTTTTTTTGACTAAACAATTTCCATTCACACTGACAATTTTTTTAATTTGGTAATTTTAGAAGTTAAAAATTATTAGATAAATTATTTATTTTAAGAAATATTACAAACAATTGAAATATTAGCTTCAATATATGATTTATTTTGGAGTTCAAGACAAATGAAGCTTCTCCTAAACAGTGCATTACATGTTTTTACTAATATTACATTGTTAGATGTCTAATACTACAATTCTTGATTCATGCCTATCTGTTTCATACAATCACGTTCATGGAGCTATAACTTTCATTAATCAATATATTAATGGTTTTTTTTTTTTATTGTAACAGATCATCGATGGACTTGTGGGGGGCCGGTTGGATGCACGATGGACTTGAGATTGTTGGGGCCGGTTAAAAGCATGATGTACTTGAGATTGTATCTCTAGTTTGGGTTGGATAATTTGGTTGTATTTGATGAATTACTATGTATATATAGTACTTTAAAAATTATAAATGAATTAATTGATATTTGTATTTTTGAGTTGATTGGATTGAATTGTATGTGAATTTTGTGATTGCATTTGGTTACTTATAACTTTATACAGATTACATGCAAAAAAAATTTAAAATTTAGCCAAACAAAAAATTATTTTAAATAATTAAATGTCTTTTGCTAATGAGGGAACCACGTGTCGGCAATAAGCTGAATTAAATAATAACATTTGGCAAGTAACAAAAAAGGTTGCCAGGAA
This sequence comes from Chamaelirium japonicum, assembly GCA_947650365.1. NCBI lineage: Eukaryota > Viridiplantae > Streptophyta > Magnoliopsida > Liliales > Melanthiaceae > Chamaelirium > Chamaelirium japonicum. The sequence goes on from OX393555.1 coordinate 24,245,607, forward strand.
AAATAATAACCGACAACGTACTTTATTTTTTGGCAAATGTCTAGACTTTCAGTGACATAGCTTTGTACATTGGGGAATATCAACAACACCTCTTTATCCATGACGTCGACATACTATTTAGTGACTTTATTTTTTAGTATTTTTGACGAATTATAACGCCACAGTTGAGTTAACTATCCCAACATACCCTGTACGTTCGGAAAAAATTCTCCCATATAAGCTTTTGGCGACGGACTATATGTACGTCATAGAAAATTATTGACAACACTTTTCTTATTTTAAATACTTATTACGTCGCCAAATATATAATTTCTTATACGGTTTTGAGCTATCCATCTACACTAAATGATCAATGTCCCATCTTTCGTTAGTTAATCAAATCTTATTCACTTGGTTTATCTTTTTAATGGTATCAATTGCTTAATTGGAACATTCCTCTACAATACAGAATTGTGCATGTGGGAATTCGCCTTTGCTACGTGATGTTGTTATGTATTACAGGAGTTCAGATCTCCTCAAGTCGATCGACCCCGGTCGGCGGGCCTGGATCGCATCACAGTCGCACAATGGACGATGACCCAAAAGTGAATTGCACTCCAGCGACCGTGTACGGTTGTGATTCACACTGGGCCCACCGATCGGGGCCAACCGACTAGAGGAGATCTGAACTCGCATTACAGTTGCAATCGGGTTGCTGTAAAAGACCGAGAGGAGATCTGACCTCGCATTAATACAAGTTGTTTGGCCCCTTCTCAACCCGGGCTTAAAAAACCAAGAGGGGGAACGATTTTTTTTTTTGAGATCCCCTTAGTGTCCAGGGAGGGTTAAGGCAGCCACCTACCAGTTATTAATTTCATGCAAGCGGGAATTGATCCCAAGTCTCGGCTACCAACCTCCTGAGACTTTACCAACTCACCTAGCTGGCACTTACCATGTGGAGGAATTGTCGCTTGAGGTTGCCACATGTCACCTAGAGAAGGATGAGAAAGTTTCCATGTGGCACCCAGTTGTTTGAGGGTTATTGATTTAGTATTATAGTATAAATGCGGCCACATGTCGCTATCGTGGTTTGATCATTTATTGTGAATGTGACTCGTCTCCAGTTACTGATTGTTCAGTACTGGGTGGCAACCGACCGATGAATCTTAATAAGAGTTGGACACAGTTCCCCCTATGGAGGATGTACGCATTAGACGACCGGATACGATCCAACCCTATTATTGGACATCCAACAATGGAGAGGATTTGAGTTCATATATTAACTCCTAAATAAAACTATAAATAAATATATAATATGGGTTCCACTTGGGTACCATAACAAACCCATTCGACGGGGAGTATTATTCTAGGGGCCATCGGATGAACCCTAGGCGGATGCCTGAGATCCACCTTAAGGTCATCCAACGGTCCCTAGCTATGAATTTCGGTATATTACCAAAGTGGATACCATAGAATTTCCCATATAATATAACATTGATCGAAGATCAAATTTTGAATTGCGTATCGCTAAGATATATGTGCTACCATATTGTCGGAACGAGGATTTTTTTTTTGCGGGGTGTTTTTCATCCGGATGTTAAGTGTAACATTTGGATTGTTTATGGAAGAATAGACAGTTGTCTTTGATTATACTTTACACACAGCCACGACCCGTGCACCTCACTAATTATATCATTTTTACATACAATTAGACTGCTCCCTTTTCTCCTGCACATTAGCGAACAGTCTAGATCTCCCACGGAGCAGGGCTCGACAATGGATATATGAAGACAAAAAACCTCCACCCCTAAGCGATGTGGGGTTATTTGCTCAACAGATCCGAAGGGTTAGGAGCTAAAAGCTTGAGAACTTCTAATGCATCCCATTCCAAGTGATCTTTAGAGGGAATCAGATCTGAAGCACAGAAGTCCCACCCTAGAAAGCTTGCTTCTCGAATTCAATAGGCAATCCTGGTGTCACCCTCACCAACTTGACCATCCTAAGATCTTTTTTATTTAAGAATGTTTTTTTAAAGGTAAATTACACTTTACCCCCCTAAGCTTAGCCCTAAATCACTTAAGCCCCCTTAGTTTATTTTGTTCCAAATTGCTCCCTAAAGTTTGAAATGTTAGCACCACACACCCTTTGTCAACTACTTAATTTCCTCATTTGGTAATTTTTATGTGATCAAAACTGAATTGAAGGGGGGCAAAATATAGTTTTTTAACTATAGGGGGGGGTTAAGTGTTTTTGAGCTAAACTTCAGGGGGGCAAAGTGTAATTTAATCTTTTTTAAAGGGGTAATGTGGCTAAGGTCCCCAGCAACAGATTGCTGGTAGCAGCAGGATAGACAATATTTCAATTTAAGGTAAGGTCTCTGATTTTTATCAGAAAGCCCAAAATACCCTCATCTACTCTCTTCTCCCATCTTCCTATCACGTGCGAGCTCCAATGACAGAGTCGGGAGTGAGCAGCAGGGGCGGCGACGGCAATGGCGAGCAATAGATCGGCGACAGCGGCGAGCAGCTCCGGTAGCGGCGACGAGCTGTGGCATCGTCAACGACGAGAAGCAAAGGTGGCGACGAAGGTGTCGAGTAGCAGAGGCGACGACGAGCAACAGAGGCGGCAACGACGAGCAGCTCCAGTGGCTACGGCGAGGTGAGGTTCGGTTGAGGTTTCTATGTTTAGGGTTCATCCCATGACCTGTAGATCTTAGGGTTTGGGTTAGTTGTAGGTTCGATTCGGCGGCGACGGCGGTGGTGGCGGTGAGCAGTTCCGGTAGCGAGCAGTCGAGGTGGTTCGTTAACAATCCAATAAAAATTTAAATTGTTGTAGAGGGTAATTTTGTCCACAATATTTATTTGGACTAAAGCTTAAAACCATATCCTTTAAAGGAGTTTTCACTAACTTTTTTTTTTTTTAATCAAGCTTCTTATGTAGCATGTCTCTATCCCACATGCAATCATTCTCTCCATCATGTACCACCACCACCCCCCAGCCTAGCAGAGACAAAAGAGGAGGCCTCATGTGGTTAGCTGAGAAGGGGGCCTCCATCAATCATTGGATAAAAAAAGACAGGCAGCGTGCCCCACCAATGGCAGCACGCCACGTTTTCAAACTTATTCAAAGTGTTATTTCTGGCTCTGCGGGTCCTACCTTTGGATTCAATTTTGGACACGTGGTACCTTGCCATTGGCTAGTCATGCTACTGCTTTATACAAGGTGGTCAAAGAAAATTTTCTCCCTTCATTATGGGTGCTCATCCTTAAAATCTAATGCTATACCAACCAAGAGCCTTTTTTTTTTTTTACTCATTTCTTGTTGAGTTATTAGCTATAGGCATTAATAGTTTCAGTTAACATAAAGTCCACAAAATAATTTTATATTAAGAGACAATCCTATAACAATGGTAGGCTTAAGGAATCCTTTTGTAACTGGTTATTTTTTTTTTATAAAAAACCAAATATACCCATGAGATACTCTCCTACATTAACTGTAGCCATTGTTGCTACGGTGATTTCAGACTGCTACAATTATTTCAAACTGCTACAATGATTTCGGATTGCTATAGTGATTTGGGTTAGATTTAGGGTTAAGATTCACTGTTAGGAGTATATAATTGGGGTTATTAGGTAGGAATTACTATTAGGGATATAGAAGTAGTGTTAGGGTTCATTATTTAGTGTATAGAATTAGGGTTAGGATTATGGTTCACTATTTAGGGTATAGATACGGTTTCACGACACGACAAAAACATTTCAGAATTCTGAAACATTTTTGTCGTATTGTGAAACCGGATTAACTATATGTAAATAGAAGAGCATATGTGTCATTTTATAAGCTATTGGATTTATTGTAATTACATTTTTTACGGTGAATCTTTTATGATATATTAAATGCGTCGGGACCAACAATTAATAGATCAATATTAAATGGACCTAATGCAATTTTCCTTTTTGTTGGGTAACATGTACCAATCAAGAGCTTTTAGTTTCATAAAAGCATCTCCAACGGACTCTTAGACAAAAATTCCTTTGGAACTGTAGCAAAATTATGTGGGCCCACATTGAAAATGATGCTTCAACAGGCTCCCCCACATTTTGCCGGAGTTTGTTTTCCCTACTCCTCCCGCTGGTGCTGCCGAGAGCACTAGGGAAAGTTATATGGTGGTCCTTCTTTGGTTTGAATAAAACAAAAGGGCAAAAATCATTTTTATTGTTAATTTCTCGAATAGCCCATTGCCTTTTGCCTCTTGTTGTGCTAGCCTGTTTAGCGCAATTGGTCTTTTCAAGAAATAGAGAGAGATTTGTGAAGAACTTGTTGGAGAGCATTTCAATTCTCACTCCATACTTTTGCCTATGTGGCATCTACAACCCATAGAATAGGGAAGGAACCTGGGAGCCCGTTGGAGACTATCTAACACTATCCTTCAGCAAAAATATTTCCCCCACTTAGACATTAATATAAAAAAAAATTTGTTATAAAAACTGAGTGATGCTATGTATACATGCCATGTATTCATTGGCTTCATCCTCATCTCAATATCCCTGGGCTAATCATGATGCATGTGCATGACATCAGCATAGGTCAATGTTATTGCCTAAATAATTATTGAGTCCAATCTCCAATAGATCTCGAGCTTTTGAAAAGACGACCAGGTTCGTAACACTTGGTATCAGAGTCAACCCCACATCCAAGGTTCGAATCCTGAAAGGGTCTACCTATAGGTAGGGGTGGCAACGGGTCGTGTTGTGTCGGGTTCGTGTCGTGTCTAAAACCCCTAGACCCGAATCCGACCCGTTTAACTAATCATGCCTAGATCCTAAACCCGTACCTGACCCGTTTATAAATGGGTAGACCCGATAAGACCCGTTAACCACACGGGTCTATTCAGTTGACCCGATCCGACCTGACTTGACCCGATAGACTCGCTGGTACTACATATTACAGTATCGGATTATGGGTAGACCCGACCCGACACGACCCGTTCAATTTTAAACGGGTCTTTCCGGATCTGTCGTGTCTAGACCCTAAACTCGAACTCAACCAATTTATTAAACGGGTCTATCGTGTCGACCCGTTTATGACCCGAACCCGTTTAGCCCCGACCCAGACCCACTAACTTCGTGTCGGGATCGAAAATGCCAACCCTACCGATAGGTTAGATTAAAATACTGATAGATGAGTGAAAGCCGCCAAAAAAGAGAGACTAAGGCAACCATCGGACTAGCGTTGATAGAGTGGGCCAATGAAAATATCGGCTACGAAGCATGGTCGAATGTTGTCTCTAGATAATTATCAAGCTTAATCTCCAACAGTTTTGGAGCTTTTGAAAAAATAATTAATATTATCACGCATGGGTCCCATGAAATTATTGCCGAAGTTTGGCGCATGAAACATAGCACGTGTCGTGTGGTGATTCGGTGTTACTGTTCTGACACGTTGACCTTTAGCACTGAGTGACAAAAAGGAGGTGGGATGAGGTTCTTAAGTTGTGGGGCAGAAGACGGCAGAGTCGGTGGTGAGGAATGTCCCGTCGGTGGAACGGACACGTGGCACGATCCCATAGGAGATGCGGTGGATGGGTCGGTAATTTTTTGTTTGGCCAATGTGGAGAACAGGCCAAGAAGGTGATGGCGACCGGGATCGATGGTGCCGTGATGATAAAAGGTTGAAAACGCGACTAGTTTGCCAGCTTCTTGTTGCCAACTTGACGTGGCAGGATCACAACCGTTTGCTGAATACTGCGCCGATTGTCAAGCAAACGGATGGCAGTGATCACGTGAAGTTGGCAACCAAAAATTATTTTTTTTAAAGAAATTCTCTTTTCTTCGGCCATGACACCAATCTATCTGTTAAACTTAAAAATTAAAATTACAAGCAATGTCTAAGAGACACCATACAACCAAAAGAAACCCCAACCAACAACTAACAAGGAATTAAGGCGATTAGTCCAAAACCTCCAAAGCAAAAAAAAAAAATATAACACCTAAGCTTGAAGACTTAGAAGAGCACGACATTTCCAACTCATGGATATGAGAAGGGGCTTGGTACCCACCACCTCGCTTGGTAGCGAGTAGTCGATGGGCGATGCTAATTCGAAGATGGTGTTGTACTCCAATATATTAAGCGGTAGGTTCTGCTCCTTATCATCGAGGGTTAACAGCTGACCCTGAAGATTTTGAAGAATAAGATCCGATTTGCCATAGGTTCGAATCAACTGTCGTGCATTTCGTCAGACTAGCTTTGGACTTGGTCTACCCAATTCGGTGTCGGAAGTTGGCTGCTCCCCTCCTCATCTTTATCCCTTTTCGATCGTCTCTGTGATACACCATGTCTCAACATCCTCCTCCAAAAATCTCTATTGCTTATCTTATCTCCATCAACCTATGCCTCTGGGTCAGAGTGTTGGTAGACATTAGATAATCCTCCCAAAGTTGCTCCACTATAGGGCCAATTTTACTATCCTCTTGACCTGAGTCTTCATCAGGGCTGGTTGATCCTCCTTCTTCATTAGTTTATGAAGTTCGCCTCCCAAAATATTCCTCACCTCCTTCTAGATCTATCTGCAGATCTTCATTTTTCTCCACTGATTCTTCCTCCTATTCCTATGTTGCTGAATCTTTAGCTCTATCTACTTCATGGATGCGTGTACATAGTCCCTCAGGGTTAAGGACATATTATTTATAGTAGTAAGATGGTATATGCACCAGTGTCTAAATCACTGAATTGTGCACCGTCTGGGTTCCTGTTCAACATGATTATCGTGCTTGGTCAGATGAATGGGAATCATGGGTCGCCTAAAATTTTAGATGTATGCATACCCGGGCTGGGTCTGGGCTCAGACTCTTAGCCCGAGGTCCAGCCCGAAGAGCCCGATAGGCCCATCTGGGCTTGACATTTTTAGGCCCGAACCGACCTGTTTTACACCCCTAGGCCCACTAGCTCAAGTGGAGCTCGCAGGAAAATTTCGGAGCCAACAAACTACACATGGCCCAAAATGTCAACTCGGGGTTCGGCATCCCTCGAGGGACGCATAAAGATAGCCGCGGGATTGGTAGCCCCGGGATCCGTTAGCTTCCAACCTCTATAAATAGCAGACTCGACACCAGGTCCATATCCGAATTTCAGAACTAGAGATCATTCTTCTGATTTCAAATTTGCAGAGCTCGGACAAAGAACAAATAGGTTTCTAAAAACAACTCTCCAAAAAAAGAGTAGAATTGGTACCTCGTCTCGATCATCTCTCCCCCATCTTACTCTTTGTCTATCTGTACAAGAATTCCTCGGCCAATCAAAAGGAGTTCTACTTTCTCAGAGTTAGTGGATTTAAGGTTGCGCCTTTATCTCCGAGAAGAGAGCGCCTCGAGCGATTGGTATGGCTCGGGTTCTCGGTCACCAACAATGAGCCCATCCTCACAAGCCTGGAGATGTCCATTGACCTCCAAGTTCGAAGGCTTTTTGTCTACAATGAGTCCCAACTGATCATTGGACAGGTCAACGGAACATGGGTAGCAAAGGATGATTGTATGAAGACTTATTTAAGCCTGTTAAGAGAGTCCCAACTGATCATTGGACAGGCCGGTACACACTTGAGCATGGCCAAGAGCTCAAGTGCGTCGACCATGTCCCTAGCCTTTCCACCAGTGGACGCTTGACATCATTGTGCCTTTCCCAACCACCACAAACAGGCAAACATTCCTGCACAAAATGGGTAGAGGCAATCTCGCTCCTCCTAATTCGCAAGCAAGACTTCTCAAAGTTTATTTGGGAGCACATTGTTTATCGACAATGGAAGACAGTTCGACAACAACGTCGTTCGGAGGTTTTGCAAAGAAAATGACATACAACTGAGCTTTCCAACACCAAGGTACCCGCAGAGCAACGGATAGGCTGAAGCGACAAATCGGATGATTCTCGACACCCTCAAGAAAAAGCTTGAAGGAAGCAAGGGCATGTGGAAAAAAGCATTACCCGGGGTCCTATAGGTGTACTAGACCACCCCGTGATGATCAATAAGAAAATTTCCATTCAGCCTCACCTACGGGTCTGAAGCAGTACCACTTGAGTCCATCATCCCAACGACCCTGGTGGGAGAATCAGTTTTGAATGACCAGCTGAGGGAGAACGATATGGACTTCCTCAAGGAGAAGCGAGGTAATACTCAAAACTAATGATTATCGGTAGCAACTGAAGAGGTCGTTCGACTGAAGAGTCAGGCGCCATGCTTTGAAGGAAGGAGACCTTGCAATGCGGAAGGTCTTCGAGAAATACCAAGGATCCATACAACGAAAAGCTTGGTGAAAATTAGGAAGGGCGTAGGCGGAAGGGGGCATATAGGTTGAATACTCGTGAATGGGGATATTGTAAAAGGAAATGTAATGTTGTACCTCTTTAAAAATTCTATCAATAAAAAGAGTGGCTTTTACACCTTGGTAAGGAGGGAAAACCCTCCTAAGTAGGCAAAAGGTCAAGTGTGTGAGAAACCCCACCTTGGCACGAAGGAGGGAAAGACCCTTCTGATTACTTGGGGAGGCACTAAATCCCCCAAGATAGGAGGCACAAGGCCAAGTGTGGGAAAGCCCCACCTTGACATGATTACTTTGGGAGGCATTAAACTCCCAAAGCATGCAAGAGGTCATGTGTGCGAAAAACTCCACCTTGACACAATTACTTGGGGAGACACTAAACCAGCATTAATTTCCTTTTGAATATAAATCGAGGTCCTATAGGTATGTAACCAAGATGTAGGTCAACCAATTCCCAAGTCTTGAGTTACAATTACTGGCTCGATCTCATCATTGATTGCTTTCTTCGAAAAGTCGGCATCTCTAAAGTTCAAAACCATATCAAGAATCAATGAATCTGTTAAGATGTATTCATGTATGTACCCTTCGAATCATAGGGGCTTCTGCAGACAAAAAACATATCCTTCATCTCTACTCATAGATTTCACATTGATCACTTGAGAAAGCTGCTCTCTGATGCGACGACTTGTTCGCTCGTAGATAGGATCGTTCTCAACATGTATGTTTCCTTTGCTGATTCGGCCTTGAATTGTTTGTTTGTTTGAGTATTGGTGCCATGCCCCACAATTCCATGGTACTTCAAAGTAGTAATTCGTATTAGGCTGAAGAAGGAAGGAAGGAAATTTTGGTTTAGGCTGAAGAAGGAGAGAAGAATTTTCGCGTGAACAACATTCGTTCCCAAACCCCCTGTTCTGCCTACCGACCTTAACTTCTCTTTCTAGCCCCTCTATGCTTACCAATGCCTGCATTCCTTTGATTGCTTGTTGTACTACTTCTACCATATTCCTTTGTCTTTGCACTTCAGTCCCGGATCGACTATCAGTCTTCTTTGCTTTAGGTTGCTAACGTGATCGATCTAAATCTTCTTTAGCTTGAATCCGTGATTGACCTATAATAATTTATTTGCTGGCGTAAGTCCAGAACTACTTCTTTGCTGACTTCCTAGCTGCTGCTTGATCATTAACTCCAGAATCCCATAAGTGTACTTCCTACTATCAAATGGGAAATACTTCTTGGACTGTGGTCGACACCAGAGAAGACTAATTAGAGATTTGCGAAGCGAATGAGTCTGAAAGCGCTTCTCCTAGTTTGATCTAAGTCTTATACATTAATTAAGCAACCTCTTCCCTTGCTTTATTAACCCATCTCTTATTACATCGATGAAGCGAAGGACATTGATTATCTATAACGAATATTCGACGTCGACGGATAGGCGTTCTACTGCGCCATCTCTTATCTCCCCCTCTACTGCCAGGAAGAAAGGAGACTAGGACTTCCATAAACTAAAGAAAGAGCGGAACGATTGCTGCTTGCGGGACTATTGTATATATTTATATATAGTTATAACTTGCGTGCGATATTTAAACATTTAAACCAAACTCTTTGTTTGCGAAGGTCAAAGGCCAGAAAAAAAACCTTTAATTTGGACAGGTCAACACAGATAATATCCCAACATCAAACATCAAAATGGCAAGAAAAACCCATCTGGACCCGAGCACTGCTTTAAGTTTGAGAAGCGTCAACCATTTTTGACTTCCTCCGAATTAGGCACATTTATCAAACTTAAACCGTCCAAAACCTCCGGATACAATCCAGAATTTGTCAAAAGAGTTGGTTCCTTCATATGTTATTCTGGAAATAAGTCGCAGCATCATTCACCGTCCATTTCGGTAGTACCAACCGACATGGGCGCAAAAATATCGGCCAACGTCAACTGACACTGGGTAGAATGTCGGCTAAATTCAACTGATACTGACGCAGTAATATCGGCCAAAACTAACTGACATGGACGCAGTACTGTCGGCCTAGTATAACCGACATGAACACATTAGTGTTGGCCTAATGAAACCGATACTGATGGCTCGATTCGGATATCTATGGCCGAAATTTCTGCTCAGTATCGGCTGGATCAAACCGACACCATTGCCCTCATTCGGTTGGACTTGGCCGATATTGTTGCGTCCGTATCGGTTGGGATTAGCCAACAGTGCTGCCTTCCCATCGGTTGGTTTTGGCCGATATTACGTACCCTTGTCGGGTCCGTTTGACCGACATTTATTCACCCGTGTCGGCTGCGTTTGGCCGACATTAATCATGTCCACTAAAGCCTGAGGATCACCACATTTTCAAAAAATTGAAAAAATTGAAACAAGGAGGGTGAACTTCACATTTTTTCATGCCACAATTGCAGCAAGAGCCACAAGAAAATGGGAAAAATTGAGCTTTTGGACCCGTCTTCAGATATGAGTCAATCTGGGACCAACTCTAATGACAATATTCTGGATTGATGATGATCGTTTGATAGCTGTGCCTAATTTAAAGGAAGTAAAATTAGATGTTGTCATTTTTCTGGCCTTTGCTGCTTCTCAATCTTAGAGCAGTACTAAATGTTGCCATTTTTCTACAGAGAGATTCCGCTCTTTCTTTAGTTTATGGATGTCCTTTGCTTCATCGGCAGTCATGTCACAGCTGCTTAAGACTTAGATCAAGCTAGAAGCGCGTTCGGGCTCATTTGCTTAGTCTTCTCTGGTGTCGGCCACAGTCCAAGAAGTATTTCCCATTTGCTACAGCTAGGAAGTCACTTTAAGGCTCACATTCCACTTAAAGACTGATGGCTAGTCTACTATTTTTTATTTGTGCAATAGTCTTTTGCTGAAGCATCTGGCTTCTCCCGAAAAGGCCAATCTAAACAGTGTCATCACATCAGTTTTCTTGTGGTCTCTTCAGCAATAAATCAGTATTTATATGGCTTTCTTTTTCTGCATTGCTCCGTGTTGTTTCCTTCCTCCATCCAAATTTGAAATAAGGGGAAAGGGGACTTACGTAATACAACTAAACCATGCTTCTAAGTAAAAAGGCAACCATACAAACCTTATTATGTCAAAAAAAATCCAAATGGGCCTTGCGTTTATGGATCCACTTGTAGCTGATAGTGCACTTGTCCAGTTGTCCCCAGGAGTGAAACAAGATCCTAAGTATTATGTTTGAAGCATCTGCAACTTCTCGGTCATGGCCTGGTACCAATATTTGGACTGAACTGCCTCACAAAATGAATGGGGCCACTAGTGAGAAAATAGTTGAAAGAAAACAATGAAGAATATGAATTAGTCAAGAGAAAACCATATTGACGGTCACCCTAGCGATACCAATGAGGTAGATGTATGGTTTGAAATTTCGGTCGAAATATTGAAATTTCTCTAAAATATTTCGATTTTGGTCACAGGCAAAATGAAAGGTGGTTCGAAACCTGGACCCACTCCAATTTCAACAAAGTTTTAGTATTTTGGGGAAAATTAGGTCATTTCTTTGAAATTTCAACAGAAACAGTGGGGGCCCACCAAAACCACATGTTGTCCCCCCAGTTTTGTTGTTCACTTCACCGAAGTTTTGTTATTTTATAGATTCGTTGGATTTTGCCAGATCTCACCATCAGATTCGCCGAATCTCACCGTCTGATCATCGGTTTTTACTGGATCATGCCCTGGATCCGTCGAATCTTGGGTTGAATCTCGACGAATATATATATATATATATACACACACACACACACACCAAAGTAGTATTCTAATTAAAGCAATAACCAAAGTCATCTTGATTAAGTTAATAGAGAAAATCTACGCTCAGGACACACGAGCTACAACAATGACTTATCCATCATAATGAGTTTCTGGGTGCATGTCCTAACCTTTCCATAGTTTGAATGTGGCGAACAAGAACCAAAATTGGAAAACCATAGGTAATGCGTCGGAAGCATTGATTTCCCATATTAGCTATCATATTATAATCTAAACCCTGAGTATCTATTGTGACCTAGACCAATTGTTAAGGGTTACTTGATGTATCAAAAGTGAGGTCTTAATCAAGACCAATACTTAGGTGCGCCGGGTAACTCTGATGACATCGTAGGTTTGATGAGGTCCTACAGGTTATCCACGCTCGTATGGCGGACGAATCGATCAGTTGATCCACCCAGAACCAGGCCTTGTGATTCATGAAGAGTTTATGAATTGATCGTTCGCTTGATGAAGCGATTGAGGGTGTAGAATTGAGGGCTAGTCCAACAAGTTGGATGAAGCAAATAGCGTCAAGAGATCCGATGGTGCATAGTTTACCACTTGGATGCCATTGTGGCATGGACCTGCAGCCACTCCTTCCCTGCGTGCGACGGTAACGAGTGGCCCCTCCTCGTGAGCGATCGATCCGATATGTTGGCCTCCTTCTGCGTTCAGCATTCAACACACCCATCATCATCATTTATGTGATCGATATTGTTGGGTAAGATCCTTATGTTTTTATCAAGGCAAAGATATAAACCCTAACTCCAATATGAGTTAATTGTTGGATGGATTTTATTCGCATCAAGAGAATTTTTCGTAAGACATGATTCAATCAGGGACCACGATCTCTCTCTCTCTCTCTCTCTCTCTCTCTCTCTCTCTCTCCCACTTCTCTCTCTCTTCCACTTCTCGTTTTCTTTTTTTTTTTTTTTTCTTTTTTGATCTGCCGTTCTGTGCCCGGTATCGGTCTCGACATGTTACAGAGCTCCTAACGTGTTTGTGTTGGGGTGGGATTCCGAGTCCCACTTGGAATTCATGTCCCACCCAAACATATGTTCTTTAAGGCAGTCTAAAGCCAAAAACGACACCCACATGTCCATAGTAGGTTCCAATCTACTTTCTATGTTGGTGGACTTTGTTTATTTTTAGGGTGATTTCTCTCCCAATTTGTATGGTGCCATTATCAATAATCATCGTCATAAAAAAAATATTAATAATATAGATCAATCTTCATCATCATTAAAAAAATAAAATTAGTTTCTTAACTATTTTTGCAATATTAGCTGCAGGACATCATAATTTGCTATATTAGCTAATGTCACTATAAGTTTACATTCGCCTTCAGAAGGAGTATATATTTGTCTTTAGAACGAGTACATCGAATGTTTTAGAAAGTGTATACATTAATTCGTCTTCAGAAAGAGTATATATTCGTCGGGAGGGACTCGAGACATATTTCATAAAGAGTATATATGTGGGGGTGGGTGGGTCGGTATATGCATGGATGTCTGGGTCGATGGGGTTTCCTGTGTATGTGTGTGGGTGCGTGGGTGGGTGGGTGTGTGTTGATGGGTGTGTGCATGGGTTGGAGGGTTGGTGACTGGGTGTGTGCGGGTGGGTATACGTAGGTGGGTGCGCGTGGATGGATTGGTGTGCATAAGTGGTTGTGTGTTTGGGTGTGTAGGTGAGTATGTGTATGTGGGCAGATTTGCATAGGGGTGTGGGTGGCTGAGTATGTGGGTAAGTATGCATCGGTGGTTGGGTGCGTATGTGTGGGTGGGTGTATATATGGGTGGGTGCATGTGGGCATGTGTATGGGTGGGTGGGTATATGTGATTGGGTGGGTGGATGGGCATATAGGGGGGTGTACGTGTGTCGATGGGTATTTATGTGTGGGTAGGTTAGTGTGCGTGGGTGGGTATGTGCGTGACTGGGTGTCTAAGCGTTGGTTGGTGTGTGGATGGGTGCATGTGTTGATGGATGTGTATATGATGTGTGGGTGGGTATGTGTGTATGGGTGGGTGTGTGGTCATGGTGTGGGTGGGTGTGTGTGGGTATGTGTGTGTGTGTGTGTATGGAGGGAGGGGGGGGTGCTTGTGTGTGTGGGTGGATGCATGAGTGGGTGGGTCAGTCAGTGTGTGTGTGTGTATGCGTGGACGTTCGTGGGTGGGTGGATATGTGTGGTTGGTGGGTGTGCGTGTGTGGGTGGGTGGATGTGGGGGAGGGGTGAGTGGGTCGTTGGTATGTGTGGGTAGATATGTATTGGTGGGTGTGTTTGCATGGGTGGGTGTGCAAGCTTGGCTGTGAGTGGATGGTTGGGTATGTGTGTATGGGGGTGCGTAGGTGCATGGGTTGTGATTGTAGTGGGTGTGCGTGGGTGGGTGCATGAGTGTGGATAGGTATATGGGTGGGTATGAGTGGGTGGGTGTGTCTGGTGGGTGTTCGTGGGTGGGTGTGTGTGGGGGGTGGGTGTATGCGTGGGTGGGTAGGTATGTGTGTATGGGAGGGTGTCCTTGGGTGGGTGAGTATGCATAGATGGGTGTGCATGGGTGGGTGGGTATGTGTATGAGGAAAGGGGGGGTAAGTAGGTAGGTTCGTTGGTTTGTGGTTGGGTATGTGTATGTCAGTGTGTGGTTGGGTGAAAGTGCAAGGGTGGGTTGGTGGGTGCATGCGTGTGTTTGTGTGTGTGTCTGGGTGCGTGGGTGTGTGCACGTGTGTTCGTGTATGGGTGGGTGAGTGGGTTTATAGGTATGTGTTTGGGTGGGTGGATATGCGCAGGTGGGTGTGCATGGTTGTATATGAGTGGGTATGTTTGGGTGGGTGGATTTTCTGGGTGGGCGTATGTGTTGTGTGTGTGTGTGGATGGGTGGGTATGTGTTTGTGGTCGGGTGGGTTGGTGCATGGGTGGGTGGATATGTGTGGTGGGTGGGTGTGCATGTGTGGGTGGGTGGATATGGGGGAGGGGGTGAGTGGGTGGGTAGGTCGTTGGTATGTATGGGTAGATATGTCTTGGTGGGTGTGTTTGCATAGGTGGGTATGCATGGTTGACTGTGAGTGGGTGGTTGGGTATGTGTGTATGGGGGTGGGTACGTTCATGGGTTGTGTGTTAGGATTGATGTGTTCTAAGCTTGTAAACCTTTACGTTTGGGTATAATAAAGATTGATAGTTATTATTATATGAGATGCATATAGGTTCGTAACATAGTTACGTGTTCTTTTAAGAACAGAGAGCCATGGTTATATGGTAGTCCACTGAGTTGAAGACTGAGTGGATTGGTCCCATATAATCTAAATCAGTTCGCAGCTATGATCAGGTTGGTCGCCTTATCATGTTAAGCTGTTGGCGATGACAGTTCATGGGATGTCTTCACCATGGTCATCACCAGGCACAGTGTCTGTGGCTGAACGGAACAAACACGGTGTACAGATCAGTGAGCAGACACTGGTATACTAAGCCGTGTTTCTGCTTAGGGTAAAACGGTCCTAAAACCCTGAGGAACCACGTCTGATGGACTAACCAGTTGCGTGGTGCTTTGGCGCACCAATGTATGAGGATCTGTATACAATGATCCAAAACCACGGTGTACTGGGTTACCCGGCTGGCGTTGTATTAGTGTGTCACTCCTGCAGGCCATCCACACCCCTGAAGGGAGGTGCGTTCCTTGGTATGACTTACACTGTACCAAACCCAGGCCTGGTGGTCACCAGTTTGGCTGTTGACCGGGTTCGATTACTCGACGGGGTAATCAGAGGTACGATGTATAGGTCAACCTGGAAGGAACCAAGTCATATGATCATCCGAGTCTGACGGTAGTCTCCACCGCTCGAAGTGAATCATGGCATCAAGTGGAGGAACAGCGAGTTTACCACTACTAAGTGGAGAGCAGGGGTATGATAGAGAACATTGTAAGTCTGGGTGAATTGGAGTGCAGCCTGCGTCGCACTCTGGGTGGCTACGCAGGTTAACTCAAGCTCAGAGGATCGATGGTACACTCAGGTAGTGTGTCGATCGAGCTTGAGTTGGAAGCCATGAACCCTGGTCCCTGATGGTTCCACCTTATCAATATTATGTACGGTTCTTGAACCATCTCCTCGGAACACCATTAGCATTAAGAGGAAGAAAGAAGTATACGCTCCGTGTGTGCTTAGCACTAGAGCACGGTAGATGCGTAACTACATACGAGTACTAAGGGTTATGCCCGAGACTAGTACATAGTCGCATGTAGTAATCCCTAGTCATAAGTGAACTTCGCTGCACAGGTGCGATGCACCGGGATGTGCTGCGAGTTGACTAGTTGACTTTGCTAGAGGCACCCTTCGGTGACCTCAGTTAATAGTAGGTAACTAGTAGAAATCACTTAAGTAATGGCCGCTAGGTATCGCACGCTAGAAATGGTCAAAATGAGGCGTCAGGGCATTTTGGTAAAAACCTCACTCTGCCGGACCTCACTGTTGGCCGACCCTAGCAGTGGGAGACCATGCTAGGGCCGGCCCTATGTTGTAGGGATGAGAATCCCTCATCTATAGGGGCCGGCCATATAGATAGGGATAGGGCCTAGAATCGGTTAAGATCGAGCCCTAAAATGTAGGAAAACGAATAAATAAAAGTAGAGATAAAAAGGAGATAATGGAGAGATAATTGTGGGAGGTCTTTATCCCCTTGGATCCTTATCCAAGGGGGAAGGCCGACCCTATATAAAGGGCTATAGGGGGCCGGCCCTATTGTTGCAAAAACCGAACCCCCCTCCCCTCTCATCTCTCTAGTTCTCTCCCGAATCCTTCTCCCGTTTCCCGCTTGCAACTTCGTCTTCCTCGCGTGGAGTTCTGAAGAAGGAGAAGGGTCATTCTTTGAAGGCACTCAGAGATCCAAGAGCGACGTTCCGTGCATCGTGTGAGATCGGGTGAACAAGAAGGCAACGTCTCCATTCGTACCATCGGCATCTTCGCGAACGATCTTCCGTCTCCATCGACAAAGAAGACAATTCTCCACGGTTAAAAGATCCGTACGAAAGGTATGTGTAATCTAACAAGTAGATCTAGCGAGTATCATGATTTGTATGCATACTAGTTAATCATTACGCTAGATTTCCATTAGGGTGTTCGATTCACATGCATACGCATGCACATGGTAAGACATATTACGAGGCTCTTAGAGGGTGTTTTTGGGAGGAGTGCTTGATTTATATATAATTTACTTATGATTTTAGAGTGTTTTTGGGAGGCAATGGTGAGTCTCCCTAAATATAGGGAGTCTACTAGCAATCCCAAAAATAGAGAGCATAATGCGATACTCTTAGAGTGTGATTTAAGGAGTGCTTGATTGTATATAATTTACTTAAGGTTGTCGAGTGGGGGTTCTAAAAAAATATGGAGCGGTTTTGGCTCCATAAATATAGGGAGTCTAATAGCAATCCCAAAAATAGAGAGCATATTGTGAGGCTCTTAGAGGGTATTTTAGTGAGGAGTGCTCGATTGTATATAATTTACTTTAGGTTATCAGGTGGGGGTTCAAAAAAAATATAGAGTGGTTTTGTCTCCCTAAATATAGGGAGTCTAGTAGTAATCCTAAAAATAGAAAGCATATTACGAGGCTATTAGATTAAGTTTTTGGATGGAATGTTCGATTGTATATAATTAACTTAAGGTTATCGGGTTGGGGTTCATGAAAAATATGGTTCAATTTTAGCTCCCTAAATATAGGGTGTCTAGAAGCAATCCCAAAAATAGATTGCATATTGCGAGGCACTTAGAGGGTGTTTTAGAGTGGAGGGCTCGATTTTATATAATTTAATTAAGGTTGTCGGGTGGGGGTTTAAAAACAATATGGAGCTAGTTTGGCTCCCTAAATATAGGGAGTCTAGTAGAAATCCCTAAAATAGAGAGGCATATTGCAAGGTTCTTTGAGTGTATTTTAGGAAGGAGTGCTTGATTTATATATAATTTACTTATGATTTTAGGGTGTTTTTGGGAGGCAATAACGAGGCTCTTAGAGGGTGTTTTTGGGAGGAATGGTTGATTATGTTTAATTTACTTAAGGTTATCGAGTTGGGGTTCAAACAAAATATGGAGCGGTTTTGGCTCCCTAAATAAAGGGAGTCTAGTAGCAATCCCAAAAAATAGAGAGCATATTGTGAGGCTCTTAAAGGGTGTTTTAAGGATGATTGCTCTATTATGTATAATTTACTTAATGTTGTCAGTTGGGGTTCAAAAAAAATATGGAGCGGTTTTTTCTCCTTAAATATAGGGAGTCTAGTAACAATTCTAAAGATAGAGAGGCATATTGTGAGGATCTTAGAAGGAGTTTTAGGGACGAGTGCTTTATATATATATATATATATATATATATATAGGGGAGGGATACTCTTACAAGTGAAGTCTTACAAGTGGAGGTTACTAATGATCCAGGCTGTCCGTTCCGAAACGGACGGATCCGATTAACCCTCCCCCCTCTCTCCCTCTCTCTCTCTCTCTCTCTCTCTCTCTCTCTCTCTCAAATGCAGCACCCCTGACCCCCATCCCCACCGACCCCGACCCCTTCCCCTCCGGCTCAGGCTCCGGCAGCCCGATCCCCTCCGGCAGCCCGATCGTAGCCCCTTCCAATGTTGAATCGTACTCGCCGGAGCTCGACGGGGTCGGGGCCGGAGCTCGACGAATGTGAGGGAGCCGGCAGGGGGGTCGGGGTCGACGCCGGAGGGGATCGGGGTTGGCGCCGGAGGGGATCGGGGTCGGGGCTGGAGCTGGACGGGACGGAGGGGATCGGCGGCGTCGGAGGGGATCGGGGTCGGGGCTGGAGCTGGACGGGACGGAGGGGATCGGGGTCGGGGTCGGCGCCGGAGATCGGGGTCAGGGTCGGCGCTGGAGGGGAAGGGCGGGGTTGGAAGGGGCCGCCAGAGCCGGAGGGGGAGGGGGGTCGGGCTGGGTTTTACTTGGGAGAGAGAGAGAGAGAGATAGTGATGGATAGGGAATTGATCCCAGCCATCCATTAGATCCGATCTGATAGCTGGGATCATTAGTAAACAATGCTTGTAAGACTTCACTTGTAAGAGTATCCCTCCCCATATATATATATATAATTTACTTTTAATTTTTTGTTTTTTTTTTGAGGCAATGGCGAGGCTCTTAGAGGATGTTTTAGGGAAGAATGCTCGATTGTATATAATTCACTTATGGTTGTTCGGTGGGGGTTAAAAAAAAATAGAGAGCGATTTTGGCTCCCTAAATATAGGGATTCTAATAGCAATCCCAAAAGTATAAATCATATTATGAGGCACTTAGTGGGTATTTTGGATAGGAGTGCTCGATTGTACATAATTTACATGTTATCGGGTAGTGATTCAAAAAAAATATAGAGCAGTTTTGGCTCTCTAAATATATGGAGTCTAGTAGCAATCCCAAAAATAGAGTGCATATTACGAAGCTATTAGAGGGTGTTTTTGGGAAGAATACTCCATTATATATAATTTACTTATGGTCATCGGATAGGTTCAAAAAAAATATGGAGTCATTTTGGTTAACGTTCCCTAAATATATAGAGTCTAGTAGCAATCCCAAAAATATATAGCATATTGCGAGGCTCTTGGAGGGTGATTTAAGGAGTGCTCAATAGTATATAATTTACTTAAGATTGTCGGGTGGGGGTTCAAAAAAAATATGGAACAGTTTTGGCACCATAAATATAAGGAGTCTAGTAGCAATCCCAAAAATAGAAAGGCATATTGCAAGGCTATTAAAGGTGTTTTTGGGTGGAGTGCTTGATTTATATATCATTTACTTATGATTTCAGGGTGATTTTAGGAGGCAATGGCGAGGCTCTTAGAGAGTATTTTAGAGTGGAGGGCTCGATTGTATATAATTTAATTAAGGATGTCGGGTGGGGGTTCAAAAAAAATATAGAGCAATTTTGGCTTCCTAAATATTGGGAGTCTAGTAGCAATAATAAAAATAGAGAGGCATGTTGCGAGGCTCTTTGAGGGTGTATTAGCGAGAAGTGCTCGATTGTATATAATTCACTTAAGGTTGTCGAGTGGGGGTTCAAAAAACATATAGAGTGATTTTGGCTCCCTAAATATAGAGAGTCTAGTAGCAATCCCAAAAATAGAGATCTTATTGCGAGGCTCTTAGATGGTATTTTAGGGAGGAGTGTTCTATTATATACTTAAGGTTATCGTGTGGGGGTTCAAAAAAAAAAAAGAGTAATTTTGAATTCCTAAATATAGGGAGTCTAGTAGCAATCCTAAAAATATAGTATATATTACGAGGCTATTAGAGTTGTTTTTAGAAGGAATGCTCGATTGTATATAATTTACTTAAGGTTGTCTGGTTGGGGTTCAAAAAAAATATGGAGCGATTTTGGCTCCCTAAATATAGGGAGTCTAGTACCAATCCCAAAAATAGAGAGGCATATTGCAAGGCTCTTAGAGAGTGTTTCAGGGAGGAGTGCTTGATTTATTTATAATTTACTTATTATTTTAGGGTATTTTTAGAAGGAAATGGCGAGGCTTTTAGAGGGTATTTTTGGGAGAAATGCTCTATTTTATATAGTTTACTTTAGGTTATCTGGTGGGGGTTCAAAAAAAATATAGAGCAGTTTTAGCTTCCTAAATATAGGGAGTCTAGTAGCAATCCCAAAAATAAAGAGCATACTGCGAGGCTAGTGTGTTTTAGGGAGGAGTGCTTGATTGTATATAATTTAGTTATGATTATGGGGTAGGAGTCTAGAGAAATTGGGAGCGATTTTGGCTCCCCAAATATAAGGAGTCTAGTAGCGATCCCAAAAATAAGGAGTCAATAACGAGGCTCTTATTGGGTGTTTTTGGGAGGAATGCTCGATTGTATGTAATTAACTCAAAGTAAACGGGTGGGGTTCAAAAAATTTGGCTCTTTAAATATAGGGAGTCTAGTAGTAATCTAAAAAATAGAGAGAATATTGCGATACTCTTAGAGGGTGTTTTAGGGAAGAGTGCTCGATTATATATAATTTACTTAAGGTTGTCGGGTAGGCGTTCAAAAAAAATATGGAGCAGTTTTGGTTACCTAAATATAAAGAGTCTAGTAGCAATCCCAAAAATAAAAAGGCATATTGCGAGGCTCTTAGAGGGTGTTTTAGGGAGGAGTACTTTATTTATATATAATCTATTTATGATTTTAGGGTGTTTTTAGGAGGCAATGATGAGGCTCATAGAGGGTCTTTTTGTGGGGAATGCTCGATTGTATATAATTTAATTAAGGTTATCGGGTTGGGGTTCAAAATAAATATGGAGTGGTTTTGGCTCTCAAAATATAGGGTGTCTATAAGCAATCCAAAAAATAGAGGACATACTGTGAGGCTCTTAGAGGGTGTTTTAGGGAGGACTGCTCGATTGTATATAGTTCCCTTAAGGTTATCAGGTAGGGGTTCAAAAAAAATATAGAGCAGTTTTGGTTCTCTTAATATAGGGAGTCTAGTAACAATCCCAAGAGCATATTACGAGACTCTTAGAGGGTATTTTAGAGAGGAGTGCTCGATTGTATATAATTTACTTAAGGTTGTTGAGTGGGGGTTCAAAAAAAATATGGTACGGTTTTGGTTCCCTAAATATATGGAGTCTAGTAGCAATCCCAAAAATATGGAGCATATTACATTGCTACTAGAGGGTGTTTTTGGGAGGAATGCTCGATTGTATATAATTAACTTAAAATTGTTGAGTGGGGGTTCAAATAAAATATGGATCGGTTTTGGCTCCCTAAATATAGGGAGTCTAGTAGTAATCCCAAAAATAGAGATCATATTGCGAGGCTTTTAGAGGGTGTTTTAGGAATGATCGATTGTATATAATTTACCTTAGGTTGTCAGGTGGGGGTTTAAACAAAATATTGAGCGATTTTGGTTCCCTAAATATAAGGAGTCTAGTAGAAATTCCAAAAATAGAGAGGCATATTGCGAGGTAGTTAGAGGGTGTTTTAGGGAGGAGTCCTTGATTTATATATAATTTACTTATACTTTTAGTGTGTTTTTGGGAGGCAATGGTGAGGCTATTAGAGGGTGTTTTTAGGTGGATTACTCGATTATGTATATTTTATTTAATATTATCGGGTGGGTTTCAAACAAAATATGAAGCGGTTTTAGCTCCCTAAATATAAGAAGTCTAGTAGCAATCCTAAATAATAGAGAGCATATTTTGAGGTACTTAGAGGGTAATTTAGGGAGGAATGCTCGATTGTATAAAATTTACTTAAGGTTGTCAAGTAGTGGTTAAAAAAAATATAGTGCGATTTTGGCTCTTTAAATATAAGGAGTCTAGTAGCAATCCCAAAAATAGAGAGGCATATTGCGAGGCTCTTAGAAGGTGTTTTAGGGTGGAGTGCTTTATCTATATATAATTTACTTATGATGTTAGGGTATTTTTGGGAGGCAATCACGAGGCTCTTTGAGGGTATTTTTGGGAGGAATGCTCGATTAAATATAATTTACTTAAGGTTACCGGGTAGGGGATAAAAAATAATATAAAGCATATTACGAGGGTTTTAGAAAGTGCTTTAGCAAGAAGTGCTCGATTCTATATAATTTAGTTATGATTATCGGGTGGGAGCCTTGAGAAATTAGGACCAGTTTTGGCTTCCCAAATATAGGGATTCTAGTAGAAATCCCAAAAATATGTTGGCAATGGCGAGACTCAAATTGAGTATTTTTGGGAATAACGCTCGATTGTATATAATTTACTTAAGGAAGACGGGTGTGGGTTCAAAAAAAATATGGAGCGGTTTTGGCTCACTAAATATAGAGAGTCTAGTAGCAATCCCAAAAATAGAGAGCATATTACGAGGTTCTTAGAGGGTGTTTTAGGGAGGAGTGCTTGATTGTATATAATTTCCTTGAAGTTGTCGGCTGAGCATTCAAAAAAAATATGGAGCGATTTTTGCTACCTAAATATAGGGAGTCTAATAGCAATCCAAAAAAAAGAATGACATATTGCGAGCCTCTTAGAGGGTGTTTTCGGGAGGAGTACTTGATTTATATATAATTTACTTATAATTTTAGGGTATTTTTGAGAGTCAATAGTGAGGCTCTTAGAGGGTGTTGTTTAGAAGAATGCTCGATGGTGTATAATTTACTTAAGATTGTCGGGTGGGGGTTCAAACAAAATATAGAGCGGTTTTGGCATCCTAAATATAGGGAGTCTAGTGTCAATCCTAAAAAATAGAGAGCATATTGCGAGGCTATTAGAGGGTGTTTTATGGGAAGAGTGCTCGATTATATATAATTTACTTAAAGTTGTCGGGTGGGGGTTTAAAAAAAATATGGAGCGGTTTTGGCTCCTTAAATATAGGGAGTCTAGTAACAATCCTAAAAATAGAGAGGCATATTGCGAGGCTCTTAGAGGGTGTTTTAGGAAGGAGTGCTTGATATTAATATAATATACTTATGATTTTTCGGTGCTTTTGGGAGGCAATGATGAGGCTCTAAGAGGGTGTTTTTCGAAGTAATGCTCAATTATATAAAACTTACTTAAGGTTGTCAGATAGGGGTTCAAAAAAAAGTTGGAGTAATTTTGGCTCCCTAAATATAGGGAGTTTAGTAGCAATCCACAAAATAAAAAGCATATTATGAGGCTCTTAGAGAGTGATTTAAGTAGTGCTCAATTGTATATCATTTACTTAAGGTTGTCGGGTGGGGGTTCTAAAAAAATATAGAGCAGTTTTGGCTCCATAAATACAGGGAGTCTAGTATCAATCACAAAAATAGAGAGCATATTGCGAGGATCTTAGAGGTTGTTTTAGGGAGGAGTGCTCGATTGTATATAATTCACTTAAGGTTGTCCAGCGGGGGGTTAAAAAAAAATATGAAGCGATGTTTGCTCCCTAAATATAGGGAGTCTAGTAGCAATCCCAAAAATAGAGAGCATATTACGAGGCTCTTAGAGGGTATTTCACAGAGGAGTGATCGATTGTATATAATTTACTTAAGGTTGTCGGGTGGGGGTTCAAAAAATATATGGAGTGGTTTTGCCTCCCTAAATATAGAAATTCTAGTAGAAATCCCAAAAATATAGAGCATATTGCGAAGCTATTAGATTTAGTTTTTTGGATGAATGCTCGAATGTATATAATTTACTTAAGGTTGTCGGGTGGGGGTTCATAAAAAATATGGGGCGGTTTTGGCTCCCTAAATATAAGGAGTCTAGAAGCAATCCCAAAAATAGAGAGCATATTGTGAGGCTCTTAGAGGGTGTTTTAGAGAGGAGTGCTCGATTGTATATAATTTAATTAAGGTTATAGGGTGGGGGTTCAAAAACAATATGGTGCGATTTTGGCTCCCTAAATATAAGGAGTCTAGTAGCAATCCCAAAAACAGAAAGGCATATTCCGAGGCACTTAGAGGGTGTTTTAGAGAGGCATGCTTGATTTATATATAATTTACTTGTGATTTTAGGGTATTTTTGGAAGGCAATGGAAAGACTCTTAAAGGTTGTTTTTAGTAGGAATGCTCGATTATGTATAATTTACTTAAGGTTGTCGGGTGGGGGTTCAAACAAAATATGGAGCGATTTTGGCTACCTACATATAGGGAGTCTAGTAGCAATCCCAAAAAATATAGAGCATATTACAAGGCTCTTATAGGGTGTTTTAGGGAGGAGTGCTAGATTGTATATAATTTTCTTAAGGTTGTCGGGTGGGGGTTCAAAAAAAATATGGAGCTGTTTTGGCTCCTTAAATATTAGGAGTCTAGTAACAATCATAAAAATAGAGAGGCATATTGCGAGGCTCTTAGAAGGTATTTTTGGGAGGAGTGCTTGATTTATATATAATTTATTTATGATTTTTGGGTGCTTTTGGGAGGCAATAGTGAGGCTCTTAGAGGGTGTTTTACGAAGGAATTCACTTATGGTGGTTGGGTGGGGGTTCAAAAATAATATAGACTGGTTTTAGCTTCCTAAATATAGGGAGTCTAGTAGCAAAGCCAAAAATAAAGAGTATATTGTGAGGCTCTTAGAGGGTATTTTAGGAAAGAGTGCTCGATTGTACATTATTTACTTAATGTTATCGGGTGGGGGTTCAAAAAAAAAATGGAGCAGTATTGGATCCCTAAATATAGGGAGTCTAGTAGCAATTCCAAACATAGAGTGCATATTACAAGGCTATTAGTGGTTTTTGTGAAGAATACTCAATTGTATATAATTTACCTAAGGTTATCGGGTGGGGGTTCAAAAAAAATATAGAGTCGTTTTGGCTCCCTAAATATATAGAGTCTAGTAGCAATCCCAAAAATAGGGAACATATTGCGAGGCTCTTAGAGGGTGATTTAAGGAGTGCTCGATTGTATACAATTTACTTAAGGTTATCGGGTGGGGGTTCAAAAAAAATATGGAGCGGTTTTGGCACCTAAAATATAGGGACTCTAGTAGCAATTCTAAAAATAGAGAGGCATATTGCGAGGCTATTATAGGGTATTTTAGGGAGGAGTGCTTGATTTATATATAATTTACTTATGATTATAGGGTGATTTTAGGCGGTAATGATGAGGCTCTTAGAGAGTGTTTTTGGAGGAATGCTCGATTATATAAAATTTACTTAAGGTTATCGGGAGGGGTTTGAAACAAAATATGGAGCAATTTTGGCTCCTTAGATATAGGGAGTCTAGTAGCAATCCCAAAAAATAGAGAACATATTATGAGGCTCTTAGTGGGTGTTTTAGGGAGGAGTGCTCGATTGTATGTTATTTACTTAAGGCTGTCAGGTGGAGGTTCAAAAAAATTATGGAGCGGTTTTTGATCCTTAAATATAGGAAGTCTAGTAGCAAAACAAAAAATAAAGAGGCATATTATGAGCCTCTTAGAGGGTATTTCAGGGAGGAGTGCTTTATTTATATATAATTTACTTATGATTTTAAGGTATTTTTGGGAGGAAATGGCAAGGCTCCTAGATGGTGTTTTTGGGAGGAATGCTCGATTGTATATAATTTACTTAAGGTTGATGGGTGAGGGTTTAAAAAAAATATGGAGCAGTTTTGGCTACCTAAATATAAGGAGTCTAGTAGAAATCCCAAAAATAGAGAGCATATTGCGAGGCTCTTAGATGATGTTTTACGGAGGACTGCTCGATTGTATATAATTTATTTAAGGTTGTCGGGTGGGCATTCAAAAAAAATATGGATCAGTTTTGGCCACCTAAATATAGGGAGTCTAATATCAATCCCAAAAATAGAAAGACATATTACGAGGCTCTTAGAGGGTGTTTTAGGAAGGAGTACTTGATTTATATATAATTTACTTGTGATTTTACGGTGGTTTTGGGAGGCAATGGCAAGGCTCTTAGAGGGTGTTTTTGGAAGGAATGCTCGATTATATATTACTTGCTTAAAGTTGTCGAGTGGTGGTTTAAAAAAAATATGGAGCAGTTTTGGCTCCTTAAATATATAAAATCTAGTAACAATCCCAAAAATAGAGAGCATATTGCAAGGCCCTTAGAGGGTATTTTCGGAAGGAACGCTCGATTGTATATAATTCACTTAAGGTTGTCGGGTGGGGGTTCAAAAAAAATATGGAGTGGTTTTGGCTCCCTAAATATAGAGAGTCTAGTAGCAATCCCAAAAATAGAGAGCATATTGTGAAGCTCTTAGAGGGTATTTTAGGGAGGTGTGCTCTATTGTATATAATTTACCTAAGGTTGACGGGTGGGGGTTTAAAAAAAATAGAGCGATTTTGGATTCCTAAATATAGGGATTCTAGTAGCAATCCCATAAATAAAGGGTATATTGCTAGGCTATTAGAGGATGTTTTTAGGAGGAATGCTTGATTGTATATAATTTAGTTAAGGTTGTTGGGTGGGTGTACAAAAAAAATATAGAGCGGTTTTGGCTTTCTAAATATAGGGAGTCTAGTACCAATCCCGAAAATAGAGAGGTATATTGCAAGGCTCTTAGTGGGTGTTTTAGGGAGTAGGGCTTGATTTATATATAATTTACTTATGATTTTAGGGTATTTTTGGGAGGTAATGATGAGGCTTGTAGAGAGTATTTTAAGAAGGAATGCTCGATTGTATACAATTTACTTAAGGTTGTCGGGTGGGGGTTCAACTTTGGGGCCTAGAGAAATTGGGAGCCTAGAGAAATTGGTAGCGATTTTGGCTTTCCAAATATAGAGAGTCTAGTAGCGATCCCAAAAATAATGAGACAATGGCGAGGCTCTTATAGAGTGTTTTCGGGAGTAATGCTCGATTGTATGTAATTTACTTAAGGTTGATGGGTGGGGTTCAAAAAAAATATGGAACAATTTTGGCTCCTTAAATATAGGGAGTCGTGTAGCAATCCCAAATATAGAGAGAATATTGCGAGTCACTAAGAGGATGTTTTAGGAAGGAGTACTCGTTTGTATATAATTTACTTAAGGTTATCGGGTGTGCGTTCAAAAAAAATATGGAGCAGTTTTGGTTACCTTAATATAAAGAGTCTAGTAGTAATCCCAAAAATAGAAAGGCATATTGCGAGGGTCTTAGATGGTGTTATAGGGAGGAGTGCTTAATTTATATATTATTTATTTATGATTTTTGGGTGTTTTTGGGAGGCAATGGTGAGGCTCATAGAAAGTGTTTTTAGGAGGAATGCTTGGTTATATATAATTTACTTAAGGTTATCGGGTTGGGTTCAAAAAAAATATGAAGAAGTTTTGGCTCCCTAAATATAGGGAGTCTAATAGCAATCCCAAAAATAGAGAGCATATTGCGAGGCTCTTAGAGGGTGTTTAAGGGAAGAGTGCTTGATTGTATATAGTTCATTTAAGGTTGTCAGGTGAGGATTCAAAAAAAATATGGAGCGGTTTTGGTTACCTAAATATAAAGAGTTTAATAGCAATCCCAAAAATAGAAAGACATATTGCGAGGCTCTTAGAGGATATTTTAGGAAGGAGTGCTTGATTTATATAATTTATTTATGATTTTAAGGTGTTTTTGGGAGACAATGGCGAGGCTCGTAGAGGGTGTTTTTAGGAGGAATGTTTGGTTGTATATAATTTACTTAAGGTTATCGGGTTGCGGTTCAAAAAAAATATGGAGCGGTTTTGGCTCTATATATATAGGGAGTCTAATAGCAATACCACAAATAGCAAGCATATTGCGAGGCTTTAGAGGGTGTTTTAAGGAGGACTGCTCAATTGTATATAGTTTACTTAAGGTTGTCGGGTGGGAGTTCAAAAAATATATAGAGCGGTTTTGGCTCCCTAAATATAGGGAGTCTAGTAGCAATCCCAAAAATAGATAGCATATTGCGAGGCTCTTAGAGGGTATTTTAGGGCGGAATGCTCAATTATATATAATTTACTTAAAGTTGTCAGGTGGATTTTCAAAAAAAATATGGAGCAATTTTGGCTCCCTAAATATAGGGTGTCTAGTAGGAATCCCAAAAATAAAGAGCAATGAGGGTGTTTTATGAATGCTCGATTCTATATAATTTACCTAAGGTTGTCGGGTGAAGCTTCAAAAAAAATATTGAGCAATTTTGGCTCCTTAAATATAGGGGGTCTAGTAGCAATTCTAAGAATAGACATGCATATTACGAGGCTATTAGAGGGTGTTTTAGAGAAATGTCCTTGATTTATAAATAATTTACTTATGATTTTAGGGTGTTTTTGGGTGGCAATGGTGAGACTATAGAGGTGCTTTTAGGATGAATGCTCGATTATGTATAATTTATTTAAGGTTGTCGGGTGGGGGTTCAAACAAAATATAGAGCGGTTTTGGTTGACTAAATATAAGGTTTCTAATAGTAATACCAAATAATAGAGCGAATTTGGCTATCTAAATAAAAGGGAGCCTAGTAGCAATTTAAAAAATAGAGAGCATATTGTGAGGCTCTTAGAAAGTGTTTTAGCGAGGAGTACTCGATTGTATATAATTTAGTTATGATTATCGGGTGGGAGCCTTGAGAAATTGGGACCGGTTTTGGCACCCCAAATATAGGGAGTCTAGTAGCAATCCCAAAAATAAGGAGGCAATGACGATGCTCATATAGGATGTTTTTGGGAGGAATGCTCGATTATATTTAATTTACTTAAGGTTGATGGGTGCGGGTTCACAAAAAATATGGAGCAGTTTTAGCTCCCTAAATATAGGAAGTCTTGTAACAATCCTAAAAATAGAAAGCATATTATGAGGCTTGTAGAGGGTGTTTTAGGGAGGAGTGCTCGATTATATATAATTTTCTTGAGGTTGTTGGATGGGTGTTCAAAAAAAAAAATGGAACGGTTTTGGTTACCTAAATATAGGGAGTTTAGTAGCAATCCCAAAAATAGAAATGCATATTGCGAGACACTTAGAGGGTATTTTAGGGAAGAATGCTTGATTTTTATATAATTTACATATAATTTTAGGGTATTCTTGGGAGGCAATAGTGACGCTCTTAGAGGGTGTTTTGGCGAGGAAAACTCTATTGTATATAATTTGCTTAAGGTTGTCGGGTGAGGGTTCAAAAAAAATAAGGAGCGATTTTGGCTTCATAAATATATGGAGTCTAGTAGCAATCGCAAAAATAGAAAGCATATTGCGAGGAACTTAGAGGTTTTTTAAGGAGGAGTGCTCGATTATATATAATTCACATAAGGTTGTCCGGTAGGGGTTCAAAAAAAAAATGGAGCGGTTTTGGCTCCCTAAATATAGGGAGTCTAGTAGCAATCTCAAAAATAGAGAGCATATTGTGAGGCTCTAATATGGTATTTTAGGGAGGAGTACTCGATTGTATATAATTTTCTTAAGGTTGTCGGGTAGGGGCTCATAAAAAATATAGAGCTGTTTTGGCTCCCTAAATATTGGGTGTGTAATGGCAATCCTAAAAATAGAGAGCATATTGCTAGGCTCTTACAGGGTGTTTTAAGGAGAAGTGCTCGATTGTATATAGTTCATTTAAAGTTGACGAATAGGGGTTCAAAAAAAATATGGATCGATTTTGGCTCCCGAAATATAAGGAGTCTAGTAGCAATCCCAAAAATAGAGAGGCATATTGCGAGGCTCTTAGAGGGTGTTTTAGGGAGGAATGCTTAATTTATATATAATTTACTTATGATTTTATGGTGTTTTTCAAAGGCAATGGTAAGGCTCTTAGAGGGTATTTTTGGGAGGAATGCTCGATAGTATATAATTTACTTAAGGTTATTAGGTAAGGGTTTAAACAAAATATGGAGGGATTTTGGCTCCCTAAATATAGGGAGTCTAGCATCAATCCTAGAAAATAGAGAGCATATTGCGAGGCTCTCAGAGGGTGTTTTAGGGAAAAGTGTTCGATTGTATATAATTTACCTAAGGTATCGGGTGGGGGTTCAAAAAAAATATGAAGCGATTTTGGCTCCTTAAATATAGAGAGTCTAGTAGCAATACTAAAAATAGAGAGGCATATTGCAAGGCTCTTAGCAAGTGTTTTAGGAAGGAGTGCTTGATTTATATATAATTTACTAAGGATTTTTGGGTGCTTTTGGGCGGCAATGGTGAGACTCTAAATGGGTGTTTTTGGAAGGAATGCTTAATTATTATAACTTACTTAAAGTTGTAGGGTGGGGGTTAAAAAAAAATATGGAGTGGTTTTGGCTCTTTAACTATAGCGAATCTAGTAGGAATCCCAAAAATAGAAAGGCATTTTGTGAGGCTCTTAGAGGGTATTTTAGGGAGGATTGCTTGATTTATAGAGAGTCTACTGGCAGTCCCAAAAATAGAGAGCATTTTGCAAGGCTTTTAGAGTGTATTTTAGGAAGGAGTGCTCGATTATATATAATTTACTTAAGACTGTTGGGTAGGGGTTCAAAAAAAATATGGAGTGATTTTGGATCCCTAAATATAGGGAGTCTAGTAGCAATCCCAAAAATTGAGAGCATATTGTGAGGCTATTAGAGGTTGTTTTTAGGAGGAATGCTCGATTATACATAATTTACTTAAGGTTGTCAGGTGGGGGTTTAAAAAAAATATAAAGCAATTTTGGCTCCCTAAATATAGGGAGTCTAGTACCAATCCCAAAAATAGAGTGGCATATTACGAGGCTCTTAGAGGTTGTTTTAGAGAGGAGTGATTGTTTTATATATAATTTACTTATAATTTTAGGGTATTTTTTGGAAGCAATAACGAGGCTATTATAGGGTGGTTTTGGGAGGAATGCTCGATTATATTTAATTTACTTAAGGTTATTGGGTGGAGGTTCAAAAAAAATATGGAGCAGTTTTGGCTCCCTAAATATAGGGAGTCTACTAGCAATCCCAAAAATAGAGAGCATACTGCGAGGCTCTTAGAGTGCGTTTTAGGGAAGAGAGCTCGATTGTATATAATTTAGTTATGATTATCGGGTGGGAGCCTAGAGAAATTAGGAGCGTTTTTGGCTCCCCAAATATTGGGAGTCTAGTAGCGATCCCAAAAATAAGGAGGCAATGGCGAGGCTCTTATAGGATGTTTTTGGGAGGAATGCTCGATTGTATGTAATTTACTTAGGGTTGATGGGTAGGGGTTTAAAAACAATATGGATCGGTTTTGGCTCCTAAAATATAGGGTGTCTAGTAGTAATCCAAAAAATGAGAGAATATTGTGTGCCTCTTAGAGGGTTTTTTAGGGAGGTGTGCTCGATTATATATAATATACTTAAAGTTGTTGGGTGGACGCTCAAAAACAATATGGAGCGGTTTTGGTTACCTAAATATAAAGAGTCTAATAGCAATCCCAAAATTAGAAAGGCATATTGCGAGGCTCTTAGAGGGTGCTTTAGGAAGGAGTGCTTGATTTATATATAATTCACTTAAGGTTGTCCGGTGGGGGTTCAAAAAAAATATAGAGCAGTTTTGGCTCCCTAAATATAGGGAGTCTAGTAGCAATCCGAAAAATATATAGCATATTACAAGGCTCTTAAACAGTATTTTAGGGAGGAGTGCTCGATTGTATATAATTTAAATAAGGTTATCGGGTGGAGGTTCAAAAAAAATATGGAACGGTTTTGCCTCCCTAAATAAAGGGAGTCTAGTAGCAATCCTAATAAGAAAGAGCATATTGTGAGGCTATTAGATGGTGTTTCTAGGAGGAATACTCGATTGTAAATAATTTACTTAAGGTTGTCGGGTAGGGGTTCATAAAAAAATATAGAACGGTTTTGGCGCCCTAAATATAGGGATTCTAGATGCAATCCCAAAAATAGAGACCATATTGTGAGGCTCTCAGAGGGTGTTTTAGAGAGTAGTGCTTTATTGCATATAATTTACTTAAGGTTTTCGGGTGGGGTTCTAAAAAATATATGGAGCTATTTTGGCTTCCTAAATATTGGGAGTCTAGTAGCAATCCAAAAAATAGAGAGTCATATTGCGAGGTTCTTAGAGGGTGTTTTAGGGAGTGCTTCATTGATATATAATTTACTTATGATTTTATGGTGTTTTTGGAAGACAATGGCGAGGCTCTTAGAGGGTGTTTTTGGGAGGAATCCTCGATTGTGTATACTTTACTTAAGCTTGTTGGGTAAGGGTTCAAACAAAATATAGTGCGGTTTTGGTTCCCTAAATATAGGGAGTCTAGTATCAATCCAAAAAATTAGAGAGCATATTGCGAGGCTTTTAGAGAGTGTTTTAGGGAGGAGTACTCGATTGCATATAATTTACTTAAGGTTGTCAGGTGGGGGTTCAAAAAAAATATGGAGCGGTTTTGGCTCCTTAAATATAGGGAGTCTAGTTGCAATCCTAAAAATAGAGAGGCATATTGCGAGACTCTTAGAGGGTATTTTAGGGAGGAGTGCTGGTTTTATACGATAGAGCACTCCTCCATAAAATACCCTCTAAGAGCCTCATAATAAGCTCTCTATTTTTGGGATTGCTACTGGATTCCCTATATTTAGGGAGCCAAAACCGCTCCATATTTTTTTTGAACCCCCACCCAACAACCTTAAGTGAATTATATACAATCGAGCACTCCTTCCTAAAATACCTTCTTAGAGCCTCATAATATGCTTTCTATTTTTGGGATTGCTACTAGTTTTCCTATATTTAGGGAGCCAAAACTGCTCCATATTTTTTTTGAACCACCACTCGACAACCTTAAGCAAGTAATATATAATCGAGCATTCCTTCCAAAAATACCTTCTAAGAGCCTTGCGATTGCCTCCCAAAAACACCCTAAAATCTTAAGTAAATTATATATAAATCAAGCACTCCTCCCTTAAATACCATCTAAGAGCCTTGCAAGGCTCTTAGAGGGTGTTTTTTGAACGCCCACCTCACAACCTTAAGTAAATTATATACAATCGAGCAGTCCTCCCTAAAACACCATCTAAGAGCCTTGCAATATGCTCTCTATTTTTGGATTGCTACTAGATTCCCTATATTTACGGAGCCAAAACTGCTCCATATTTTTTTTGAACCCCCACCCGTTATCCTTATGTCAATTATATACAATCAAGTATTCCTCCCAAAAACACCCTCTAAGAGCCTTACCATTGCCTCCCAAAAAGACCCTAAAATCATAAGTAAATTATATATAAATAAAGCACTCCTCCCTAAAATACCCTCTAAGAGCCTCGCAATATGCCACTTTTTTTTTGTATTGCTACTATACTCTCTATATTTAAGGAGCCAAAACCGCTCCATATTTTTTTTGAACCCCCACCCGACAACCTTAAGTAAATTATATTCAATAGAGCACTCCTCCCTAAAACACCCACTAAGAGCCTCACAATATGCTCTCTATTTTTTGGGATTGCTACTAGACTTCCTATATTTAGGAAGCCAAAACTGCTCCATAATTTGTTTGAACTCCCACCCGACAACCTTAAGTAAATTATACACAATTGAGCATTCCTCCTAAAAACACCCTCTAAAAGCCTCGCCATTGCCTCCCAAAATCACCCTAAAATCATAAATAAATTATATATAAATCAAGCACTCCTCCCTGAAACACCCTCTAATAGCCTCGCAATATGCCTCTCTATTTTTGGGATTGCTACTAGACTCTCTATATTTAGGCTGCCAAAATTGCTCCATATTTTTTTGAACCCCCACCCGACAACCTTAAGTAAATTATATACAATCGAGTACTCCTTAAATCACCCTCTAGGAGCCTCGCAATATGCGCTCTATTTTTTTGATTGCTACTAGACTCCATATATTTAGGGAGCCAAAACGACTCCATATTTTTTTTGAATCCCCACCCGACAACCTTAAGTAAATTATATACAATCGAGTATTCTTTACAAAAACACCCTCTAATAGCCTCGTAATATGTACTCTATTTTTGGAATTGCAACTAGACTCTCTATATTTAGGGACCCAAAACTGCTTCGTATTTATTTTGAACCCCCACCTAATATCATTAAGTAAATTATGTACAATCGAGCACTCATACCTAAAAAACCCTCTAAGAGCCTCGCAATATGCTCTCTATTTTTGGGTTTGCTTTTAGACTCCCTATATTTAGAGAGCCAAAGCCACTCCATATTTTTTTTGAACCCCCACCCAACAACCATAAGTAAAGTATATACAATCGAGCACTCATTCCAAAAACACTCTCTAAGAGCCTGTCAATATGCTCTCTATTTTTGGAATTGCTACTAGACTCCCTATATTTAGGGAGCCAAAAGCATTCCATGTTGTTTTTGAACCACTACTCGACAATCTTAAGTAAATAATATATAATAAAAAATTCCTCCTTAAAACACCCTCTAAGAGTCTCACCATTGCCTTCCAAAAGCACCTAAAAATCATAAGTAAATTATATATAAATCAAGCACTCATCCCTAAAATACCTTATAAGAGCCTCACAATATGTCTCTCTATTTTTATAATTATTACTAGACTCCCTATATTTCAGGAGCCAAAACAGCTCCATATTTTTTTAAAACCCCCACCCGATAATCTTAAGTAAATTATATACAATCGAGCACTCCTCCCTATAACACCCTCTAAGAGCATCGCAATATGCTCTCTATTTTTTGGGATTGCTACTAGACTCCTTATATTGAGGTAGCCAAAATCGCTCCATATTTTGTTTGAACCCCCACTCGACAACCTTAAGTAAATTATACATAATCGAGCATTCCTCATAAAAACACCCTCTAAGACCCTTGCCATTGCCTCTTAAAAACACCCTAAAATCATAAGTAAATTATATATAAATCAAGCACTCCTCCTTACCCTCTAAGTGCTTCACAACATGCCTCTTTGTTTTTGAGATTGCTACTAGACTCCTTATATTTAGAGAGCCAAAATCGCTCCATATTTTTTTGAACCCCCACCCGATAACCTTAAGTAAATTATATATAATCGAGCACTCCTCTCTAAAATACCCTCTAAAAGCCTCACAATATGCTCTCTATTTTTGGGATTGCTTCTAAACTCACTATATTTAGGGAGCCAAAACCGCTCCATATTGTTTATGAACCCCCACACGACAACCTTAAGTAAATTATCTACAATCAAGTATTCCTTCCAAAAACACAATCTAATAGCCTCGCAATATGCTCTCTATTTTTGAGATTTCTACTAGACTTCCTATATTTAAGGAGGCGAAACCGCTCTATATTTTTTTTGAACCCCCACCCGACAACCTTAAGTAAATTATAAACAATCGAGCACTTCTATATAAAATACCCTCTAAGAGCCTCACAATATACTCTCTATTTTTGGGATTGCTACTAGACTCCCTATATTTCGGGTGCCAAAATAGCTCCATATTTTTTTTGAACCCCCCACCGAATAACCTTAAGTGAATTATATACAATCGAGCACTCCTTCCTAAAACAACCTCTAAGAGCCTCGCAATATGCTCTCTATTCTTGTGATTGCTACTAGACTCCCTGTATTTATGGAGCCAAAACTGCTCTATATTTTTTTTGAACCCCCACCCGACAACCTTAAGTAAATTATATACAATCAAGCACTCCTTAAACCACCCTCTAAGAGCCTCGTAAAATGCTCTCTAATTTTGGAATTACTACTAGAATCCCTATATTTAGGGAGTCAAAATCACTTCATATATTTTTTGAACCCCCACCAGACAACCTTAAGTTTTATATAAATCAAGCACTCCTCCCTAAAATACCTTCTTAGAGCCTCGCAATATGTCTCTCTATTTTTATAAATATTAGTATACTCCCTCTATTTAAGGAGCCAAAACCGTTCTATATTTTTTTTGAACCCCCACCCGACAATCTTAAGTAAATTATGTAAAATTGAGCAATCCATCCTAAAACACCCTCTTAGAGCCTCGTAATATGCTCTCTATTTTTGGGATTGCTACTAGACTCTCTATATTTAGGGAGCCAAAACCACTCCATATTTTTTTCTAACCCCCACCCGTCTATCTTAAGTAAATTATATACAATACAACATTCTTCCAAAAAACACCCTATATGAGTCTCATCATTGCCTTTATATTTTTGGGTTGCTACTAGACTCCCTATATTTGGGGAGCCAAAACCGGTCCTAATTTTTCAAGGCTTCCACCCGATAATCATAACTAAATTATATACAATCGAGCACTCCTCGCTAAAACAATTTCTAAGAGCCTCGCAATATGCTCTCTATTTTTGGAATTTCAACTAGATTCCCTATATTTAGGGAGCCAAAACCGCTCTTTTTTTTTTTAACCCTCACCCGATAACCTTAAGTAAATTATATATAATCGAGCATTCCTCCTAAAAACACCCTCAAAGAGCCTCGCCATTACCTTCCAAAAATACCCTAACATCATAAGTAAATTATATATAAATAAAGCACTCCTCCCTAAAACACCCTCTAAGAGCCTCGCAATATGCCTCTCTATTATTGTGATTGCTACTAGACTCGTTATATTTAAAGAGCCAAAACCGCTCCATATTTTTTTTGAACCCCCATCTAACAATCATAAGTAAATTTTATACAATCGAGCACTCCTCCCTTAAATACCCTCTAAGTACCTCGTAATATGCTCTCTATTTTTTGGGATTGCTACTAGACTCTTTATATTTAGAGAGCCAAAACCACTCCATATTTTATTTAAAACCCACCCGATTATATT
Source organism: Chamaelirium japonicum (assembly GCA_947650365.1). Taxonomy (NCBI): domain Eukaryota; kingdom Viridiplantae; phylum Streptophyta; class Magnoliopsida; order Liliales; family Melanthiaceae; genus Chamaelirium; species Chamaelirium japonicum. Next base: position 24,282,640 of record OX393555.1, read on the forward strand.
AAATAAATTATATATAATCGAGAATTTCAACTAAAAACACCCTCTAATAGCCTCGCCATTACCTCCCAAAAACGCCCTAAAAGCATAAGTAAATTATATATAAATCAAGGACTCCTCCCTAAAACACCCTCTAATAGCCTCGCAATATACCTCTCTATTTTTGGAATTTCTACTAGACTCATTATATTTTGGGAGCCAAAACAGCTCAATTATTTTTTTGAACCCCCACCCGACAACCTTAGGTAAATTATATACAATCGAGCATTCCTAAAATACCCTCTAAAAGCCTCGGAATATGCTCTTTATTTTTGGGATTGCTACTAGACTCCCTATATTTATGGAGCCAAAACTACTCCATATTTTTTTTGTACCCCCACTTGACAACCTTAAGTTAATTATATACAATCGAGCATTCCTCCCAAAAACACCCTCTAGTAGCCACGTAATATGCTCCCTATTTTTGGGATTGCTACTAAACTCCTTATATTTAGGGAACCAAAACTGCTCCATATTATTTTTGAAAACCCACTCGACAACCTTAAGTAAATTATATACAATCAATCACTCCTCCCAAAAATACCCTCTAAGAGCCTCGTAATAAACTCTCGATTTTTGGGATTGTTACTAGACTCCCTATACTTAGAGAGCCAAAACCGCTCCATATTTTTTTTGAACCCCCACCCGACAACCTTAAGAGAACTATATAAAATCGAGCACTCTTTCCTAAAACACCCTCTAAGAGCCTCACAATAGGCTCTCTATTTTTGGGATTGCTACTAGACTACCTATATTTAGAGAGCCAAAACCGCTCCATATTTTTTTCGAACCTCAACTGGATAACCTTAAGTAAATTATATACAATCGAGCATTCCTCCTAAAAACACCCTCTATGAGCATCGTTATTGTCTCCTAAAAACATCCTATAGTCATAAATAAATTATATATAAATCAAGCACTCCTCCCTAAAACACCCTCTAAGAGCCTCACAATATGCCTTTCTATTTTTGGGATTGCTACTAGACTCTTTATATTAAGGTAAATAAAACTACTCAATATTTTTTTTGAACGCCACCCGATAAATTTAAGTAAATTATATACAATCGAGCACTCCTACCTAAAATACCCTCTAAGAGCTTCATAATATTCTCTCTATTTTTGGGATTGCTACTAGACTCCCTATATTTAAGGAGCCAAAATCGCTTCATATTTTTTTTGAACCCCCACTCGTCAACCTTGAGTTAATTACATACAATTGAGCATTCCTCCCAAAAACACCCTATAAGAACCTCGCCATTGACTCCTTATTTTTGGAATCACTACAAGACTCCCTATAGTTGGGGAGCCAAAATCGCTCCCAATTTCTCTATACTCCTACCCCATAATCATAACTAAATTATATACAATCAAGAACTCCTCCCTAAAAAATACTCTAAGAGCCTCATAATATGCTCTCTATTTTTGGAATTACTACTAGACTCCCTATATTTAGGGAGCTAAAACTGCTCCATATTTTTTTTGAACCCCCACCCGACAACCTTAAGTAAACTATATATAATCGAGCATTCCTCCCAAAGACACCCTCTAAAAGCCTCGCTATTATCTCCCAGAAATAACCTAAAATCATGTATAAATTATATATAAATCAAGCATGTCTCCCTAAAACACTCTTTAAGAGCCTTGCAATATGCTTCTCTAATTTTGGGATTGGTACAAGAGTCCCTACATTTAGGGAGCCAAAACCGCCCTATATTTGTTTTTGAACCCCCACCAGACAACCTTAAGTAAATTATATACAATCGAGCATTCCTCCCAAAAACACCCTCTAATAGCCTCACAATAGGCTCTCTATTTTTGGGATTGCTACAAGACTCCCTATATTTAGGGATCCAAAATCGCTCTATTTTTTTTAAAAAACCTAACTCGATAACCTTAAGTAAATTATACACAATAGAACACTCCTCCCTAAAATACCCTCTAAGGGCATCATAATATACTCTCTATTTTTAGGATTGCTACTAAACTCTTTATATTTAGGGAGCCAAAATCGATCCATATTTTTTTTGAACCCACACCCAATAACCTTAAGTGAATTATATACAATCGAGCACTCCTCCCTAAAACACCCGCTAAGAGCCTCGTAATATGCCCTCTATTTTTAGGAATACTATTAGATTTCCTATATTTAGGGAGCCAAAATAGCTCCATATTTTTTTTGAACTACCACCCGATAACCTTAAGTAAGTAATATATAATCGAGCATTCCTTCCAAAAATACCCTCAAGGAGCCTCTCTATTGCCTTCCAAAAATATCCTTAAATCATAAGAAAATTATATATCAATCAAGCACTCCTCCCTAAAACACCCTCTAAGAGCCTGCAATATACCTTTATATTTTTGGGATTGCTACTAGACTTCCTATATTTAGGTGGCCAAAACCAATACATATTTTTTTTGAATGCCCACCCGATAACCTAAAGTAAGTTATATACAATCGAGCAATCCTCCCTAAAACACTATCTAAGAGCCTCGCAATATGCCCTCTATTTTTTGGATTGCTACAAGACTCACTATATTTAGGGAGCCAAAACTGCTCCATATTTTCTTGGACTCTCACACATGAACCTTAAGTAAATTATATACAATCGAGCATTCCTTCCAAAAATACCCTCAAAGAGTCTTGCCATTGCCTCCCAAAAACACCATAAAATCATAAGTAAATTATATATAAATAAAGCACTCCTCCCTAAAATACCCTCTAAGAGCCTCACAATATGCCTCTCTATTTTTTGGATTGCTTCTAGACTCCCAATATTTAAGGAGTCAATACCGTTATATATTTTTTTTGAACCCCCACCCGACAACCTTATGTAAATTATATACAATCGAGTACTTCTCCCTAAAATACCCTCTAAGAGCCCCACAATATGCTCTCTATTTTTTGGGATTCCTACTAGACTCTCTATATTTAGGGAGCCAAAACAGCTCTATATTTTGTTTGAACCCTCACCCGACAACCTTAAGTAAATTATACACAATCGAGTATTCTACCCAAAAACACCCTCTAATAGCCTCGCAACTTGCCTCTCTATTTTTGGCATTACTACTAGACTCCCAATATTTAGGGTGCCAAAACAGCTCGATATTTTTTTTGAACCCCCACTCGACAACCTTAAGTAAATTATATACAATTGAGCACTCCTTAAATCACCTTCTAAGAGCCTCGCAATATGCTTTCTATTTTTGGGATTGCTACTAGACTCTATATATTTAGGGAACCAAAATGACTCCATATTTTTTTTGAACCCTACCTGACAACCTTAAGTAAATTATATACAATCAAGTATTCTTTCCAAAAATACCCTCTAATAGCCTCGTAATATGCACTCTATTTTTGGGATTGCTACTAGACTCCATATATTTAGGGCGTCAAAACTGTTCTATAATTTTTTTGAACCCTTACCCGACAATATTAAGTAAATTATGTACAATGAAACACTCCTACGTAAAATACCCTCTAAGAGCATCGTAATATGCTCTCTATTTTTGGGATTGCTACTAGAATCTCTATATTTACGGAGCCAAAACAGCTCTATATTTTTTTTGAACCCCAACAAATAATCATAAGTGAATTCTGTACAATCGAGGACTCCTCCCTAAAACACCCACTAAGAGCCTTGCAATATGCTCTCTATTTTTGGGATTGCTACTAGACTCCCTATATTTAGGGAGCCAAAACTGCTCTATATTTTGTTTGAACCCCCACCCGACAACCTTAATTAAATTATACATAATTGAGCATTCCTCCCAAAAACACCCTCTAAGAGCCTCGCCATTACCTCCCAAAAACATCCTAAAATCATAAGTAAATTATATATAAATCAAGCACACCTCCCTAAAACACCCTCTAAGAGTCTCACAATATGCCTCTCTATTTTTTGGATTGCTACTAGACTTCCTATATTTAGGAAGCCAAAATCGCTCCATATTTTTTTTGAACCCCTAACCGACAACCTTAATTAAATTATATAAAATCGAGCACTCCTCTCTAAAACACCCTCTAAGAGCCTCGCAATATGCTATCTATTTTTAGGATTACTTCTAGACTCTCTATATTTAGGAAGCCAAAACTACTCCATATTTTTTATGAACCCGCACCCGACAATATTAATTAATTATATATAATCGAGCATTCCACCCAAAAACACAATCTAATAGCCTCGCAATATGCTTTCTGTTTTTAGGATTTTTACTAGACTCCCTATATTTAGGGAGGCAAAACTGCTCCATATTTTTTTTGAACTCCCACCCGACAACCTTAAGTAAATTATATACAATCGAGCACTCATTCCTAAAATACCATCTAAGAGCCTCACAATATACTCTCTTTTTTTAGGATTGGTAGTAGACTCCCTATATTTAGGGAGCCAAAATAGCTCCATTTTTTTTTTGAACCCCCATCGGAAAACCTTAAGTGAATTATAAATAATCGAGCACTCCTCCCTAAAACAATCTCTAAGAGCTTCGCAATATGCTATATGTTTTTGTGATTGCTACAAGACTCCCTATATTTATGGAGCCAAAACCGCTCTATATTTTTTTAGAATCCATACCCGACAACTTTAAGTAAATTACATACAATCGAGTACTCCATAAATCACCCTCTAAGAGCCTCGCAATATGCTCTCTATTTTTGGGATTGCTACTAGATTCCCTATATTTAGAGAGCCAAAATCACTCCATATTTTTTTTGAACCCCCACCCGACATCCTTAAGCAAATTATATACAATAGAGTATTCCTCCCAAGAACACCCTCTAATAGCCTCATAATATGCTCTCTATTTTTGGGTTTGCTACTAGACTCCCTATATTTAGGAAACCAAAATTGCTTCATATTTTTTGTAACCACCACCCTACAACCTTAAGTAAATTATGTATAATCGAGCACTCCTACCAAATATACCCTCTAAGAGCCTCACAATATGCTCTATATTTTTGGAATTGCTACTAGACTCCCTATATTTAGGGAGACAAAACCGCTCTATATTTTTTTTGAACCCCAACCCAACAACCTTAAGTAAATTATATCCAATCGTATAATCCTCCCTAAAACACCCTTTAAGAGCCTCTCAATATGATCTCTTTTTTTGGGATTGTTACTAGACTCCCTATATTTAGGGTGCTAAAACCGCTCTATATTTTTTTTGAACCCCCACCCAATAACCTTAAGTAAATTATATACAATCGAGCATTACTCCCGAAAACACCCTCTAAGAGCCTCGCCATTGCCTCCCAAAAGAACCAAAAAATTATAAGTAAATTATATATAAATCAAGCACTCTTCCCTAAAATATCCACTAAGATCCTTCCAATATGCCTTTCTAGTTTTAGAATTGCTTCTAGACTCCCTATATTTAAGGAGCGAAAACTGCTCCATATTTTTTTGAACCCCTACCCGATTACTTTATGTAAATTATATACAATCGAGCACTCCTCTCTAAAACACCCTTTAAGAGCCTCGAAATATGCTCTCTATTTTTTGGGATTGCTACTAGACTCCCCAAATTTAGGGAGCCAAAACTGCTCCATATTTTCTTTGAACCCCCACCCGTCAACCTAAAGTAAATTATACACAATAAAGCATTCCTCCTAAAAATACCTTCTAAGTCGCTCACTATTGCCTCCCAAAAACACCCTAAAATTATAGGTAAATTATATATAAATCAAGCACTCCTCCCTTAAACACCATCTTAGAGCCTCGTGACATGCCTCTCTATGTTTGCGATTGATACTAGACTCCTGATATTTAGGGAGCCAAAATCGCTCCAATTTTTTTTTAACCTCCACCTGACAACCTTAAGTAAATTATATACAATCGAGTACTATAAGAGCATTGCAATATGCTCATTATTTTGAGATTGCTACTAGACTCCCTATACTTAGGGAGCCAAAATCATTTCATATTTTTTTTGAACCCCCACCCGATAACCTTAAGTAAATTATATACAATTGAGTATTCCTCCCAAAAACAACCTTTAATATCCTCGTAATATTCTCTCTATTTTTGAGTTTGCTACTAAACTCCCTATATTTAGGGAGCTAAAATCGTTCCATATTTTTTTTGAACCCCCACCCGACAATCTTAAGTAAATTATATACAATCGAGCAATCCTAGCTTAAATACCCTCTAAGTGCCTCGTAATATGGTCTCTATTTTTGGGATTGCTACTAGACTCCCGATATTTAAGGAGCCAAAACCACTCTATTTTTTTTTTAAAGCCCCACCTGACAACCTTAAGTGAATTATATACAATCGAGCACTCCTATCTAAAACAACCTCAAAGAGCCTCTTAATATGCTCTCTATTTTAGGGATTACTAATAGACTCCCAATATTTAGGGAGCCAAAATTACTATATATTTTTTTTGAACCCCCACCCGACAACCTTAAGTAAATTATATACAATTGAGCATTCCTCCTAATAAAAATATGTAGCGATTTTGGCTCCCTAAATATAGGGAGTCTAGTAGCAATCCCTAAAATAGACATCATATTATGAGATTCTTAGAGGGTGTTTTAGGAAGGAGTACTCAATTGTATATAATTCACTTAAGGTTGTCGGGTGGGGGTTTAAAAAAATATAGAGCGCTTTTGGCTCCTAAATGTAGGGAGTCTAGTAGCAATCCCAAAAATAAAGATCATATTATGAGGCACTTAGAGGGTATTTTAGGTAGGAGCTCTCGATTGTACATAATTTACTTAAGGTTGTCAGGTGGGGGTTCAAAAAAAATATGTAACGATTTTGGTTCCCTAAAAATAGGGAGTTTAGTAGCAAACCCAAAAATAGGCAGCATATTATGAGCCTACTAAAGGGTGTTTTTGGGAGGAATACTCAATTGTATATAATTTACTTAAGGTTGTTGGGTGGGGGTTCAAAAAAAATATGGAGTGATTTTGGCTCCCTAAATATAGGGAGTCCAGTATCAATTTCAAAAATAGAGAGCATATTGCAATGGTCTTTTAGTACTCGCTTGTATATAATTTACTTAAGGTTGTCGGGTGGGGGTTAGAAAAAATATGGAGAGATTTTGGCTCCCAAAGTATTGGAAGTCTAGTAGCAATCGCAAAAATAGAGAGACATATCACGAGGCTCTAAGAGGGTGTTTTAGGGAGGAATGCTTGATTTATATATAATTTACTTATGATTTCAGGGTGTTTTTGGGAGGCAATGGCAAACCTCTTAGAGGGTTTTTTTGGGAGAAATGCTCGATTGTATAAAATTTTACATAAGGTTGACGGGTGAAGGTTTAAAAAAAAATTAAGAGCATATTGTGAGGTACATTAAGGGTGTTTTAGAGAGGAGTGCTCGATTGTGTATAATTTACTTAAGCTTATCGGGTGGGGGTTCAAAACAAAAATGGAGTGGTTTTGCCTACTTAAATATAGGGAGTCTAGAAGCAATCCAAAAAATAGAGAGGCATATTGTAAAGCACTTAGAGGGTATTTTAGGGAGGAGTGATTGATTTATATATAATTTACTTATGATTTTTGGGTTCTTTTGGGAGGCAATGGCAAGGCTCTTAGAGGGTATTTTTGGGAAGAATGCTCGATTGTATATAATTTATGTAAGGTTGTCGGGTGGAGGTTCAAAAAAAATATAGAGCTATTTTGGCGCCCTAAATATATGGAGTCTAGTAGCAATCCCAAAAATAGAGAGCATATTACGAGGCTCGTAGAGGAGTTTTAGGGAGGAGTGCTCGATTGTATATAATTAATTTAAGGTTGTTGGGTAGGGGTTCAAAAAAAATATGGAGCGGTTTTGTCTTCATAAATATAGGGAGTCTAGTATCAATCCCAAAAATAAACAACATGTTGCAAAGCTCTAAAAGGGTATTTTAGGTAGGAGTGCTCGATTATATATAATTTATATAATAATATCGGGTGAGGGTTAAAAAAATATGGAGCGATTTTGGCTCCCTAAATATAGGGAGTCTAGTAGCAAACCCAAAAATAAAGAGCAAATTACGAGGCTATTAGAGGGTGTTTTGGTGAGGAATACTCGATTGTATATAATTTACTTAGCGTTGTCGGGTGGGGGTTCTAAAAAAATATGGAGCGGTTTTGGCACCATAATTATAGGGAGTCTAGTAGCAATCACAAAAATAGAGAGCATATTGCGAGGCTCTTAGAGGTTTTTTTATGGAGGAATGCTCGACTGTTTATAATTCACTTAAGGTTGTTCGGTGGGGGTTCAAAAAAAATATGGAGTGGTTTTGGCTCCCAAAATATAGGGAGTCTAGTAGCAATCCCAAACATAGAGAGCATATTGTGAGGCTCTTAGAGGATATTTTCGGGAGGAGTGCTTGATTGTATATAATTTACTTAAGGTTATCGGGTGGGGGTTCAAAATAAATATGGAGTGGTTTTGCCTCGCTAAATATAGGAAGTCTAGTAGAAATCCTAAAACTAGAAAGCATATTGTGAGGCTATTAGATTATGTTTTTGGGTAGAATACTCGATTGTATATAAATTACTTAAGGTTGTCGGGTGGGGGTTCATAAAAAATATGGTGCGGTTTAGTTAAGGTTGCTAGGTTGGGGTTCAAAAAAAATATGGATCAATTTTGGCTCCCTAAATATAGGGAGTCTAGTAGCAATCCCAAAAATAGAGAGGCATGTTGCAAGGCTCTTAGAGGGTTTTTTAGGGAGGAGTGCTTGATTTATATATAATTTACTTATGATTTTAGGATGTTTTTGGGAGGCAATAGCGAAGCTCTTAGAGGGTGTTTTTGGGAGGCAATAGTGAGGCTCTTAGAGAGTGTTTTTAGGAGGAATGCTCGATTATGTATAATTTAATTAAGGTTGTCAAGTGGGGGTTCAAACAAAATATAGAGCGGTTTTGGCTCCCTAAATATAGGGAGTTTTATAGCAATCCTAAAAAATAGGGAGCATATTGCGAGGCTCTTAAAGGGTGTTTTAGGGAGGATTGCTCGATTGTATATAATTTACTTAAGGTTGTCAGGTGGGGGTTCAAAAAAAATATACAGTGGTTTTGGCTCCTTAAATATAGGGAGTCTAGTAATAATCCTAAAAAGGGAGAGGCATATTGCGAGGGTCTTAGAAGGTGTTCTAGGGAGGAGTGCATGATTTATATATAATTTACTTATAATTTTTGGGTACTTTTGGGAGGCAATGGCGAGGCTCTTAGAGAGTGTTTTAGGGAGGAATGATCGATTGTATATAATTTACTTAAGATTATCGGGTTGGGGTTCAAACAATATATGGAGCGGTATTGCCTCCCTAAATATAGGGAGTCTAGAAGTAGTCCCAAAAATTGAGAGCATATTGCGAGGCTCTTAGAGGGTGTTTTAGGGAGGAGTGCTAGATTGTATATAATTCACTTATGGTTATTGGGTAGGGGTTCAAAAAAATATAGACCAATTTTGGCTCCCTAAATATAGGGATTTTAGTAGCAATACAAAAATAGAGAGAATATTGTAAGTCTCTTAGAGGGTATTTTAGGTAGGGGTGCTCAATTGTACATAATTTACTTAATATTATTGGATAGGGGTTCAAAACAAATATGGATCAGTTTTGACTCCCTAAATATATGGAGTCTAGTAGCAATCCCAAAAATAGAGTGTATATTTCGAGGCTATTAGAAGGTGTTTTTGGGAAGAATACTCGATTGTATATAATTTCTTAAGGTTGTCGGGTAGGGGTTCATAAAAAATATGGAGTCATTTTGGTTCCCTAAATATATAGAGTCTAGTAGTAATCCCTAAAATAGAAAGCATATTGCGAGGCTCTTAGAGGGTGATTTAAGGAGTGCTCAATTGTATATAATTTACTTAAGGTTGTCGGGTGGAGGCTCAAAAAATATATGGAGCGGTTTTGGCACCCTAAATATACGAAGTCTATTAGCAATCACAAAAATAGAGAGGCATGTTACGAGGCTATTAGAGGGTGGTTTTAGGAGGAGTGTGACGACCAAGTTCCAATAGGCCAAGAGCCAAGAGCCAAGACTTCTGAGGCTGTGATGCCAAGATGGATGAGGTGAGGTGAGGTGTACAAGGCCATACGTTAGACCTACATCTTCTGGAGAGAAGGAGATCCTGAGCTACTTATATAATCTTTCCTCCCAAACATAGAAGACACGCTTTAAAACCGTGCGCCGCTACGGATTTTGTAAGAACTCCGTAGTTAAGCGTGCTCGAGCGAGAGTAGTACCAGGATGGGTGACCTCCCTGGGAAGTTCTTGTGCGGGCACAGGCAAAGCGAATAATATCTTGTGTGTTTGGGGCGGATGTTACAAAATGATATCAGAGACGGTTCTTCTCAGGATGGGGGGGGTCTAACCCTACACGAGGACGTGTAGCCCTAAGGGAGGTGGATTGTGATGACCAAGAGCCAAGAACCAAGACTCCTGAGGCTGTGGTGCCAAGATGGATAAGGTGAGGTGAGGTGTACAAGGCTATGCGTTAGCCCCATATCTTCTGGAGTGAAGAAGATCCTGAGCTACTTATATAATTTCTCCTCCCAAACATAGAAGACGCGTTTTAAAACCATGCACCACTACGGATTTCATAGGAACTCTGTAGTTAAGCGTGCTCGAGCGAGAGTAATACCAGGATAGGTGACCTTTCTGGGAAGTTCTCGTGCGGGCACGGGCAAAGCGGACAATATCTTCTGTGTTTGGGGTAGATGTTACAAGGAGTGTTTGATTTATATATCATTTACTTATGATTTTAGGGTAATTTTAGGAGGCAATGGCGAGGCTCTTAGAGGGTGTTTTTGGAAGGAATGCTCGATTGTATATAATTTACTTAAGGTTGACGTATAGGGGTTTAAATAAAATATAGAGCAGTCTGGGCACCCTGAATATAGGGAGTCTAGTACTAATCCCAAAAATAGAGGGTATATTGCGAGGCTTTTAGATAGTGTTTTAGGGAGGACTGCTCGAATGTATATAATTTACTTAAGGTTGTCGGGTGGGCGTTCAATAAAAATATGGATCGGTTTTTGCCACATAAATATAGGGAGTCTATTAGCAATCCCAAAATAAGAAAGGCATATTGTGAGGCTCTTATAGGGTATTTTAGGGAGGAGTGCTTGATTTATATATAATTTACTTATGATTTTAAGGTGTTTTTGGGAGGCAATAGCGAGGCTCCTAGAGGGTATTTTTGGAAGGAATGCTCGATTATATATTACTGCTTAAGGTTGTCGGGTGGTGGTTTAAAAAAAATATAGAGCGGTTTTGGTTCCATAAATATAGGAAATCTAGTAGTAATCCCAAAAATAGAGAGCATATTCCGAGGCTCTTAGAGGGTATTTTAGGAAGGAGTGCTCAATTGTACATAATTCCTTTAAGGTTGTCGGGTGGGGGTTCAAAAAAAATATGGATCGATTCTGGCACCCAAAATATAGGGAGTCTAGTAGCAATCCCATAAATAGAGAGCATATTGCGAGGATCTTAGAGGGTATTTTAGGGAGGAGTGTTCTATTATATATAATTTACTTAAGGTTATCGGGTTTAAAAAAAAAAATAGAGCGATTAGAGGGTGTTTTTGGGAGGTATGCTCGATTGCATATAATTTTCTTTAGGTTATTAGGTAGGGGTTCAAAAAAAATATGGAGCAATTTTGGCTCCCTAAATATAGGGAGTCTAGTACCAATTCAAAAAATAGAGAGGCATATTGCAAGGCTCTTAGAGAATGTTTTAGGGAGGAGTGCTTGATTTTTATATAATTTACTTATGATTTTAGCGTATTTTTGGGAGGCAATAGTGAGGCTTTTAGAGGGTGTTTTTGGGAGGAATACTCGATTATATATATTTTACTTAAGGTTTCGGGTGAGGGTTCAAAAAAAATAGGGAGTAGTTTTAGCTACCTAAATATAGGGAGTCTAGTAGCAATCCCAAAAATAGAGAGCATACTGTAAGGCTCTTAGAGTGTGTTTTAGGGAGGAGTGCTTGATTGTATATAATTTAGTTATGATTAGGGGGTAGGAGTCCAGAGAAATTGGGAGCTATTTTGGCTCCCTAAATATTGGGAGTCTAGTAGTGATCCCAAAAATAATGAGTCAATGGTGAGGCACTTATAGGGTATTTTTAGGAGAAATACTCGATTGTATGTAATTTACTTAAGGTTGATGGGTGGGGGTTCAAAAAAAATATGGAGTAATTTTAGCTCCTTAAATATAGGGAGTCTAGTAGTAATCCCAAAAATAGAGAGAATATTGCGAGGCTCTTAGAGGGTGCTTTAGGGAAGAATGCATGATTGTATATAATTTACTTACGGTTGTCGGGTGGGCGTTCAAAAAAATATGAAGCAGTTTTGGTTACCTAAATATAAAGAGTCTAGTAGTAATCCCAAAAATAGAAAGGTATATTGCGAGACTCTTAGAGGATATTTTAGGGAGGAGTGCTTGATATATATATATATATATATATATATATATATATATATATATATATATATATATATATATATATATATATAAAATTTATTTATTATTTTAGGGTGTTTTTGGGAGGCAATGATGAGGCTCGTATAAGGTGTTTTTAAGAGGAATGCACGGTTGTATATAATTTACTTAAGGTTGTCGGGTTGGGGCTCAAAAAAAATATGGAGCGGATTTGGCTCCCTAAATATAGGGAGTCTAGTAGCAATCCCAAAAAATAGAGAGCATATATTGAGGCTCTTAGTGGATGTTTTAGGGAGGAGTGCCGATTGTATATAATTTACTTAAGGTTGTTGGGTGAGGGTTAAAAAAAAATATGGAGCGGTTTTGATTCCCTAAATATAGAGAATCTAGTAGCAATCATAAAAATAGGGAGCATATTTCATGGCTACTAGAGGGTGTTTTTGAGAGGAATGCTCGATTGTATATAATTAACTTAAGGTTGTCGAGTGGTTGTTCAATAAAATTATGGAGTGGTTTTGGCTCCCTAAATATAGGGAGTCTAGTAGCAATCCTAAAAATAGAGAGCATATTGCGAGGCTTTTAGAGGGTGTTTTAGGACTGCTCGATTATATATAATTTACCTAAGGTTGTCGGGTGGGGGTTCAAAAAAAATATTGAGTTGTTTTGGCTCCCTAAATATAAGGAGTCTAGTAGACATTCAAAAAATAGAGAGGCATATTGCGAGGCTATTAGAGGGTGTTTAAGGGAGGAGTCCTTGATTTATATATAATTTACTTATGCTTTTAGGGTGTTTTTGGGAGGCAATGGCGAGGCTATTAGTGGGTGGTTTCACGTGGAATGCTCGATAAATGTATAATTTATTTCATATTATCGGGTGGGTTTTAAATAAAATATGGAGCGGTTTTGGCTCCCTAAATATATGGTGTCTAGTACAATCCCAAATAATATAGAGCATATTGCGAGGTACTTATAGGGTATTTTAGGGAGGAGTGCTCGATTGTATAAAATTTACTTAAGACTGTCAAGTGGGGGTTCAAAAAAAATATGGTGTGGTTTTGGATCTTTAAATATAAGGAGTCTAGTAGCAATCCCAAAAATAAATAGGCATATTGCGAGACTCTTAGAGGGTGTTTTAGGGAGGACTACTTTATTTATATATAATTTACTAATGATATTAGGGTGTTTTTGGGAGGCAATGGCGAGGCTCTTTGAAGGTGTTTTTGGAAGGGATGCTCTATTATATATAATTTACTTAAGGTTATCGGGTGGTGGTTAAAAAAAAATATAGAGCGGTTTTGGCTCCCTAAATATAGGGAGTCTAGTAGCAATTCCAGAAATAGTAAGCATATTGCGAGGCTCTTAGAAAGTATTTTAGCGAGGAGTGCTCGATTGTATATAATTTAGTTATGAGTATCGGGTGGGAGCTTTGAGAAATTGGGACAAGTTTTGGTTCCCTAAGTATAGGGAGTCTAGTAGCAAACCCAAAAATATGGAGGCAATAACGAGACTCATATAGGGTGTTTTTTGGTTGAATGCTTGATCGTATATAATTTACTTAAGGTAGACGGGTGGGGGTTCAAAAAAAATATGGAGCGGTTTTGGCTCCCTTAATATAGGGAGTCTACTAGTAATCCCAAAAATAAAGAGCATATTACGAGGCTCTTAGAGGGTGTTTTAGGGAGGAGTGCTCGATTGTATATAATTTCCTTGAGGTTGTCAGCTGGCTGTTCAAAAAAAAATTTGACTCGATTTTGGCTACCTAAATATAGGGAGTCTAGTAGCAATCCCAAAAATAGAAAGGCATATTGCGAGGCTCTTATAGGGTGTTTTAGGGAGGTGTACTTGATTTATATATAATTTTCTTATGATTTTAGGGTATTTTTGGGAATCAATGGCGAGGCTCTTAGAGGATATTTTTTGGAGGAATGCTCGATAGTGTATAATTTACTTAAGGTTGTCGGGTGGGGCTTCAAACAAAATATAGAGCTGTTTTGGCTCCCTAAATATAGGGAGTCTAGTATCAATCCCAAAAAATATTGAGCATATTACGAGGCTCTTAGAGGATGTTTTAGGGAAGAGTGCTCGATTGTATATAATTTACTTAAGGTTATCGGGTGAGGGTTCAAAAAAATATGGGAGAGCTTTGGCTCCTTAAATATAGGGAGTCTAGTAGTAATCCTAAAAATAGAGAGGCATATTGCGAGGCTCTTAGAGGGTGTTTTTGGGAGGAGTGCTGGATTTATATATAATTCGCTTATGATTTTTGGGTGCTTTTAGGTGGCAATGGTGAGGCTCTAAGTGGGTGTTTTTAGAAGGAATGCTTGATTATATAAAACTTACTTAAGGTTGTTAGGCGGGGCTTAAAAAAAAATATAGAGTGATTTTGGCTCCCTAAATATAGGGATTCTTGTAGCAATCCCAAAAATAGAGAGCGTATGGCGAGGCTATTAGAGGGTGATTTTAAGGAGTGCTCGATTGTATATAATTTACTTAAGGTTGTCTAGTGGGGGTTCTAAAAAAATATGGAGTGGTTTTGGCTCCATAAATACAGAGAGTCTAGTAGCAATCACAAAAATAGAGAGCATATTGTGAGGCTTTTAGAGGTTGTTTTAGGGAGGAGTACTCGATTGTATATAATTCACTTAAGGTTGCATGGCAAGGGGTTCAAAAAAAATATAGAGCAGTTTTGGGTTCCTAAATATAGGGAGTCTAATAGCAATCCTAAAAATAGAGAGCATATTATGAGGCTCTTAGAGGGTATTTTATAGAGGAGTGCTCGATTGTATATAATTTACTTAAAGTTATCGGGTGGGGGTTCAAAAAAAATATGGAGTGATTTTGCCTCCCTAAATATAGGGAGTCTAGTAGAAATCCCAAAAATAGAGAGCAAATTGCGAGGCTATTAGATTGTTTTTTTGGGAGGAACGCACGATTGTATATAATTTACTTAAGGTTGTCGTGTGGGAGTTCAAAAAAATATAGAGCTGTTTTGGCTCCCTAAATATAGGGAGTCTAGAAGCAATCCCAAAAATAAAGAGCATATTGTGAGGCTCTTAAAGGGTGTTTTAGAGAGGAGTGCTCAATTGTATATAATTTACTTAAGGTTGTCGAGTAGGGGTTCAAAAAAAATATAGAGTGATTTTGACTCCCTAAATATAAGGAATCAAGTAGCAATCCCAAAAACAGAGAGGCATATTGTGAGGCACTTAGAGGGTATTTTAGGGAGGAGTGCTTGATTTATATATAATTTACTTATGATTTTAGGGGGTTTTTAGGAGACAATGACAAGGTTCTTAGAGGGTGTTTTTGGGAGGAATGCTCGATCATATATAATTTACTTAAGGTTGTCGGGTGGGGGTTCAAACAAAATATAAAGTGATTTTGGCTACATAATTATAGGGAGTCTAGTAGTAATCCTAAAAAATAGAGAGCATATTGTGTGGCTTTTAGAGGGTGTTTTCGGGAGAAGTACTCGATTGTATATAATTTACTTAAGGTTGTCGGGTGGGAATTCAAAAAAAATATGAAGCTGTTTTGGCTCCTTAAATATATGGAATCTAGTAACAATCATAAAAATAGAGAGGCATATTGCGAGGCTCTTAGAAGTTATTTTGGGGTGCTTTTGGGAGGCAATGGCGAGGCTCTTAGAGGGTATTTTAGAAAGGAATTTTAGATTATATATAATTTACTTAAGATTGTCGGGTTGGGATTCAAAAAAAATATGGAGCCCTTTTGCCTCCCTAAATATAGGGAGTCTAGTAGCAATCCTAAAAATAAAGAGCATATTGCGAGGCTCTTAGAGGGTATTTTTGGGAGGAGTGCTCGATTGTATATAATTCACTTATAGTTATTGAGTGGGGGTTCAATAAAATATTGAATGGTTTTGGCTCCCTAAATATAGGGTGTCTAGTAGCAAACCCAAAAATAGAGAGCATATTGCGATGCTCTTAGAGGGTATTTTAGATAGGACTACTCGATTATACATAATTTACTTTATGTTATGTTGTGGGGGTTCAAAAAAAATATAGAGTAGTTTTGGATCCCTTAATATAGGGAGTCTAGTAGCAATTCTAAAAATAGAGTGCATATTATGAGGCTATTAGAGGGTGTTTTTGTAAAGAATACTCGATTGTATATAATTTACTTAAGATTGTCGGGTGGGGGTTCAAAAAAAATATGGAGTCGTTTTGGCTCCCTAAATATATGGAGTCTAGTAGCAATCCCAAAAATAGAGAGCATATTGTGAGGCTCTTAGAGGGTTGTTTAAGGAGTGCTCGTTGTATATAATTTACTTAAGGTTGTCGGGTGGAGGTTCAAAAAAAATATTGAATGGTTTTGGCACCCAAAATATATGGAGTCTAGTAGCAATCACAAAATTAGAGAGGCATGTTGCGAGGCTATTAGAGGGTGTTTAAGAGAGGAGTGCTTGATTTATATATAATTTACTTGTAATTTTAGGGTTATTTTGGAAGGCAATGGCGAGGGTCTTAGAGGGTGCTTTTGGGAGGAATGCTCGATTGTGTATAATTTACTTAAGGTTGTCGGGTAGGGGTTTAAACAAAATATGGAGTGGTTTTGCCCCCTAAATATAGGGGAGTGTAGTAGCAATCCCAAAAAATAGATAGCATATTGTGAGGCTCTTAGTGGGTGTTTTAGGGAGGAGTGCTCGATTGTATATAATTTACTTAAGGTTATCGGGTGGGGGTTCAAAGAAAATATAGAGCTGTTTGGGCTCCTTAAATATAAGGAGTCTAATAGCAATACAAAAAATAGAGAGCCATATTGTGAGGCTCTTAGAGGGTATTTTAGGGAGGAGTACTTTATTTATATATAATTTACTTATGATTTTAGGGTGTTTTTGGGAGGCAATGGCCAGGCTCTCATAGGGTATTTTTGGGAGGAATGCTTGATTGTATATAATTTACTTAAGGTTGACGGGTGGGGGTTCAAAAAAAATATAGAGCAGTTTTGACTCCCTAAATATAGGGAGTCTAGTAGCAATCACAAAAATAGAGAACATATTGTGAGGCTCTTAGATGGTGTTTTAGGTAGGACTGCTCGATTATATATAATTTACTTAAGGTTGTCGGGTGCGCGTTCAAAAAAAATATGGATCGGTTTTGGCCACATAAATATAGGGAGTCTAGTATCAATCCCAAAAATAGAAAAACATATTACGAGGCTCTTAGAGGGTATTTTAGGGAGGAGTGCTTGATTTATATATAATTTACTTATGATTTTTGGAAGTTTTTGGGTGGCAATGGCAAGGCTCTTAGAGGGTGTTTTTGGAAGAAATACTTGATTATATATTACTTGCTAAAGGTTGTCAAGTGTTGGTTCAAAAAAAATATAGAGCAGTTTTGGCTCCCTAAATATAGGAAATGTAGTAGCAATCCCAAAAATAGAGAGCATATTGCAAGGCTCTTAGAGGGTGTTTTAGGGAGGAGTGCTCGATTGTATATAATTCACTTAAGGTTGTCGGGTGGGGGTTCAAAAAATATATGGAGCGGTTTTGGCTCCCTAAATATAGGGAGTCTAGTAGCAATCCCAAAAATAGAGAGTATATTGCGACGCTATTAGAGGATGTTTTTGGGAGGAGTGCTCGATTGTATATAGTTTACTTAAGATTGTCGGTTGGGGGTTCAAAAAATATATCGAACGGTTTTGGCTCTCTAAATATAGGGAGTCTAGTACCAATCCCAAAAATAGAGAGGCATATCGCAATGCTCTTAGTTGGTGTTTTAGGAAGGAGTGCTTGATTTATATATAATTTACTTATGATTTTAGGGTTTTTTTGGGAAGTAATGGCGAGGCTTTTAGAGGGTTGTTTTGGGAGGAATGCTCGATTGTATACAATTTACTTAAGGTTGTCGGGTGGGGATTCCAAAAAAATATGGAGCAGTTTTAGCTCCCTAAATATTGGGACTCTAGTAGTAATCCTAAAAATAGATAGCATACTGCGAGGCTCTTAGAGTGTGTTTTAGGAAGGAATGCTTGATTGTATATAATTTAGTTATGATTATCGGATAGGAGCCTATAGAAATTAGGAGCGATTTTGGCTTCCCTAATATAGGGAGTCTAGTTGCGATCCCAAAATTAACGAGGCAATAGCGAGCCTCTTATAGGGTCTTTTTGGGAGGAATGCTCGATTGTATGTAATTTACTTTAGGTTGATGAGTGGGGGTTCAAAAAAAATATAGAGCGATTTTGGCTCCTTAAATATAGGGAGTGTTGTAGCAATCCCAAAAATAGAGAGAATATTACGAGTCATTTAGAGGGTGTTTTAGCGAGGAGTGCTCATTTGTATATAATTTATTTAAGGTTGTCAGGTGGGCGTTCAAACAAAATATGGAGCGATTTTGGTTACCTAAGTATAAAGAGTCTAGTAGCAATCCCAAAAATAGAAATATATATTGTGAGGATCTTGGAGAGTATTTTTGGGAGGAGTGCATGATTTATATATAATTTATTTATGATTTTAGGGTGTTTTTGGGAGGCAATGGCGAGGCTCGTAGATGGTGTTTTTAGAAGGAATGCTCGGTTATATATAATTTACTTAAGGTTATCGGGTTGGGGTTCAAAAAAAATATAGAGCAGTTTTGGCTCCCTAAATATAGGGAGTCTAGTAGCAATCCAAAAAATAGAGAGCATATTGCGAAGCTCTTAGAGGATATTTTAGGGAGGAGTGCTCGATTGTATATAGTTCACTTAAGGTTGTTGGGTGGGGGTTCAAAAAAAAATAGAGCATTTTTGGTTACTTAAATATAAAGAGTCTAGTTGCAATCCCAAAAATAGAAAGGCCTTTTACGAGGCTCTTAGACGGTGTTTTAGGGAGGAGTGCTTGATTTATATATAATTTATTTATTTTTGGGAGGCAATAACGAGGCTCGTAGAGGGTATTTTTAAGAGGAATGCTCGTGGTATATAATTTACTTAAGATTATCGGGTTGGGATTTAAAAAAATTATGGAGCCGTTTTAGCTCCCTAAATATAGGGAGTCTAGTAGCAATCTCAAAAATAGAGAGCATATTGCGAGGCTCTTAGAGGGTGTTTTTGAGAGGAGTGCTCGATTGTATATAGTTCACTTAAGGTTGTTGGGTGGGGGTTCAAAAAAAATATTGAGCGGTTTTGGCTTCCTAAATATAGGGATTGTAGTAGCAATCCCAAAAATAGATAGCATATTGCGAAGCTCTTAAAGAGTATTTTTAGGAGGAGTGCTTGATTGTATATAATTTACTTAAGGTATTCGGGTGGGGGTTCAAAAAAAATATGGAGCGATTTTGGCTCTCTAAATATAGGGAATCTAGTAGCAATCCCAAAAATAGAAAACATATTACAAAGCTACTAGAGGGTGTTTTTGGGAGGAATGTTTGATTGTATATAATTAACTTAAGGTCGGGTGGGGGTTCAAAAAAAATATTGAGTGGTTTTGGCTCCCTAAATATTGGGAGTCTAGTAGAAATCCCAAAAATAAAGAGCATATTACGAGACTCTTAGAGGGTATTTTAGGAATGCTCGATTGTATATAATTTATATAAGGTTGTCGGGCGGGGGTTCAAAAAAAAATTGAGCGGTTTTGGCTCCCTAAATATAAGGGGTCTAGTAGCAATTCCAAAAATAAAAAGGCATATTACAAGGCTATTAGAGGGTATTTTAGGGTGGAGTCCTTGATTTATATATAATTTATTTATTATATCTCAATTTACTTATGATTTTAGGGTGATTTTGGGAGGTAATGGTAAGGCTATTAGAGGGTGTTTTTAGGAGAAATGCTCGATTATGTATAATTTATTTAAGGTTGTCGGGTGGGGGTTCAAACAAAATATGGAGTTGTTTTGGCTCGCTAAATATAAGGAGTCTAGTAGCAATCCAAAATAATAGAAAACATATTGCGAGGCACTTAGAGGGTGTTTTAGGGAGGCATGCTTAATTATATATAATTTACTTTAGGTTGTCAGGTGGGGGTTCAAAAAAAAATGAAGCGGTTTTGGCTCTTTAAATATAAGGAGTCTAGTAGCAATCCCAAAAATAGAGTGGCATATTATGAGGCTCTTAGAGGGTGTTTTAGGGAGAAGTGCTTGATTTATATATAATATACTTATGATATTAGGGTGTTTTTGGGAGACAATGGCGAAGCTCTTAGAGGGTATTTTTGGGAGAAATGCTCGATTATATATAATTTACTTAAGGTTATCAGGTGGGGGTTAAAAAAAAATATAGAGTGAATTTGGCTTCCTAAATATAGGGAGTCTAGTAAAAATTCAAAAAATAGAGAGCATATTGCTAGGCTCTTAGAAAGTGTTTTAACGAGGAGTGCTCGATTGTATATAATTTAGTTATGATTATCGGGTGGGAGTCTTGAGAAATTGGGATCAGTTTTGGCTCCCCAAATATAGGGAGTCTAGTAGCGATCCCAAAAATAAGGAGACAATGGCGATACGCATATAGGGTGTTTTTGGGAGGAATGCTCAATTATATTTAATTTACTTAAGGTACACGAGTTGGGGTTCAAAAAACATATGTAGCGGTTTTGGCTCCCTAAATATAGGGAGTGTAGTAAAAATCCAAAAAATAGAGAGCATATTATAAGGCTCTTAGAGGGTGTTTTAGGGAGGAGTGATCGATTATATATAATTTCCTTGAGGTTATCGGGTGGGCGTTTAAAAAAAATATAGAGCAGTTTTTGTTACCTAAATATAGGAAGTTTAGTACCAATACCAAAAATAGAAAGGCATATTGCGAGGCTCTTAGAGGGTATTTTAGGGAGGAATGATTGATTTATACATAATTTACTTATGATTTTAGGGTATTTTTGGGAGGCAATAGCAAGGCTCTTAGAATATATTTTTGGGAGGAATACTCTATTGTATATAATTTACTTAAGGTTGTCGGGTGGGGGTTCAAAAAAAATAAGGAGCGGTTTTGGCTCGATAAATATAGGGAGTCTAGTAGCAATCCCAAAAATAGAGCGCATATTGCGAGGCTCTTAGAGGTTGTATTAAAGAGGAGTGCTCGATTGTATATAATTCACTTAAGGTTGTCCAGTGGGGGTTTAAAAAAAATATGGAGTGATTTTGACTTCCTAAATATAGGGAGTCTAGTAGCAATCCCAAAAATAGAGAGCATATTGCGAGGCTCTTATATGGTATTTTAGGGTAGAGTGCTTGATTGTATATAATTTGTATAAGGTTGTCGGGTGGGGTTTCAAAAAAAATATTGAGCGGTTTTGGCTCCCTAAATATAAGGAGTCTAGTAGTAATCCTAAAAATAGATAGCATATTGCAAGGCTCTTAGAGGGCATTTTAGGGAGGAGTGCTCGATTGTATATAGTTCACTTAAAGTTGATGGATAGGGGTTTAAAAAAAATATGGAGCGGTTTTGGCTCCCTAACTATAGGGTGTCTAGTAGCAATCCCAAAAATAGAGAGACATATTGTGAGGCTCTTAGAGCGTGTTTTAGGGAGGAGTGCTTAATTTATATATAATTTACTTATGATTTTATGGTGTTTTTCGAAAGCAAACCCGAGCCTTTTAGAGGGTGTTTTTGGGAGGAATGCTTGATAGTGTATAATTTACTTAAAATTGTCGGGTAAAGGTTTAAACAAAATATGGAGCGGTTTTGACTCCCTAAGTATAGGGAGTCTAGTATCAATCCCAAAAAATAGAGAGCATATTGTGAGGCTCTCAGAGGGTGTTTTAAAGAAGAGTGCTCAATTGTATATAATTTACTAAAGGTTGTCGGGTGGGGGTTCAAAAAAAATATGGAGCGATTTTGGCTCCTTAAATATAGGGAGTCTAGCTAGTAGCAAACCTAAAAATAGAGAGGCATATTGCGAGGCTCTTAGATGGTATTTTAGAAAAGAGTGCTTGATTTATATATAATTTACTTATGATTTTTGGGTACTTTTGGAAGGCAATGGCGAGGCTCTAAAAGGGTATTTTTGGAAAGAATGCTCGATTATATATAGCTTACCTAAGGTTATCGGGTGGGAGTTGAAAAAAAAATATAGAGTGGTTTTGGCTCCCTAAATATAGCGAATCTAGTAGCAATCCCAAAAATAGAAAGGCATTTTGCGAGGCTCTTAGAGGGTATTTTAGGGAGGAGTGCTCGATTATATATAATTTACTTAATGTTGTCGGGTGGGGGTTCAAAAAAAATATGGAACGGTTTTGGCTCCCTAAATATAGAGAGTTTAGTGGCAATCCCAAAAATAGAGAGCATATTGCGTGGCTTTTAGATGGTATTTTAGGGAGGAGTCCACGATTGTATATAATTTACTTAAGGTTGTTGGGTAGGGGTTTAAAAAAAATATGGAGTGATTTTGGATCCCTAAATATAGGGAGTCTAGTAGCATTTCCAAAAATAGAGAGCATATTGCGAGGTTATTAAAGGGTATTTTTGGAAGGAATGCTCGATTATATATAATTTACTTAAGGTTGTCGAGTGGGGGTTGAAAAAAAATATGGAGATATTTTGGCTCCCTAAATATAGAGAGTCTAGTACCAATCCAAAAAATTGAGAGGCATTTTGCAAGGCTCTTAGAGGTTGTTTTAGGGACATGTGATTGATTTATATATAATTTACTTATGATTTTATGGTATTTTTGAGAAGCAATATCGAGGCTTTTATAGGGTGTTTTTGGGAGAAATTTTTTATTATATTTAATTTACTTAAGGTTGTCAGGTCGGGGTTAAAAAAAAATATATAGCTATTTAGGCTCCCTAAATATAAGGAGTTTACTAGCAATCTCAAAAATAGAGAGCATACTGAAAGGCTCTTAGAGTGAGTTTTAGGGAAGAGTGCTCGATTGTATATAATTTAGTTATGATTATTGGGTGGGAGCCTGGAGAAATTGGGAGCGATTTTGGCTCCCTAAATATAGGGAGTCTAGTAGCGATCCCAAAAATAAGGAGGCAATGACAAGGCTCTTATAGGGTGTTTTTGGGAGGAATGCTCGATTGTATGTAATTTACTAAAGGTTGATGAGTGGGGTTTTAAAAAAAATATGGATTGGTTTTGGCTCCTTAAATATAGGAAGTCTAATAGCAATCCAAAAAATAAGAGAATATTCTGAGGCTCTTATAGGGTTTTTAAGGAGGAGTGCTCGATTATATATAATTTACTTATGGTTATCGGATGGGCGTTCAAAAAAAAATATGGAGCGGTTTTGGGTACCTAAATATAAAGAGTCTAGTTGCAATCCCAAAATTAGAAAGGTACATTGCGAGACTCTTAAATGGTGCTTTAGGAAGGAGTGTTTGATTTATATATAATTTATGTAAGATTTTAGGGTGTTTTTGGGAGGCAATGGTGAGGCTCATAGAGGGTGTTTTTGGGAGGCAATGGTGAGGCTCATAGAGGGTGTTTTTGGGAGGAATACTCAATTATATATAATTTACTTAAGGTTGTCTGGTGGGGTTTAAAAAAAATATGAAGCAGTTTTGGCTCCCTAAATATTGGGAGTCTAGTAGCAATTCCAAAAATAGAGAGCATATTGCGAGGTTCTTAGAGGGTGTTTTAGGTAGGAGTGCTCGGTTGTATATAGTTCACTTAAAGTTGACGGATGGGGGTTCAAAAAAAATATGGAGCAGTTTTAGCTCCCTAAATATAGGGAGTCTAGTAGCAATCCCAAAAATATGGAGCATATTGTGAGGCTCTTAGAGGGTATTTTAGGGAGGAGTGCTCGATTGTATATAATTTATTTAAGGTTGTTGGGTAGGGGTTCAAAAAAAATATAGAGCGGTTTTGGCTCCCTAAATATAGGGAATCTAGTAGTAATCCCAAAAATAGAGAGCATATTACGAGGCTATTAGAGAGTGTTTTTGGGAGGAATGCTCGATTGTATATAATTAATTTAAGGTTGTCGGGTAGGGGTTCAAAATAAATATGGAGTGATTTTGGCTCCCTAAATATAGAGAGTCTAATAGCAATCCTAAAAATAGAGAGCATATTGTGAGACTTTTAGAGGGTGTTTTATGAGTGCTTGATTGTATATAATTTACCTAAGGTTGTCAGGTGTGGGTTAAAAAAAATATGGAGCGATTTTGTCTCTCTAAATTTAGGGAGTGTAGTAGCAATCCCAAAAATAGAGAGGCATATTGCGAGGCTATTAGATGGCGTTTTTGGGAGGAGTCCTTGATTTATATATAATTTACTTTTCATTTTAGGAGGTTTTTGGGGGGCAATGGTGAGGCTCTTAGAGGGTGTTTTGGGAGGAATGCTCGATTATATATAATTTACTTACGGTTGTCAAGTGAGGGTTCAAACAAAATATGGAGCGATTTTGGCTTTCTAAATATAGGTAGTCTAGTAGTAATCCAAAATAATAGAGAGCATATTACGAGGCTCTAAGAGGGTGTTTTAGGGAGGAGTGCTCTATTGTATATAATTTACTTAAAGTTTTTATGTGTGGGTTTAAAAAAATATATGGAGCGGTTTTGGCTCCTTAAATATAAAAAGTCTAGTAACAATCCCAAAAATAGAGAGGCATATTGCGAGGCTCTTAGAGAGTGTTTTCGAAAGGAGTGCTTGATTGTATATAATTTAGTTATGATTATTGGGTGAGAGCCTTGAGAAATTAGGAGCGATTTTGGCTCCCCAAATATAGGGTGTCTAGTAGCGATCCCAAAAATAAGGAGGCAATGGCGAAGCTCATATAGGGTGTTCTTGGGAGGAATACTCGATTGTATAAACTTTACTTAAGGTAGATGGGTGGGGGTTCAAAAAAAAGATAGAGTAGTTTTGGCTTCCTAAATATAGGGAGTCTAGTAGCATTCCCAAAAATAGAGAGAATATTGCGAGGCTCTTAAATGGTATTTTAGAAAGGAGTGATCGATTGTATATAATTTACTTGAGGTTGTCATGTGGGCATTCAAAAAAAAATATGGAGTTCTTTTGGCTACCTAAATATAAGGAGTCTAATAGCAATCTCAATAATAGAAAGGCATATTGTGAGGCTCTAAGAGGGTGTTTTACAGAGGAGTGCTTGATTTATATATAATTTACTAATGCTTTTAGTGTGTTTTTGGGAGGAAATGGCGAGGCTCTTAGTGGGTATTTTTTGGAGGAATGCTCGATTATATATAATTTTTTTAAGATATTCAGGTGGGGGTTTAAAAAAAATATAAAGCTGTTTTAGCTCCATAAATATAGGGAGTCTAGTAGCAATACAAAAAATAAAGAGCATATTGCAAGGCTCTTAGAGGTTATTTTAAGGAGGAGTTCTTGATTGTATATAATTCACTTAAGGTTGTCCGGTGGGGGTTTAAAAAAATATGGAGCGGTTTTGGCTCCCTAAATATAGAGAGTCTAGTTGCAATCCAAAAAATAGATAGCATATTTTGGTTCTTGGAGGGTATTTTGGAAAGGAGTACTTGATTTATATATAATTTACTTTTGAATGTCGGGTGGGGGTCAGGAGTAATAGAGAGCGATTTTAGCTCCTCAAATATAGGGAGTTAGGTAGCGATCCCAAAAAGAGAGGCACATAACGAGCATCTTGGATGTTATTTTAGATAGGAGTTCTCGATTTGTATATAATGTATTGATGGTTGTTGGTGGGGTCCTAAGAAAATAGGGATAGATTTTAGTCCACAAATATAGGTAGTCTGTAGTGATCTCTAAAATAGGGAAGCACATGATGAGGATTTTGTAGGGTGTTTTGACAAGGAGTGCTCGATTTGAATATAATTTTTTTATGGATATCGAGTAGGTGTCCTGAGAAAATAGAATGTGATTTTGGCTTTCCAAATTTATTGAGTCTGGTAGTGATCCAAAAAACAGGTATGCATATGGCGAGACTTTTGGAGGGTGTCTTAGGGAGGAGTGATTGATTTATATATAAATTACTTGCGGTTGTCGGGTAGGGGTCCTGAGAAAATAGGGAAAGGTTTTGGCTTCCTAAATATAGGGAGTCTATAGCAATAAAAAAAATAAGGAGGTATATGGCAAGGGTCTTCGAAGGTATTTTTAGGAGAAGTGCTCAATTTGTTTATAATTTACTTATGGTTTTCAGGCGGAGGTCAAAATAAAAAAAGAACAATTTTAGCACCCGAAAAATAGAAAGTTTGGTGCCGATTCAAAAAATAAGGAGGCACATGATGAGACTCCTAGAAGGTGTTTTTAGAAAGAGTACTTGATTTAAATTAAATTTACTTATGGTTATCGGATGGTGGTTCATGAAAGCAAAAGGAGCGATTTTGGCTCCCCAAATATAGGAAGTCTGGTATTTATTTCAAAAATAGGATGGAACATGGTAAGGCTCTTGGAGGATGTTTAGGGGAGGAGTACTCAATTTGTATAATAATTACATATGGTTGTCGGGTGGGGGTGCTGAGAAATTAGGGAGCGATTTTGGCTTCCCAAATATATGTAGTTTTTTAGCAATCCCAAAAATAGACAGGCACATGGTGAGTCTTTTGAAGGGTGTTTTTGGGAATAGTACTTGATTTATAAAATTTACCTATGTTTATCAATTGAGGGTGGTAGGGAGCGATTTTGGCCCCATAAATATAGGAAATCTAGTAGCGATCCCAAAAATATAGAAATACATGACAAGGCTCTTGGATGTTATTATTAGGGGAAGTACACTATTTATATATAATTTACTTATGGTTGTCAGGTGGGGGTCCTATAAAAATAATGAATAATTTTGACTCCTCAAATATAGGGATTCTGGTAACGATTATCAAAATAGGGAGGCACATGGCAAGACTTTTGGAAGGTGTTTCAGAAAGAAGTGCTCAATTTGTATTTAATTTACTTATGGTTGTCAGTTGAAAGTCCTGAGAAAATAATGTATAATTTTGGCTTCCTAAATATAGGGAGTTTGGAAGTGATCTCAAAAATAGGAGGCACATGGCAAGGCTCTTGAAGAATGCTTTTAGGGGGTATACTTGATTTGTATATAATTTATTTATGAAAGTCGGGTGGGGGTCCAATGAAAATAATGAACAATTTTTCTTGGAGGGTATTTTGGGAATGAGTGCTCGATTTATGTATAATTTACTTTTGGTAATCGAGTGGGGGTCCTGAGAAAATAGAGAGGGATTTTGGCTCACTAAATGTAGAGAGTTTGGTAATGATCAAAAAATAGGGAGGTACATGACGAGACTTTTGAAGGATATTTTGGGAAAAAAATGGTTGATTTATATATAATTTATTAATAATTTTTGTTGGGATCCAGATAAAATAAGGAGCACTTTTGGCTCCTTAAATATAGGAAGTTTGGTAGCGATCCCAATAATATGGAGGCACATGGTGAAGCTCTTGGATGGTGGTTTAGGATGGAGTGCTCGATTAGTTTTTAATGTACTTATAGTATTGGATGGGGGTTCTAAGAAAATAGTAAATAATTTTTACTCCCCAAATATAGGGAGTCTGGTAACGATCCCAAAAATAAGAAAGCACACACGCTTGGCTCTTAGAGGGTGTTTTATGGAGAAGTGCTTGATTTATATATAATTTACTTATGGTTGTCGGTTAGAGGTCCTAAAAAAATAGAGAGCGATTTTGGCTCCCCAAATCTAGGGAGTCTGTTAGTGATCCCAAAAATAAGTATATAATGAGGCTCTTGGGTGGTGTTTTAGGGAGTAGGTTTTGATTTGTATATAATTTACTTATGGGTATTGGGTCCTGAGAAAGAAATTAAGTGATTTTATTTTCCCAAATATAGGAAGTCTGTTAGTAATCCCAAAAATAGGTAGGCACATGATGAGGATCTTGGAGTTTGTTTTGGGAAAGAGTGCTCGATTTATATATAATTTACTTATGGTTGTCGGGCAAGAATGTTTAAAAAATAGAGAGCAATTTTGGTTCCTTAAATATAGGGAGTCTGTAGCGATCTCAAAAATAGGGAGGCACATAGCAAGACTCTAGGAGGGTGTTTTATAAAGTATTGCTCGATATGTATATAATTACTTATTGTTGTCTAGTAGGGGTTTTAAGAAAATAAGGAAGGATTTTGCCTCCCCAAATATAGAGGGTTTGGTAGTGATCTCAAAAGTAAGAAGGCTCATTTTGAGACACTTTGATGGTGTTTTGGGGAGGAGTGTTTGATTTTTATATAATTTACTTATGGTTGCCGGGTGGGGGTCCAGAGAAAATAGGGTGCGATTTTGGTTCTCCAAATGTATGGAGTCTGGTAGCAATCTCATAAATAAAGATTAAATTTGGCTCTTTAAATATAGGAGTCTTGTAGCTATCCCAAAAGTATATAGGTACATGAAGAGCCTCTTGGCGGGTGTTTTGGAAAGAAGTGCTATTTTTGTATATAATTTATTTATAGTGATCAGATAGGGGTTATGAGAAAATAGGGAGCGATTTTAGCTCCCCAAATATAGGGAGTCTGTAGTGATCCCAAAACTAGGTAGGCACATGGCGAGGCTCTAGGATGGTGCTTTAGGAAAGAGGGCTGGATTTGTATATAATTTACTTATAGTTGTTAGGTGAGGTCTAGTAAAAATATAGATCGATTTCGGTTCTCCAAATATAGGGTGTCTTATTATGATCTTAAAAATAAGAAGGAACATAATGAGGCTTTTGAAGGGTGTTTTATGAAGGAGTGCTCGATTTGTTTATAAGAGCATGAATAGCGGCCTCCTCAAAATGGGCCTCCTCAAAAGCTGAGTTGAGGAAATGGATGCCATGTCATTTTTGAGGCGGGGCACTAGATGGCACTCTCCAGCGATCTCCTCAAATTACCTTTTGTAGTTTAAAGGGCAAAGCCCAACAGTGACAATCGAATTCATTTGGACCACACGATCAGTATCGTACGACTGCAATTTAATGGGCAAAGCCCAATAGTGAGAATCGAATTTATTTGGACCACACGATCGGTACCGTATGGCTACGATTTACCCGGACAAAGCCACTTAAGTATGCACACTATGACATTGAGGAGGAATTTTCCTCCTCAATGTTAAGGAGGAGGTTGTAGAGTTTTGGTAGGGGCCACCGGGTGACCCTACTATTATGGAGTCCACTGGAAGTATTTTTTTAGCGATTCTCCTTAATGGTGGTGGGACCGGATGATTTGAGGAGGCTGTTGTACATGCTCTAATATACTTATAAATATCGAGTGGGGTTTAGAGAAAATAGGGAGTGATTTTGGCTCCCTAATTGTTTGGAGTCTAGTAACAAATCTACAAAAATATAAGCATATGGCGATGTTCTTGGAGGTTATTTTATAGAGTATTGCTCGATTTGTTTAGAATTTATTTATTATCGTCGAGAGGGGGTTCTATGAAAATAGGTAGAGATTTTGGCTCAATAAATATAGGGAGTCTGGTAGCGATCCAAAAATTAGGAAGGTACATGACATGGTTCTTGGAGGGTGTTTAGGGAGGCGTACTCGATTTATATATAATGTTTTTTTGGATATTGGGTGGGGGTCATGAGTAATAGAGAACAATTTTGGCTCCTCAAAAATAGGTAGTTAGGTAGTGATCCCAAAAAGAGATAGGCACATAGCGAGCCACTTGGATGATATTTTAGAGAGGAGTACTTGATTTGTATATAATTTGTTTATAGTTGTTGGTAGGGTCCTAAGAAAATAGGGATCGATTTTAGTCGCCAAATATAGGTAGTTTGTAGCAATCCCCAAAGTAGGGAAGCACACGACGAGGCTTTTCTAGTGTATTTTGGTAAGGAATGCTTGCTTTGTATATAATTTATTTATAGTTGTCAAGTGGGTATCCTGAGAAAATAGATAGCGATTTTGGCTATCCAAATATAGAGTCTAGTAGCTATCTCAAAAATAGGGAGCCACATGACGAGTCTCTTGGTGGGTATTTTATGGGAAGAGCTTGATTTGTTTATAATTTACTTATGGTTATCGGTGGGGGTTCTGAGAAAATACAGAATGATTTTGGCTCCCCAAATATAAGGAGTCTGATAGCGATACCAAAAATAATGAGGCAAATGGTGAGACTCTTGGAGGGTGTTTAATAGAAAAGTGACTGATTTATATATAATTTACTTATGGTTATCGAGTAGGAATCCTAAAAAAATAGGGAGGGATTTTGGCTCCGCAAATCTCGTGAGGCTGGTAGCTATCCCAAAACAGGGAGGCACATGACAAGGCTCTTGGAGGGTGTTTTGGAAAGAAGTGCTCAATTTTTATATAATTTACTTATAGTCATCGTGTAGGGGTCCTGAGAAAATAGGGAGCGACTTTGGCTCCCCAAATGTAGTAAGTATAGTAGCGATATTAAGAATAGGGAGCCTCCAAATGTATAAATAAATCAAGCTCTCCCTACAAAATACCCACCAAGAGACTCGTTAAGTGGCTCCCTATTTTTTAGATAGTTACCAGACTCTCTATAATTTGGTAGCCAAAATCGCTATTTATTTTCTTAGGACACCCACCTTACAACTATAAATAAATTATATACAAATCACACATTCCTCATCAAAACACCCTACAAAAGCCTAGCCATATGCTTTCCTATTTTGAGGATCGCTACAGACTACCTATATTTGGGGACTAAAATCGATCCCTATTTTCTCAGGACACCACCGACAACCATAAACAAATTATATACAAATCGAGCACTCCTCTCTAAAATATAATCCAAAAGGCTCGCCATGTACCTATCTCTTTTTGAGATCACTACCTAACTCTCTATATTTGAGGAGCCAAAATCACTCCCTACTACTCATTTCCTTCATCGATATCCAAAAGTAAATTATATATAATATGAATACTCCTCCCTAAAACACCCTCCAAGAATCGTGCCATATACCTTCCTGGTTTTTGGATCGCTACCAAACTTTCTATATTTGTGAAGCCAAAATCGCTCTCTATTTTCTCAGAGCCCCCACTCGACGATAATATATAAATTATATACAAATCAAGCATTACTTTATAAAACACCCTCCAAGAGTCTCGCCATACTTTCGTAATTTTAGGTTCGTTAGCAAACTCTAAACAATAGGTAAGCCAAAACCCTACTCAATATCCATAAGTATATTATAAACAAATAGAGCACTCCTTCATAAAACACCTTTCAAGAGCCTCATCATGTGCCTTCTTATTTTTAAGATCGCAGCAAGACACCCTATATTTGGGGAGCCAAAATCAATCTATATTTTTACTAGACCTCACCTGACAACCATAAGTAAATTATTTATAAATCTAGCCCTCCTTCCCAAAGCACCCTCCTAGAGCCTTGGCATGTGCCTACCTAGTTTTTGGATCACTAAAGACTCCCTATATTTGGGGAGCTAAAATCGCTCCCTATTTTCTCATGACCCCTACCCGATAATTGTAAATAAATTATATATAAATCTAGCTCTTCTTTCCAAAACACTCGCCAAGAGGCTCTTCATGTGCCTACATACTTTTGGGATAGCTATAAGACTCATATATTTAAAGAGCCAAAATTAATCCCTATTTCTGTGATTGCTACTAGACTCCATACATTTGAAGAACCAAAATCGCATCCTATTTTCTCTGGACCCTCACAAGACAACCATAAGTAAATTATATAGAAATCGATCACTTCTCCCCAAAACACCATTAAAGTGTCTTAAATTAAGCCTTCTTATTTTTGAGATCTCTACCAGACCCTCTATATTTGGGGAGGCAAAATCCCTCTCTATTTTTTCAAGATACCCACCAGATAACCATAAGTAAATTATATACATATCCAAAAATACTTCCCAAAATACCCTCCTAGAGTCTCGTTATGTGCCTCCCTATTTTTAAGATCACTACGGACTCCCTATATTTAAGAAGCCAAAATAGCTCCCTATTTTTTAAGCACCCTTACCCGACAACCATAAGTAAATTATATCAAAATCGAGCACTCTTTTCCAAAATAAACTCCAATAGCCTCATCATGTGCCTACCTATTTTTGGGATTACTTACAGACTTCCTATATTTGGGGAGATAAAATCACTCCATTTCTTTCTTAGGACCCAACATCCATAAGTAAATTATATACAAATCGAAATCTCCTCCCTAAAACATCCCCAAGAGTATCATCATATGCTTATTTTTGGGATCACTACCAGACTTCCTAGATTTGGGGAGCCAACATCATTCTCTATTTTTTTAAGACCCCCACCGGACAACTATAAGTAAATTATATATAAATCAAGCACTTCTCCATAAAACACCCTCTAAAACACCATCCAAGAGGTTCGCCATGTTCCTCCCTATTTTTGGTATCGCTACCAAACTCCCTATATTTGGAGAGCTAAAAGCACTCCCTATTTTATCAGGACCTTACCAAAAATCATTAATAAATTATATATAAATCAATCATTTTTTCCCCAAAACACCCTTCAAAAATCTCGTCATATACCTTCCTATTTTTTTGATCGCTACCAGACTCCCTACATTTGGTGAGCCAAAATCCTTTTCTATTTTCTCAGGACCCCCACACGATAACCATAAGTAAATTATATACAAATCGAGCACCCGTTCCCAAAACAGCGTCCAAGAATCTCGCTATATGTCTCTCTATTTTTGGAACGCTACCAGACTCCCTATATTTAGGGAGCCAAAATCGTTTCTTATTTTCATTGGCCTCCCACCCGACTTTCATAAATAAATTATGTACAAATCAAGCATTTCCCCTAAAAGCACTCTCCAAGAGCCTTGTCATGTGCTTTCCTATTTTTGGGATAACTTCCAAACTCTCTATATTTAAGAAGCCAAAATCGTACACTATTTTCTCAGGACTTCCAATCGACAACCATAAGTAAATTATACAAATTGAGCACTTTTTCCCAAAACATCTTCCAAAAGTCACACCATGTGCCTCTCTATTTTGGCAATCGCTACCAGGCTTCCTATATTTGGGGAGTCAAAATCGTTCATTATTTTTGTAGGACCTCTACCCGATAACCATAAACAAATTATATACAAATCAAATACTTCCCGTAATACTAACATCCAAGAGCCTCATCATGTGCCTCTATTTTTTTGGGATCGCTACCAGATTCCCTATATTTATGGAGCCAAAATTTATTCTTATTTTCTCAGGACCCCCAACTGACAAACTTAAGTAAATTTTTTTAAATCGAGCACTCCTCCCTAAAATACTCTCCAAAAGCCTCACTATTTTTGGGATTACTATAAGACTACCTATATTTGGGAAGCCAAAATCGCTTTCTAGTTTCTCTGCACCCTCACCCGACAACCATATGTAATTATTATACAAATCGAGCACTCCTCTCCAAAATATCCTCCAAGTGTATTATCATGTTCCTCCATATTTTTAAAATAATACCAGACTACCTATATTTGGGGAGCCAAAATCGCTCCCTATTTTTTCAGGAACTACCATCTGATAATTACAAGTAAATTTAATTTAAATCAAGTACTCCTTCCCAAAACACAAGTAAATTTATATATAATTTACTTATGGTTATCCG
Organism: Chamaelirium japonicum; assembly: GCA_947650365.1. Classification (NCBI taxonomy): domain Eukaryota; kingdom Viridiplantae; phylum Streptophyta; class Magnoliopsida; order Liliales; family Melanthiaceae; genus Chamaelirium; species Chamaelirium japonicum. The sequence goes on from OX393555.1 coordinate 24,316,451, forward strand.
GTGGGGGTCTTGAGAAAAAAGGGAGCAATTTTGCTTCCCTAAATCTAGGGTGTTTTGTAGTAGTCCCAAAAATAGGGAGGCATATGACGAGGCTCTTGGAGGGTATTTTAGAAAAGATGGCTCAATTTGTATATAATTTACTAATGGTCCTTAGAAAATAGAGAGCGATTTTGGCTCCCAAATATAGGAAGTCTGGTAGCGATCCAAAAAATAGCGAGGCATATGATAAGACTCGTAGAAGGTGTTTTTAAAGTAGATGTTCGATTTGTATATAATTTACTTATAATTGTCGGGTTTAGGTCCTTAGAAAATAGGAAGCGATTTTGGCTCCTCAATTATATAGAGTCTTATAACAATCCCAAAAATAGGGAGGCGTATGGCGAGGCTTTTGGAGGGTATTTTAAAGAGAAGGGCTTGATTTGTGTATAATTAACTTATGGTTGTCGGTTGAGGATCCTAAGAAAATAGGAAGTGATTTTGACTCTCTAAATGTAAGGAGTCTGGTATCGATTCCAAAAATAGATAGACACATAGCAAGGCTTTTGAAGGATATTTTGGAAAAGAGTGCTCGATTTGTATATAATTTTTTTATAGAAAGTATGGTATTTATTTCAAAAATAGGGAGGTACATGGCGAGGCTCTTGGTGAGTGTTTTGGAAAAGAGTACTTGATCTGTATATTAATTACGTATGGTTGTCAGGTGGAGGTTCTGAGAAAACAAGAAGTGATTTTGGGTCCCTAAATATAGGGAGTCTTATATCGATCACAATAAAAGAAAGGCACATAACGAGGCTCCTGGAGGGTATTTTGGGAAGGAATGCTCCATTTACAAATAATTTACCTATGTTTGTTCGATGGGGGTCCTAAGAAAATAGGAAGCGATTTTGGTTCCATAAATATAGGGAGTCTGATAGTGATCCCAAAAATATTAGGCGTATGCAGGATCAAAACCAAACCAATCAATTTTGATCAGTTTCGACACACTCAATGGATCGGATTGGATTGGATTTTTTGAAAACCAACATTGTAACATCCGCCCCAAACACACAAGATATTGTCCGCTTTGCCCGTGCCCGCACGAGAACTTCCCAGGGAGGTCACGGGCAAAGCGGACAATATCTTGTGTGTTTGGGGCGGATGTTACAAAATGGTATCAGAGCCGGTTCTCCTCGCTATAGGGGGGTCTAACCCTACACGAGGACGTGTAGCCCTAAGGGGGGTGGATTGTGACGACCAAGATCCAATAGGCCAAGAGCCAAGAGCCAAAACTCCTGAGGCGGGAATGCCAAGATGGATGAGGTGAGGTGAGGTGAGGTGAGGTGTACAATGCCATGAGTTAGCCCCACATCGCCTGGAGAGAAGGAGATCCTGAGCTACTTATATAATTTCCCCTCCCAAACATAGAAGACGCGTTTTAAAACCGTGCGCCGCTACGGATTTCGTAAGAACTCCGTAGTTAAGCGTGCTCGGGCGAGAGTAGTACCAGGATGGGTGACCTCCCTGGGAAGTTCTCGTGCGGGCACGGGCAAAGCGGACAATATCTTGTGTGTTTGGGGCGGATGTTACAAACATGATTGGATCGGTTGATGGATTTGTAAATTTAAAACCGACCTAAATTAAACCGAATATATATATATATATATATATATATATATATATATATATATACTTATAATATTTTATTAAAAATACCATATATCCTTATATACTCTTGCTTCCAAAGACCTTTGTAATATTATAGAATGACTCAAAACCTGTTAAAAATCTTATTTTGGCCTAATGATTTGACAATAATTATTATTTTTTAATTTGAAACTAGGTCCTAATAGGAAGGAAAAATAGCCCAATAATAATATGGGCTAAAGCCCAATCGGACCATCCAATCCAATCCAAACTGACTTTAATTGGATTGGATTAGATTGGATCCTAATCCCAATTCAGTTTGGATCGAATTGAAAATCCTTAAAACCAACCAATGTTGGATTGGTTTGGGTTTTACTAATATAGGTTGGTTTTGAACCGATGCACACCTCTAAAAAATAAGAAGGCAAATGACGAGGCCTTTGAATGCTGTTTTTAGAAGAAGTACTTGATTATAAATAATTTACTTATGGTTGTCAAGTAGGGGTTCTACAAAAATAAGAAACGATTTTGACTCCCCAAATATAGGGAGACTAGTAGCGATCATAAAAAAAGGGAGGCACATAGCACAACTTTTGGAAGGTGTTCTGGAAAGGAGTGATTAAATTGTATATAATTTACTAATGGATGTCAGGTGAAAATCTTGAGAAAATTGTGTATGATTTTGGCTTCTTAATTTAAGGAAGTCTGGTAGCGATATAAAAAATAGGGAGGCACTTGATGAGGTTCTTGGAGAGTATTTTTATAGAAAATACTTGATTTGTATATAATTTATTTACGATTATCATGTGGATGTCCTATAAAAATAAGAAATAATTTTGGCTCCCCAAATATAGGGAGTCTGGTAGTAATCCCAAAAATAGGGAGGCACATAGTGAGGCTCATGGAATGAGGTTTGGGAAGGTGTGCTTGATTTGTATATAATTTACTTACGGTTATCGGGTATGGGTCCTGCGAAAATAGGGAACGATTTTGGTTTCCCAAATATAGAAAGTCTGGAAGAGATCCTAAAAGTAGGAAGGTACCTAACGAGACTTTTGAAGGGTGTTTTGGAAAAATACTTGATTTGTATATAATTTATTAATGATTTTTAGTGAGGTCCTGATAAAATAGATAGCTCTTTGGGATCCCCAAATATAGAGAGTCTGGTAGCGATCCCAAAAATATGGAGACACATGGCCAGGCTCTTGGATTGTGTTTTACGGAGGAGTGCTTGATTTGTGCATAATTTACTTATAGTAATCGGGTGGGGGTCCTATGAAAATAATAAGTGATTTTGACTCCCCAAATGTAGAAAGTCTGGTAGTAATCCCAAAAATAAGAAAGCACATGGCGAGACACTTAAAGGGTATTTTGTGGAGAAGTATTTGATTTGTATATAATTTATATATGGTTATGGGGTGGGGATCTTGAAAAAATAGGGTGCAATTTTGACTCCCCAAATCTGAGGAGTCTGTTAGCGATTACAAAAATAACGAGGCATATAGCAAGACACTTGGAAGGTATTTTTGGAAGGAGTGCTCAATTTTTATATAATTTACTTATAGATGTTGGGTCTTGAGAAAAAAAGAAGCGATTTTGACTCTCTAAATATAGGGAGTCTGGTAGCGATCCTAAAGATTGGTATGCACATGGCGAGACTCTTGAATAATGTTTTAGAAAAGAGTACTCAATTTGTATACTTATAGTTATTGGGTAGGGTACTGAAAAAATAGAGAGTAATTTTGGCTCCCTAAATATAGGGAGTCTATAATGATCTCAAAAATAGAAAGGTATATAGAGAGATTTTTGGAGGATATTTTGGAGAGTAGTGCTTGCTTCGTATATAATTTACTTATAGTTGTTGAGAGGGGTCCTAAGAAAACAAGGAAGGATTTTGCATCCAAAAATATAGAGTCTAGTAGCGATCTTAAAAATAGGAAGGCTTATTTCAAGGCTCTTGGTGGGTATTATAGGGAGGAATGCTCGATTTATATATAATTTACTTATGATTTTCGGGTGGAGGTCTAGAGAAATACAGTGCAATTTTGGCTCTCCAAATATAGATAGTCTGATAGCGATCCTAGAAGTAGTGAGGAATATGGTAAGACTCTTAGAGGGTATTTTTTAGAAGAGGGCTAGATTTTTATATAATTTACTTATGGTTATCGGGTGTGGGTACTGAGAAAATAGGGAGCAATTTTGTCTCCCTAGATCTAGGGAGTCTGCTAGTTATCCCAAAAAAATATAGATACCAATCACGAGGCTCTTGGAGGGTGTTTTAGGAGGAGGGCTTAGTTTGTATATAATTTACTTATCGTTATTAGGTAGGGGTACTAAGAAAATATGGGGTGATTTTGGCTTCTCAAACCTAGACAATATGTTAGTGATCACAAAAATAGGAAGGCATATGGTGAGGCTCTAGGAAGGTATTTTCGAAAGAAGTGCTTGATTTATATATAATTTATAAATGGAAGTCGGGTGTAGGTCCTTAGAAAATTAGGAGAGATTTTGGATCCCCATATATAGGGAGTCTGGGAGTGATCTCAAGAATAGGTAGGCACATGGCTAGGCTTTTAGAGGGTATTTCAGGGATGAGTGATCGAATTGTATATAATTTACTTATGATTATCGGGTGGGGATCTTAAGCAAATAGGAAGCAATTTTGGCTCCCTAAATATAGGGAGTTTATAGTGATCCTAAAAATAAGGAGACACATGATGAGGCTCTTCGTGGATATTTTTGACAAAAGTCATTGATTTTTTTTAATTTACTTATGGTTATCGGGTGATGGTCCTGAAAAGATACAGAGTGATTTTTTCTTTCTAAATTTAAGGAGTCATATAGTGATCCCAAAAATAAGAACACACATGGTATAGCTCTTGGAGGGTGTTTTATAGAGAAGTGCTTAATTTGTATATAATTTACTTATGGTTGTCGAGTAGGGATCCTGAAAAAATAGCGAGTGAATTTGGCTCCTCAAATCTAAGGAATCTAGTAGCAATCCAAAAAAAAAGGGAGGCCCATGGCAAGATTCTTGGAGGGTATTTTATAGAGGAGTGCTCGTTTTTATATAATTTACTTATGGTTATCGAATAGGGGTCCTGAGATAATAGGCAGGGATTTTGGCTCTTTAAATATAAGGAGTCTGGTAGTGATATCAAAAATAAGGAGTCACATGACGATACATATGGAGGGTGTTTGGGAAGGAGTACCTAATTTCTATGTAATTTACCTATAGTTGTTGGGTGGGGTTCAGAGAAAAAAAAAGCGATTTTGGCTCCCCAAATATAGAAAGACTGGTAGCGATCCAAAAAATAAAAAGGCACATGACAAGGCTCTTTGAGGGTGTTTTATAGAGGAGTACTGCATTTGTATATAATTTACTTATAATTATCAAGTGGGGGTCCTGAGAGCCCTAAATATAGGAAGTCTAGTAACGATCTCAAAAATAGGGAGGTACATAGAGAGGCTCTCGGAGGGTGTTTTGGAAAAGAGTGCTCGATTTATATATAATTTACTAGTGGTTGTCGGGTAAGTTCTGGAGAAAATAGTAAGCAATTTTGGCTTCTGAAATATAGGGAGTATGGTAGCAATCTCAAAATTAGGAAGGTATATGATGAGGCTCTTTGAGAGTGTTTTGCGGAGGAGTGCTCGATTTGTATATAATTTATTTATGGTTGTCAGGTGGGGGTCCTTAGAAAATAGCGATCTCAAAATTAGGGAGGTACATGATGAGGCTCTTTGAGGGTGTTTTATGGAGGAGTCCTCAACTTGTATATAATTTATTTATGGTTGTCGAGTGGGGATTCTTAAAAAATAGGGATCAATTTTGGCTCCCTAAATATAGAAGTCAGGTAGCTATCTCAAAAATAGATAAGCATATTGATAGCCTCTTGAAGGGTATTTTGGAAAGAAGTGTTTGATTTATATATAATTTATTTACGGTTATCAAAATTAGGGTCATGAGAAAATAAGAAATAATTTTAGCTCCCTATGTGTAGAGAGACTGTAGCGATCTCAAAAATTGGTAGGCACATGGCAAGACTCTAAAAGGATGATTTTGAAAGGAGAGCTAGATTTGTATATATTTTATATATGGTTATCGGGTGGAGATCCAAAAAAATATAGATCAATTTTTGCTCCCCAAACATAGGGAGTCTTTCATCGATCTCAAAAATAAGAAGGCACATGATGAGGCTCTTTGAGGGTGTTTTGGAAAGGAGATCTTGATTTTTTTATAATTTTTTTTTTTATCGATTTCGAGTGAGCTCCTTAGAAAATAGGGAGTGATTTTGGCTTACTAATATAGAGAGTCTGGTAGCAATCCAAAAAATACGGAAGCATATGGTGAGGCTATTAGAGGATGTTTTATAGTGGAGTACTTGATTTGTATATAATTTATTTAAGATCGTCGAATGGGGGTTCTGAGAAAATATAGAGTGATTTTGGCTCTCCAAAAATAGAAAGTCTGGTAATGATCCAAAAATTAGGGAGGCACATAGCAAGGCTCAATAAGGGTGTTTTAGAAAGAAGTGCTCGATTTGTATATAATTTACTTTGGATGTCGGGTGAGGGTCATGAGAAATATGGAGCGATTTTGGCTTCCAAATATAGGGAGTTAAGTAGCGATCCAAAAAATAGATAGGCACGTGGCAAGCCTGTTGGAGGGTGTTTTGGAAAGTAGTACTAGATTTTTATGCAATTTAGTTATGGTTGTTAGGTTAGGGTCTTGAGAAATTTGGGATCAATTTCAATCCCCAAATATAAGTTTGTAACGATCCCAAAAATAGGGTATTTTGGTGAGGCGTGCTCGATTTGTATATAATTTATTTATATTTATCTGGTGGGGGTCCTGAGAAAATAGAGAGTGATTTTTGCTCCCTAAATATAGAGAGCCAAGTAGCTATCTCAAAAATAGGGAGACACATGATGAGTCTCTTGGATGGTATTTTTGGGAGGAGTACTCAATTTATTTATAATATACTTATGGTTATCGAGTAGGGGTTATGAGATAATAAAGAGCAATTTTGGCTCCCCAAATGTAAGGAGTCTGGTAGAGATCCCAAAAATATAGAAATAAATAGTGATATTCTTGGAGGGTGTTTTGTATAGGAATAATTGATTTATATATTATTTAGTTATGGTTATCGGGTGGGAGTCCTGAAAAAATAGGAAACGATTTTGGCTTTGAAAATTTTGAGAGGTTGGTAGTGATCCCAAAATAGGGAAGCACATGACGAGGCTCTTGGAGGGTATTTTGGAAAGGGGTGTTCGATTTTTATATAATTTACTTATGGTTGTCAGGTGAGGATTCAGAGAAAATAAATAGCGATTTTGGCTCCCCAAATGTAAAGAGTCTGGTAGCGATTTCAAAAATAAGAAAGCACATGGCGAGGCTCTTTGAGGGTATGTTGTGAAGAAGGACTTGATTTGTAAATAATTTACTTATGGTTATCGGGTGGGGGTCCTGAAAAAACAGGGAGCGATTTTGGCACCCCAAATCTTGTGAATCTGTTAGCGATCCCAAAAATAATGAGCCATATGGAGAGGCTCTTTAGAGGGTGTTTTGGTAATGAGTGCTCGATTTGTATATAATTTACTTATTCTTGTAGGGTGGGTTCCAGAGAAAATAGGAAGCGACTTTGGCCTGCAAATTATAGGGAGTCTGGTAGCAATCTCAAATATAGGGAGGCACATGGCAAGGCTCTTTGAGGGCGTTTTGGGGAGAAGTGCTCGATTAATATATAATTTATTTATAGTTGTCGGGTGGGGGTCCTTAAAAAATAGGGATCAATTTTGGCTCCCCAAATTTAGGAGTCTAGCACCGATCCTAAAAATGGGTAGGCATATAGAGAGACTTTTAGAGGGTGTTTTGGGAAGAAATACTTAATTTGTATATAATTTATTTATGGTTATTGGGATTGGGGTCATGAGTAAATAGGAAGTAATTTTGGCTTCCCAAATATATGGAGTCTGTAGCGATCCTAAAAATATATAGGCACATGGTTAGATTCTAGGAGAGTGTTTTGGAAAGAAGTTCTAGATTTGTATATAATATACTTATGGTTGTCGGGAGGGGGTCCAGAGAAAATATAGAGCAATTTTGGCTCTCCAAATATAAGGAGTCTTATAGCAATCTCAAAAATAGGGAGGCACATGACAAGGCACTCTGAGGTGTTTTGGGACGGAGTGCTCAATTTGTTTATAATTTGCTTATAGATATCGGGTGGGATTCTTAGAAAATTGAGAACAATTTTGCATCCTCTAATTTAGGATGTCTAGTAGCAATCTAAAAATACGAAAGCACGTGGCGAGGCTATTGGAGGGTGTTTTGTAAATGAGTGCTACATTTTTATATAATTTATTTAAGGTCGTCGGGTGGGGATTTTGAGAAAATAGGGTGTGATTTTGGCTTCTTAAAATTAAGGAGTTTGGTAGTAATCCAAATATTAGATAGGCACATGGTGAGGCTCTTGCAGGGTGTTTTGGAAATAGGTGCTTGATTTATATATAATTTACTTTTAGATATCGGGTGGGGATCATGAGAAATAGGGAGCTATTTTAGCTCCTTAAATATAGGGAGTTAGATAAAAAGACCCGTAATAGATAGGTACTTGGTGAGCCTCTTAAATGGTGTTTTGGAAAGAAGTGCTCGATTTGTATATAATTTATTTATGGAGTTCGAGTGGGGGTCTTGAGAAAATAGGGATCGATTTTAATCCCAAAATATAGGGAGTCTGTAGCGATCCCAAAAATAGTGAGACATATGGCGAGGCTCGTATAGGGTGTTTTGGTAAGGAATACTTGAATTGTTTATAATTTATTTATGATTGTAGGGTAGGGGACCTGAGAAAATAGATAGCAATTTTAGCTCTCCAAATATAGAGAGTTTCGTAGCTATCTTAAAAATACTCCCCAAAATAGTAAAGCACATGGCGAGGTTCTTGGATGGTATTTTTGGGAGGAGTGCTCGATTTATATATAATTTACTTGTGGTTATCCGGTAGGGGTCCTGAAAAATAGGAAGCTATTTTGACTCCGTAAATGTAGAGAGTCTAGTAGCAATCGCAAAAATAAGGAGGCAGATGACACGGATCTTAGTGGGTGTTTTGAGGAGAAGTGCTTGATTTATATATAATTTACTTATATTTATCGGGTACGGGTCATAAGAAATTATGGAGCGATTTTGGCTCCCTGATTTTTGCATCCCAAATCCAGGGAGTTTATTAACGATCCCAAAAATAGGGAGTTATATGGTGATGATTTTGGTGGATATTTTTAGGAGGAGTACTTGATTTATATATAATTTACTTTTGAATATTTGGTGAGGCTCTTGAGAAAATATGGAGCGATTTTAACGCCCCAAATGTAGAGAGTCTGTTAGCGATTCCAAAAATAGGTACAAACATGGGAAGGATCTTGACAATTTTTTAGAAAGGAATGCTCGAATTTTATATAATTTACTTGTAGTTGTCGGGTAGGGGTGCTAAGAAAATAAAAAGCGATTTTAGCTCTCCAAATAAAGGGAGTTTGTAACGATCTTAACAATAAGGAGGCACAAAGCGAGACTTTTGGAGGGTGTTTTGGAGAGGAGTATTTGATTTGTATATAATTTATTTATTATTGTAGAGTAGGGGCCTTAAGAAAATAAGGAGCGATTTTGCCTCCCCAAATATAGGGAGTCTTATAGCGATTTCAAAAAAAGGGAGGCTCATTTCGAGGCTCATGGAGGGTGTTTTGGAAAAAAGTGCTCGATTTTTACAAAATATACTTATGGTTGTCGAGTGGGGGTCCAGAGAAAATAGGGAGTGATTTTGGCTTCCTAAATATATGAAGTCTAGTACCGATCCCAAAGATAGTGAGGAACATGGCAAGGGTCTTGGAGGTTATTTTGCGGTATAGTGCTCGATTTGTATATAATTTAACAATGGTTGTCGGGTGGGGGTTCTGAGAAAATAGGAAGCGATTTTGACTCCTAAAATTTATAAAATCCTGTAGCGATCCTAAAAAATAGGGAGGTCAATGGCGAGGCTTTTGGAGAGTATTTGAGGAGGAGTGCTCGATTTGTACATAATTTTCTTATGGTTCTCGAGTGGGGGTCCCAAAAAATAGAGAGTGATTTTGACTTCCTAAATCTAAGGAGTCCATAGCGATCCTTAAACTAAGAAGTCATATGGCAGAGTTCTTAGAGGGTGTTTTGGGGAGGAGTACTTGATTTGTATATAATTTATATATGAATATCGGGTATGGGTCTTGAGAAAATAGGGAGTAATTTTGGCTTTCCAAATATAAGGAGTTTGGTAGCGATCCCCAAATTAGGTCGGCAAATGATGAGGCTATTATAGTGTGTTTTGGAGAAAAGTGCCTAATTTATATATAATTTATTTATGGTTATCGAATGAGTATCCTGAGAAAATAGGGTGTGATTTTGGCTTCCTAAATATAGGGAGTCTGTAGCGATCCTAAAAATACGGAGGCACATGGCGAGGCTCTTCGAGGGTGTTTTGGGAAGACATGCTCGATCTGTTTATAATTTACTTATGGTTATCGGGTGAGGGTCCAGAGAAAATAGGGAGTGATTTTGGCTTCCTAAATTTTAGGAGTCTAGTAGCATCCCAAAAATAGGGAGGCATATTGCAAGGCGCTTATAGGGTGTATTGCAGAAAAGTGAATATAGCAAGGCTATTGCATATAATTTACTTATGGCTGTCAGGTAGGGATCATGAGAAACTAGGGAGTGAATTTGGCTCCAAAAATCTTTGAAGTCTGGGAGTCATCCCAAAAATAGGAAGGCACATTGTGAGGCTCTTGGAGGGTGTTTTAGTGAGGAGTACTTGATTTTTACATAATTTATTTATGGTTATCGAGTGAGGGTCCTAGGATAATATAGAGTGATTATGGCTCCTCAGATTGTCTAGTAGCAATTCCAAAAATAGGGAGGCATATGGCATGGCTCTTGGAGGGTGTTTTGGAAAGGAGTGCTCAATTTATATATAATTTACTTAAGGATGTCGGGTGGAGGTTATGAGAAAATATGGAGCAATTTGGCCTCTCCCAATATAGGGAGTCTGGTAGCGATCCCAAAATTAGGGAGGCATATGGCGAGTTTCTATGAAGGTGTTTGGGGAGGAGTGCTTAATTTGTATATAATTACTTTTGGTTATCGAATGTGGGTCCTGAGAAAGTAGGGAGTGATTTTTGCTCCCCAAATATAGAGAGTCAAGTAAAAATGGGAGGCACATGGCGAGGCTCTTGAAAGGTATTTTGGAGAGAGTGCACAATTTGTATATAATTTACTTATGGTTGTTTGGTGGGGGTCCTGAGAAAATAGGTAGCGATTTTGGTTTCTTAAATATAGGGTCTGGTAGCAGTCCCAAAAATAAGGAGGTATATGGAGAGGCTCTTGGAGGGTATTTTGTAGAGCGTGCTCAATTTGTATATAATTTATTTATGGTTATCAGGTGGGGGTTCTTAGAAATAAGGAGCGATTTAATTTGGCTACCTAAATATAGGGAGTCTGGTAGTGATTCCAAAAATAAGAAGGCATGGTGAGGCTTTTGGAAGGTATTTTAGGGATGAGTACTTGATTTTTATATAATTTACTTATGGTTGTCAGGTTAGGGTCCAGAGAAAATAGTGAGTGATTTTGGCTACCCAAATGTTCAGAGTTTGGTAGCAATCCTAAAAATAAAAGAAAAATGGCGAGGCTTTTGGTGGTGGTTTTGGGGAGGATTACTTGATTTATTTATAATTTAATAATTATTATCGGGTGGGGATCCATAAAAAATAATAAGCAATTTTGGCTCACTAAATATAAGGAGTCTTATAGTTATCCCAAAAATAGAGAGGCACATAGCGAGGTTAATGAATGGTGTTTTGGGAAGGAGTGCATAATTTATATATAATTTATCTATGTTTGTCGTGTAGGAATCCTAAGAAAATAAGAAGCAATTTTAATTCCAAAAATATAGAGAGTCTGATAGTGATCCGAAAAATATAGATGCACATGGTGAGACTCTTGAAAGGTGTTTTTAGGGGAAGTGCCTGATTTGTGTATAATTTGCTTATGGTTGTTGGATGGGGGTCCTACTAAAATAAAGAATGATTTTGACTTCCTAAATATAGGGAGTCTGGTAGCAATTGCAAAAATAGGGAGGCACATGGCGATACTTTTGGAAGGTGTTTTGGGAATGAGTATTTTATTTGTATGTAATTTACTTATGGTTATCGGGTGGAAGTCCTGAGAAAATAATTTATAATTTTGGTTTCTTAAATGGAGAGAGTCTGGTTGTGATCCCAAAAATAAGAAGGCATATGACAATATTCTTGGAGAGTGTTTTTATAAAAAAATACTTGATTTCTATATATTTTATTTAAGGTTATTGGGTGGGGGTCGTATGAAAATAAAGAATGATTATGGCTTCATAAATATAAGGAGTCTGGTAGCGATCCCAAAAATAGAGAGGCACATGGCGAGACTCTTGGCGGATGTTTTGGGAAAGATTGCTCGATTTGCATATAATTTACTTACGATTATTAGGTGAGGGTCCTAAAAAATTAAGGAACGATTTTGACTCACTAAATACAGGGAGTTTGGTAGTGATCCAAAAATAAAAAAGAACACGACAAGACTTTTGAAGGGTATTTTGGGGGAAAATTCTTGATTTATTTATAATTTATTAATAATATTCAGTAGGGTCCTAAAAAAATAGGGAGCAATTTTGGCTCCACAAATATAGAAAGTCTGGTAGCGATCCCAAAAATAGAGAAGTACATGGTATGGCTCTTGGATAGTGTTTTGGGAAGAAGAGCTCGATTTATATATAATTTATTTATGGTTATCAAACTGGTATCCTAAGAAAATAGTAAGCAATTTTGATTCTCCGAATGTAAGGAGTCTGGTAGCAATCTCAAAAATAAGAAAGCACATGGTGAGGCTCTTGGAGGGTGTTTTATGGAGAATTGCTTGATTTCTATATAATTTTGTTATAGTTGTCAAGTGGGGGTCCTGATAAAATAGGAAGCAATTTTAGCTCCCTAAATCTAGAGAGTCTGTTAGCAATCCCTAAAATAATGAGGCATAGGCCAAGGCTATTGGAGGGAGTTTTGAGGAGGAGTGCTTGATTTATATATAATTTACATATAGATATTGGGTCCTGAAAAAAGAAAAGTGAGTAATTTTTACACCCTAAATATAGGGAGTCTGGTAGCGATCCCAAAATTAAGTAGGCACATAGCAAGAAACTTGGAAGTTATTTTATGAAGAGTGCTCGATTTGAATATAATTTACTTATGGTATATTGTCGAGCGGGGGTGCTGAAAAATAGGATGCACTTTTGACACCCTAAATATAAGGAGTCTGTAGCAATCTCAAAAATATGGAGGCACATAGTGAGACTCTTGAAGGGTGTTTTGGAAAGTAGTGCTCGATTTGTATATATTTTACTTGTGGTTATCTGGTAGGGGTCCAGAGAAAATAGAGAGCGATTTTGCCTCCCCAATTATAGAGAGTCTGATCACGACCTCAAAAATAGGAAAGCTCATTTTGAGATACTTTGATGGTATTTTGGGGAGGAGTTCTCGATTTTTATATAATTTACTTATGGTTGTCGGGAGGGGGTTCAGAGAAAATAGGGTGCGATTTTGGTTCTCCAAATGTATGGAGTCTAGTAGTAATCCCATAAATAGGGATTAATTTTGGCACTTTAAATATAGAAGTTTGGTAACTATCCCAAAAGTATATAGGCACATTAGGAGTCTCTTGGTGAATATTTTGGAAAGAAGTACTAGATTTGTATATAATTTATTTACGATTATTAGGTAGGGGTAATGAGAAAATAGTGAGTGATTTTAGCTCCCGAAAAACACCGTAAATTGAAAAGTAAATTATATATAAATCAAGGACACCTCCCAAAAATACCCTCAAATAGATTCGCAATATGCCTCTCTATTTTTGGGATTGCTACTAGACTGCCTATATTTAGAGAGCCAAAACCGCTCCATATTTTTTTTAACCCCCACCCGACAACCGTAGGTAAATTATATATAATCGAGCACTCGTAAAACACCCTCTAAGAGCCTCACAATATGCTCTCTATTTTTGGGATTGCTACTAGACTCCCAATATTTAGGGAGCCAAAACCACTCCATATTTTTTTTAAACCCCCACCGACAACCTTAAGTTAATTATATACAATCGAGCATTCCTCCAAAAAACACCCTCTAATAGCCTCGTAATATGCTCTCTATTTTTGGGATTGCTACTAGACTCCCTATATTTAGGGAGCCAAAACCACTCCATATTTTTTTGAACCCCTACCCGACAACCTTAAGTAAATTATAAACAATCAAGCACTCCTCCCTAAAACGCCCACTAAGAGCCTCACAATATGCTCTCTATTTTTGGGATTGCTACTAGACTCCATATATTTAAGGAGCCAAAACCGCTCCATATTTTTTTTAAACCTCCATCCGACAACCTTAAGTAAACTATATATAATCGAGCATTCCTCCCAAAAACACCCTCTACGAGCCTCGCCATTATCTCGCAAAAACACCCTAAAATTATAAATAAATTATTTATAAATCAAGCACTCCTCCCTAATGCACCCTCTAAGAGCCTCGCAATATGCCTTTCTAATTTTGGGATTGCTACTAGACTCTTTATATTTAGGTAACCAAAACCGCTCCATATTTTTTTTGAACGCCCACCCGACAACCTTAAGTAAATTATATACAATCGAGCACTCCTTCCTAAAACACCCTCTAAGAGCCTCACAATATTCTCTTATTTTTTTTATTGCTACTAGACTCCCTATATTTAACGAGCCAAAACCGATCTATATTTTTTTTAAACCCCCACCCATCAACCTTAAGTAAATTACATACAATCGAGCATTCCTCCCAAAAATACCCTATAAGAGCCTTGCCATTGCTACCTTATTTTTTAGATCGCTACTAGACTCTCTATATTTGGGTAACAAAATCGCTCCCAATTTCTCTAGGCTCCCACCCAATAATCATAACTAAATTATATCCAATCGAGCACTCTTTCCTAAAACACATTCTAAGAGCATCACAGTATGCTCTCTATTTTTGGAATTACTAATAAACTCCTATATTTAGGGAGCCAAAATTGCTCCATATTTTTTTTGAACCCCCACCCGACCACCATAAGTAAATTAAATATAATCGAGCATTCTTCCAAAAAACACCCTATAAAAGCCTCGGTATTGTTTCCCAAAAATACCCTAAAATCATAAGTAAATTATATATAAATCAATCACTCCTCTCTAAAACAACCTCTAAGAGCCTCGCAATATGCCTCGCTATTTTTGGGATTAGTACTAGACTCCATATATTTAGGGAGCCAAAATCGCTTAATTTTTTTTTTGAACCCCCACCCGACAACCTTAAGTAAATTATATATAATCGAGCGTTCATCCCAAAAACACCCTTTAATAGCCTCACAATATGCTCTCTATTTTTAGGATTGCTACTATACTCCATATATTTAGGGATCCAAAATCGCTCAATATTTTTTTTAAACCCCTACCCGACAACCTTAAGTAAATTATATACAATCGAGCACTCCTCCCTAAAATAACCTCTAAAAACCTCGTAGTATGCTCTCTATTTTTGGGATTACCACTAGACTCCCTATATTTAGGAAGCTAAAATCGCTCCATATTTTTTTTGAACCCCCACCCGACAATATTAAATGAATTATATATAATTGAGCACTCCTCCCTAAAACACGCTCCAAGAGCCTCGAAAAATGCCTTTCTATTTTTGGGATTACTACTAGATTCGCTATATTTAGGGAGCCCAAACTACTCCATATTTTTTTTGAACCCCCACCCGACAACCTTAAGTAAGTTATATATAATCGAGCATTCCTTCCAAAAACACCCTTTTAGAGCCTTGCCATTGCCTCCCAAAAGTACCCAAAAATCATAAGTAAATTATATATAAATCAAGCACTCCTCTCTAAAACACCTACTAAGAGCCTCACAATATTCCTCTCTATTTTTAGGATTGCTACTAGATTCTCTATATTTAAGGAGCCAAAACTGCTCCATATTTTTTTTGAACCCCCACCCGACAAACTTAAGTAAATTATATACAATAGAGCACTCTTCCCTAAAACAGCCTTTAAAATCCTCGCAATATGCTCTCTATTTTTTGGGATTGATACTAGACTCCCCATATTTAGGGAGCCAAAACCGTTCCATATTTAGTTTGAACCCTTACCCGACAACCTTAAGTAAATTATACACTATCGAGCATTTCTCCTAAAAACTCCCTCTAAGAGCCTCGCCATTGCCTTCAAAAAACACTATAAAATTATAAGTAAATTATAAATAAATCTTGTATGCCTCCCTAAAACAGCCTCTAAGAGCCTCGTAATATGCCTCTCTATTTTTGGGATTGCTACTAGACTCCCTATATTTAGAGAGCCAAAACTGCTCCATAATTTTGTTGAACCCCCATCTGCCAACTTTAAGTAAAATATATACAATTGAGCACTCCTCCCTAATACACCCTCTAAGAGGCTTGCAATACGCTCTTTATTTTTAGGATTGCTACTAGACTCCCTATATTTAGGGAGCCAAAACCGCTCCATATTTTTTTTGAACCCTTACCCGACAACCTTAAGAAAATTATATACAATCGAGCACTCCACCCTAAAATACCATATAAGAGCCTCAAAATATACTCTCTATTTTTGGGATTGCTATTAGACTCCCTATATTTAGGGAACCAAAACAGCTCCATATTTTTTTTGAACCCCCACCGGACAATCTTATGTGAATTATATACAATCGAGCACTCCTCTTTAAAACAACCTCTAAGGGCCTCACAATATGCTCTCTATTTTTGGGACTGCTACTAGACTCCCTATATTTATGGAGCCAAAACCGCTTCTATTTTCTTTTTTGAACTCCCACCCAACAACTTTATGTAAATTATATACAATAGAGCATTCCTCCCAAAAACACCCTCTAAGAGCGTCATCATTGCCTCCCAAAAATATCCTAAAATCATAAGTAAATTATATATAAATCAAGCATTCCTTCCTAAAACATCCTCTAAGAGCTTTGCAATATGTCTTTCTATTTTTGGGATTGCTACTAAACTCCTTATACTCAGGTAGCCAAAACCACGCCATATTTTTTTTGAACGCCGACCCGACAATCTCATGGAAATTATGTATAATCGAGCACTCCTCCCTAAAACATCCTCTAAGAGCCTCGTAATATACTCTCTAATTTTTGGATTGTTACTAGACTCCCTATATTTAGGGAGCCAAAACCGCTCCATATTTTTTTGAACCCCCACCCATCTACCTTAAGTAAATTAAATACAATCGAGCATTCCTCCCAAAAACACCCTATATGAGCGTCGCTATTGCCTTCTTATTTTGGGAATCGCTACTAGACTCCCTATATTTGGGTAGCCAAAACTGTTCCTAATTTCTCAAGGCTCCCACCCGATAATCATAACTAAATTATATACAATCGAGCACTCCTCGCTAAAATACTTTCTAAGAGCCTCACAATATGCTCTTTATTTTTGGAATTGCTACTAGACTCCCTATATTTAGGGAGCAAAATTTGCTCTATATTTTTTTTAACTCCCACCTGATAACCTTAAGTAAATTATATATAATTGAGCATTACTCCCAAAAATACCCTCAATGAGCCTTGCTATTGCCTCCCAAAAACACCCTAACATCATATATAAATTATGTATAAATCAAGCACTCCTCCCTAAAATACCCTCTAAGAGTCTCACAATTTGCCTTTCTATTTTTGGGATTACTACTAGACTCCTTATATTTAAAGAGCCAAAACTGCTCTATTTTTTTTTTGAACCCTCACCTGACAACCTAAAGTAAATTATATACAATCAAGCATTCCTCCCTAAAACACCCTCTAAGTGCCTCGCAATATGCTTTCTATTATTTGGGATTGCTACTAAACTCTTTATATTTAGGGAGCCAAAATCGCTCTATATTTTGTTTGAACCCCCACCCGACAACTTTAAATAAATTATACATAATCATGCATTCCTCCTAAAAAAACCCTCTAATAGCCTCGCTATTACCTCCTAAAAGCACCCTAAAATCATAAGTAAATTATATATAAATCAAGGACTCCTCCCTAAAACACTCTCCAATAGCCTCGTAAAATGCCTCTCTATTTTTCGAATTGCTACTGGACCCCCTATATTTTGGGAGCCAAAATCGCTCAATATTTTTTTTGAACCCCCACCCGACAACCATAGATAAATTATATACAATTGAGCATTCCTAAAACACCCTCTAAGAGTCTCACAATATGCAATTATTTTAGGGATTACTTTTAGACTCCCTATATTTAGGGAGCCAAAACCACTCCATATTTTTTTTGAACCCTCACCCGACAACCTTAAGTTAATTATATACAATCGAGCATTCCTCCCAAAAACACCCTCTAGTAGCTTTGCAATATGCTCTTTATCTTTGGGATTGCTACTAGACTCCCTATATTTAGGGAGCCAAAATCGCTCCATATTTTTTTTGAACCACCACCCGACAATCTTAAGTAAATTATAAATAATCAAACACTCCTCCCTAAAATACCCTCTAAGAGCCTCATAATATGCTATCTATTTTTGGGATTGCTACTAGACTTCCAATATTTAGGGAGCCAAAACTGCTCTATATTTTTTTTGAACCCCAACCCGATAACCTTAAGTAAATTATATACAACCGAGCATTCCTCATAAAAACACCCTCTACGAGCCTCACCATTCCCTCCTAAAAACACCCTAAAATTATAAAAAAATTATATATAAATCAAGCACTCCTCCCTAAAACACCCTCTAAGAGCCTTACAATATGCCTTTCTATTTTTGGGATTGCTACTAGACTCTTTATATTTAGGTACCAAAACTACTCCATATTTTTTTTGAACGCTCACCCAACAACCTTAAGTAAATTATATAAAAACGAGCACTCCTCCCTAAAACACCCTCTAAGTGACTCACAATATTCTTTCTATTTTTGGGATTATATAAGACTCCTTATATTTAAGGAGCCAAAATCGCTCCATATTTTTTTAAAACCATCACCCGTCAATTTTAAGTAAATTACATATAATTGAGCATTTCTCCCAAAGACACCCTATAAGAGCCTCACCATTGCCTTTTTATTTTAGAGATCGCTACTAGACTCCCTATATTTGGGAAGCCAAAATCGCTCCAAATTTCTCTAGACTCCCACCCGATAATCATAAATAAATTATATACAATCAACCTCTCCTCCCTAAAACACATTCTAAGAGCCTCACAGTATGCTCTCTATGTTTGGGATTGCTACTAGAGTCCCTATATTTAAAGAGCCAAAGCTGCTCCATAATTTTTGGAACCAGCACCCGACAACCTTAAGTAAATTATATACAATCGAGCATTCCTCCCTAAACACCCTCTAAGATCCTTGCAAGATACCACTTTTTTCAGGATTGATACTAGACTCCCTATATTTAGGGAGACAAAACCGCTCCATATTTTTTTTAAACCCCCACCCGACAACCTTAAGTAAATTATATACAATTGAGCATTCCTGCCAAAAACATCCTCTAAGAGTCTCGCAATATGCTATCTATATTTGGGATTACTACTAGACTCCCTATATTTAGGGATCCAAATTTGCTTTATTTTTTTTTAAACCCCCACCCGACAACCTTAAGTAAATTATATATAATAGAGCACTCCTCCCTAAAATACCCTCAAAGAGCCTCGTAATATGCTCTCTATTTTTGGGATTGCTACTAGACTCCCTATATTTAGGGAGCCAAAACCGCTCTATATTTTTTTTAACCCCCCACCCGACAACCTTAAGTGAATTATATACAATCGAGCACTTCTCCCTAAAACACCCTTTAAGAGCCTCACAATATGCTCTCTATTTTTGGGATTGCTACTAGATTTCCTATATTTAGGGAGCCAAAACCGTTCGATATTTTTTTTGAACCACCACTCGACAACCTTAAGCAAGTAATATATAATCGAGCATTTCTTCCAAAAACACCCTCTAAGAGGCTTGCCATTGCCTCCCAAAAACACCCTAAAATCATAAGAAAATTATATATAAATCAAGCATTCCTCCCTAAAACACCTTCTAAGAGCCTCATAATATGCCTTTCTATTTTTGGGATTGATACTAGACTCTCTATATTTAGATGGCCAAAACATATCCATATTTTTTTTGAACGCCCACCTGACAACATTAAGTAAATTATATACAATCGAGCAGTCCTCCCTAAAATACCATCTAAGAGCCTCGCAATATGCTCTCTATTTTTGGGATTGCTACTAGACTCCCTATATTTAGGGAGCCAAAACTGCTCCATATTTTTTTTGAACCCCCACCCGATAACCTTAAGTAAATTATATATAATCGAGCACTCCTTTCTAAAACGCCCTCTAAGAGCCTCACAATATGCCCTCTATTTTTTGGGATTGCTACTGGACTACCTATATTTAGAGAGCCAAAACCGCTCCATATTTTATTTGAACCCCTAGCCAACAACCTTAAGTATATTATACATAATCGAGCATTTCTCCCAAAAACACCATCTAAGAGCCTCACCATTGCCTCCAAAAATTACCCGAAAATCATAAGTAAATTATATATAAATCAAGCACTCCTCCCTAAAACACCCTCTAATAGTCCCGCAATATGCTTCTCTATTTTTGGGATTGCTACTAGACACCCTATATTTGAAATGCCTAAATTGCTCCATATTATTTTTGAACCCCCACCCAACAACTTTAAGTAAATTATATATAATCAAGCACTCCTTAAATCACCCTCTAAGTGCCTCGCAATATGCACTCTATTTGTGGGATTGCTACTAGACTCCATATATTTAGGGAGCCAAAAAGACTATATTTTTATTGAACCCCCCCTGATAATCTTAAGTTAATTATACACAATCGAGTATTATTCATAAAAACTGCTCCATATTTTTTTTAAACCCCCACCCGACAACCTTAAGTAAATTATATATAATTGAGCATTCCTGCCAAAAACATCCTCTAAGAGTCTCGCAATATGCTATCTATATTTGGGATTACTACTAGACTCCCTATATTTATGGATCCAAATTTGCTTTATTTTTTTTTAAACCCCCACCCGACAACCTTAAGTAAATTATATATAATAGAGCACTCCTCCCTAAAATACCCTCAAAGAGCCTCGTAATATGCTCTCTATTTTTGGGATTGCTACTAGACTCCCTATATTTAGGGAGCCAAAACCGCTCTATATTTTTTTTAAACCCCCACCCGACAACCTTAAGTGAATTATATACAATCGAGCACTTCTCTGTAAAACACCCTTTAAGAGCCTCGCAATATGCTCTCTATTTTTGGGATTGCTACTAGATTTCCTATATTTAGGGAGCCAAAACCGTTCGATATTTTTTTTGAACCACCACCCGACAACCTTAAGCAAGTAATATATAATCGAGCATTTTTTCCAAAAACACCCTCTAAGTGGCTTGCCATTGCCTCCCAAAAACACCCTAAAATCATAAGAAAATTATATATAAATCAAGCACTCCTCCCTAAAACACCCTCTAAGAGCCTCATAATATGTCTTTCTATTTTTGGGATTGATACTAGACTCTCTATATTTAGATGGCCAAAACATATCCATATTTTTTTTGAACGCCCACCTGACAACATTAAGTAAATTATATACAATCGAGCAGTCCTCCCTAAAATACCCTCTAAGAGCCTCGCAATATGCTCTCTATTTTTGGATTTGCAACTAGATTACCTATATTTAGGGAGCCAAAAGCACTCCATATTTTTTTTAAACCCCCACCCAACAACCATAAGTTAATTATATACAATCGAGCACTCCTCCCAAAAACAACCTCTAAGAGCCTCGAAATATGCTCTCTATTTTTGGGATTACTACTAGACTCCCTATATTTAGAGAGCCAAAAGTGCTCCATATTTTTTTTGAACCCTAACCCGATAATCTTAAGTAAATTATATACAATCGAGAATTCCTCCCTAAAACACCCTCTAAGTACCTCACCATTGCCACCCAAAAGTACCCAAAAATCATAAGTAAATTATATATAAATCAAGCACTTCTCCCTAAAATACCTTCTAAGAGCCTTGCAATATACTTATCTATTTTTATGATTGCTACTAGAATTCCTATATTTAAGGAGCCAAAACAGCTCCATATTTTTTTTGAACCCCCACCCGACAACCTTAAATAAATTATTTGCAATCGAGCACTCCTCCCTAAAACACCCTCTAAGAGTCTCACAATATGATCTCTATTTTTTGGGATTACTACTAGACTCCCTATATTTAGGTAGTCAAAATCGCTCCATATTTTATTTGAACCCCCCACCCGACAACCTTAAGTAAATTATATATAATCGAGCATTCCTCCGTAAAATATCCTCTAAGAGACTTGCCATTGCCTCCGAAAAACACCCTAAAATCAAAAGTAAATTATATATAAATCAAGCACTCCTCCCTAAAACACGCTCAAAGTGCCTCGCAACATGCCTCTCGATTTTCGTAATTGCTACTAGACTTCTTAAATTTAGGGAGCCAAAATCGCTCCATATTTTTTTTGAACCCCCACCATACAACCTTAAGTAAATTACATACAATCGAGCACTCGTCTCTAAAACACCCTCTAAGAGCCTCACAATATGCTCTCTATTTTTAGGATTGCTTCTAGACTCCCTATATTTAGGTAGCCAAAACCGCTCCATATTTTTTTTGAACCCCCACCTTATAACCTTAAGTAAATTATATATAATCGAGTATTCCTCCCAAAAACACAATCTAATAGCCTCGCAATATGCTCTCTATTTTTGGGATTTCTACTAGATTCCCTATATTTTGGGAGGTAAAACCACTCCGTATTTTTTATGAACCCCTACCCGATAACCTTAAGTAAATTATATACAATCGAGCACTCCTCCATAAAATACCCTCTAAGAGTCTTATAATATGCTCTCTATTTTTGGGATTGCTAATAGACTCCCTATAATTAGGGAGCCAAAACCACTCCATATTTTTTTTGAACCCCCCATCGGACAACCTTAAGTAAATTACATACAATCGAGCACTCCTCCTTAAAATAACCTCTAAGAGCCTCGCAATATGCTCTCTATTTTTGTGATGGCTACTAGACTCCCTATATTTATAGAGACAAAACCGCTCTATATTTTCTAAGAACCCCCACCCAACAACCTTAAGTAAATTATATACAATCGAGAACTACTTTAATCACCCTCTAAGAGCCTCACAATATGCTTTCTATTTTTGGGATTGCTACTAGACTCCCTATATTTAGGGTATCAAAATTAATCCATTTTTTTTTTGAACCCCCACCTTACCACTTGAATTAAGTTTTATATAAATGAGCATTCCATCCAAAAACACCCTCATGGAGCCTAGCCATTGCCTACCAAAAGCATCCAAAAATCATAAGTAAATTATATATAAATCAAGCACTTCTACCTAAAATACTCTCTAAGAGCCTCGCAATATGCCTATCTATTTTTAGAATTACTACTAGACTCCCTATATTTAAGGAGCCAAAACCGCTCCATATTTTTTTTGACCCACCACCCGACAACCTTAAGTAAATTATATACAATCTAGCCCTCTTCCCTAAAAGACCTTATAAGAGCCTCGCAATATGCTCTCTATTTTTAGGGATTGATACTAGGCTCCCTATATTTAGGAAGGCAAAACTGCTATATATTTTGTTTGAACCCCCACCCAACAACCTTAAGTAAATTATACACCATCAAGCATTCCACCAAAAAACACGCTCTATGAGCCTCGCCATTGACTCCCAAAAATACCTTAAAATCATAAGTAAATTATATATAAATTAAGTACTCCTCCCTAAAACACCCTCTAATACACTACAAGAAAAGACATATTCTGCGATATATTAAAGCATCGCCAAAAGTAGTTATATTCATCGCGAAATATCTTTCGTGACGCTTTAAATTGCGTCGCGAAGACGTCGCCTATTCCCCGTCTGGGAATACTTTCGGCAACGCAATAAAAATGCGTCGCCGAAAGCATTACTAACCGCGACACAATCAAAGTGCGTCGCCGAAAGCATTATTAACCACGACGCAATAAGCGTTGCCAATTGAAACAAAAAACGTCGCTGAAATGACCTCATACGTCGCAAAAATAACTAATTAAGCTTATATGTAGAACATTTAGCGACACACCGTATGCATCGCTAAAAGTAAAAATATTTGGCGACGTATATAATAGCGTCGCCAATAACTTCTAGCGATCAAATAATAGCGTCGTAGAATGCATACTTTGGTATCGTATAATATATATATTTAGCGACGTAATAATTGCATCATCGAATTTATCCATTGAGCCAAATATATACATTAGGCGATGTAGTTATCGCACCGTAGAATATACACATTAAGTGACGTAATGTATTACATGTGTCACCAAAAGTCAAATTCTTAATATTATTTGGTTAAATATTAATTTTTTTTCATGAAATCTTTATATACATGCATTCATCTATACACATTTCATTGAAAATAAAAACAAACAAGTATTTATTTAAACTTAATTAAAGCTAAATAAAAAAAATTAAATTATTCTTCTAAGTACAAATGTTTATCCATACTCATTTCTATTAAGGATCAGTAATATAAAACCAACATCCATAACATCAACTGAAGGATTACAAAAAAATTGTCTTTGAAGATGATGCCGCATCGTTTTTGAAATGCCAAATAAAATAGTAGATACTGATGGCTAATATGATCCGTTCGCAGGCCACTGAAGTCAATCATCCATCTATATAAAAAATAAAAGAAAAGAATAACAATTAGTTTTCCATAAAGTAGTTAAGTTATTTTCTAATGATAAGAATCGACTTAAAGAAATACATTATATTAGAAATTAATGTATTATGTGCTAGATACTAACCAAGAAGAAGGTATCTCTTGATCGTCACCTGATGAACTCTCTCCACTCTGACTCTCTGAAATAAGACCTGCCCGTCGTAGGGTATTCATCGCAAAAGACTGAAAAGTCTGAAACTCTTCAATTTTTTTATTTTGGTGTTCAATCTGTTGTTGTTGACTTTCATTCAGGCCTTTAAGTGATGCTAGCTCTTCTCTAAGGCTCCTCACCTCCTCCGTTTGTGCCCGGGAAAGATCAGCAGTCCTAGAGGATGAAGGCTTTGGGCCCACCCCAAATCCTCTCAAGTACCCTGACCTTGAGCCAAGGACTTCAATAGACATCTCCTCCTGACTCATAGGTACTGCATCAGGTTGCGAACACTTATCTTGCAATTCTACAAATGTTTCATGTCATTTTTACAAGAACTAAACAAATTAGTTTTATTAAAAAATAAAATTATAATGATTTAGAAAAAAATATTGTCTAGTTACGTACATGATTTTTCTTGCACATCTCATGCATCCAATCATTCTTTTTCTTACTCCAATGAGACTCCTTATAGAAATCCGCAATATGAGGTTTTTGACCGTTATTTTCTATCGTCTGATTTCATTAGTGATGTAATATATAAGGATGTAGTTAATAAGCATTGCAAAGTAAGTAATTTTATAAAAAAATAAAAAATCTATCACCATTATAGACATTGCTGCAGGAAATGACCTTGACCCGCATGCATGATTATAGGGCACTAATGCTCGACTGGCTTTAGCTTTTTATGACTTAACCTACATGATCAGAAAGAACAAATAATTAATTAAAACATTTAGAATAAAAATCTTAGTAAAAGATAAAGTCTCTTAGATGTTACCTTGAAATTCTCCTTAGCCCATACATGGTTGATCAAATAATTCCAATCATCTTGTGTAATCCCTCGAGGTGGCTTAATTTTGGGATCAACACCATTCTTCACTAACTTTTGAAACTTTCTATGCAATTGGCACTTCCAATCCCTGTATCTGCTCATGCATCTATTTTCAATAGACTTTTGTACCCTTTTATCATCAGCATACCCCTTGATATCAAATTTATCCTGCAAATATAGTATTAATAATTATAATGACAAACAAATTTGAGTATGACTCGCTCCTCTCTATTCCCCCTATCTTATTTTTTATTTAATTTTATTACATTCAAAAAAAATTAAATGACTAAATAATAAAATTATAATTACCAGAACTCGTTGTATGATTACTTCTCTAACAGAGCGATCAATATCAACCCACGAACTAACCCCTTGTATTGGTGCGCCCGCTCTGATCTCCTTTCCAAGCTCCATCATAAAAGATGGGGCATTAATCCCCACTGGCACATTGTACTCTTCTGGGACCTCCACTGGAAGCTTACCAAACCGTGCCACAAGCTTCTCTGTCCCCTTGCCTTTGGTTAGCCCCCGTGTATGCCTCGTGCTCGTAGCTGAGGCTACAAAGAACACAATGATATTTTCAGTTAGTATGCATAACACAGTAAAGTAAGATGAAAGTTCAATACAAAAAAATTTTAGAATTTCTACCAACACTGCTGGCCTCAGTAGGTGGACTAGTAATAGGTTCATGTGGGGTCAGTACAAGGTGGGATTGTCGAGGCTGGCGTTGTGACTGTGTCCTCTCCGTTGGAGACACTGTAGGTGTGAAAGCTGATGGAAGATGGGTCTGTTTACGTCCGGGAGCCATTGGTACGATCAGACAAAACAAAATGAGTCACGGACATTAAATGTTATGAAGTTTCATATTAAGTATATTGACAAGTCTAAAGCAGAAAATATCATCAAAAGACAAAGCTAAAGAAGAAAACATCATCAAAAGAATGACAAAGCACATGCTGAACAAAAAGAATGACAATCATACTCTATTTATCAAATCCTGTAAGAGAAAGAAAACAACTTTTACAGCTTATATACATGACATAATTTTTATAGAGTCTGGTGAGAAAGAAATGAAGAGGTTAAAATCTTTATTTGTTGTAGAATTTGAAATGAAAGACTTAAAGCAGTTAAGATAATATGCGCCCCATCCCTCATAAGGCTTAACCATATCAATTTGTTTTGTTCCTACCAAAATGACATATAATCAATTTAAAAACAATTTTAGTTCCCAAAAATATCATAATCGACATCCAAGAGAGTAAGTAGGACACATATAAAAGATCACACGGTGGCAATCAAATCAAATTTTTTTCAACTATGCAGACAAACTCTAGTCGGGCGTAAAAGACGTGCACAGGTGTTCGGGGCATACACTACAGTGGTTCGGGCATAAGCCCCACAGAAAAAAAAATCCCCAGATTGAGCCGCCCTAGGCGTTTTAGAATTGCACTGCCCCAGTGCACACCCTCAGCGTACTCCAAGGCACGTTTTTTAAAACCCTGCTTGACATATCAACGCCAACAAGGTTGGATCGAAATTTTAAAATCTAAATTGGATTGGAATAGTTTAGAGTAATAAATTGATTGTCATGGATTGCAAATAATGGGGATTGGCACATTTCTTTTATTTCGAGGACAATATTTCATAAAGCAATTTTTTTCTATCAATTTCTCAAATTCTAAATACTTAAATGGGCCATTTAGTAATTAACATTAACAATGTAATCACTATTCTTGATTAACCTCACATTATCTACCAACTCATCATCGTCCAAGTCTTATCCTATTTTAACCCAGACCTAATGATCTTAGTTCATATAGACAGCTCAAAATACTTTTGGTTTAGAACTACTCTCTCTATTGCAAATGGTAAAAAGCACGCAATATGAGATAATTTAACCCAATGTAAAAACATAAATGATGGTTGCGACCCGGCACATAATCACGGTGGAGGGTCATTAACTTGAGAAAGAATAAAGTCAGGCTTCCAAGTCTAGCTACACGTCTGATATGCACATGATATTCAACCAAATATATATTATATTATACTAATATTTATAGATACTAATTGGATTCTTAATGAGATACAGATGAACACTAGAAAAAGTGATTTGTAAAATATTAGAATTAAACTATTGTAGTCTCATAGCTCGAGTTGTATAACAATTCCTTTTTCATAGAATATAGAATTGCATTAGTATTCTCATTGCACACGTACCTCATCAAGAACTCAAATCATACAAGAGAAACCAATTCCATATACTTATTATGTGGCAAATAATTGGAATAAAAGATAATATATCAACGGTAAAGAGTTAAGAAACAAAATAACATTCTCTTTGACAGATATGGGCTTAAAGGTAGGTGGAGGGTCTATTCTCTGTGGACACAATCTTTAGAATTTTATATTTAAGCACATATTTAATAAAGAATCCGAATTGTTATCCGAAGAATCCAAAGGGCAAAGAGTTGAGTATGTGGGTACTGGACACAGGCACATGTAACAAAGCTTCAGTAACATGCTTCATAATTAGAGATTACCTTGCTCCAACCTCTTCTTTTCAATCTTTAAAACATCTCACTTATTTATCTAAAGAAAAACAAAGCATCCATAGACTTGCCAAAGGCATAAAGAGATTGTATAACTACACTCAAGTTACAATACCTCAAGAAATTGATAACATACCTCAGTTGAAGTAGGGGTATCAACGGGTCGGGTCGTGTCGGGTTTGTGTCGTGTCGGGTCTTCTCGGGTCTACCGTGTCCAATCCATAAACCTGGACCCAACCAGTTTATAAAACGGGTCTATTGTGTCGACCAGTTTATGACCCGAACCCGTTTAGGCCTGACCTAGACCCGTTAACTTCGTGTCGGGTCTGCCGTGTCGGGTCCGAAATTGCCTGCCCTAGGTTGGAGTCGTGTATAGTTTAGGGTCGTTGCAATGCCCTAGAACTAGACCCAACCCATTTAACCACTACAACATAAATGATCTGTTGCGGCGGGATAAACGACGACCATCCCTACCCAGAATCAAATCCGGTGGCCATTCAACACCGCCGGAAAAGCTTGAGCAAATACGGCGTCTAATGTCCACCGGCCGAAATAAAATGAGCAAATCCGGCGGCCAAAGTCCACTGGCCAGAAAAAAAGATAAAATCTGGCGGCCAAAGTCCACCGGCCAAAAAAATATGAGCAAATCCGGCAGCCAAAGTCCACCGACCGAAAAAAAAAATTGAGCAAATCCGGTGGCCAAAGTCCACCGGCCGAAAAAAAAAAGAAAAACAAATCCGGTGGCCAAAGTCCACCGGCCAAAAAAAAGAGAAAATCCGGCGGCCATCCAACACCGGCGGAAAACATTGAGCAGATCCGGTGGCCAGTCAACGGTCACCAGTCGAAAAAAATAAGCAAATTCGGATGGTGGGGGAGGTGTCGGAGAGGGAGGAGGGGATGAACGCTCTCCTCCTTCATCGTCGTCGTTGCTGGTTGGCCTACACTGAAGATGGAGATTGGATTTCGGGTCTTGCATGTTGGCTGTTTGGTTACAGTGCCAGTTTTTTTTAATTTTATTTATGCACGTATAAGTGGAGGCCGACTCAGCCCCCGCAAAAAGGGGTTCATATGCAGCAACATAGTCGCTGTTAAAACCCATATATAAGCGGCAAATTGATCGTTTAAAGCTTTTGCGATGGGTGCATATGAGGCCACCAGTTTTGGCGGCCAAATTGCTGAAAAAATATTTAACCGGCCATATTTAGCCACCGATAAAGTCCAAATCTGTTGTAGTGAACTAATCCTGTCTAGACCCTAAACTAGTACCAGACCCATTTAAAAATAGGTAAACCCAATAAGATGGTTGTGGGGTTTTAAATTCTTGCATTCTCCTAACGATTCTATGACGTACGAAAAACGTCGCCATAAAAAATTGAGAATCTGCGCCGTCAAAAACAATGTTTCCAAAAATAAGAAATTTTGCGACGCATAACTATGTCGCCGATTGCAACTAGCAGTATACTTAGTCTCATCGCTAAAATGTTTAATTTGTCGCGACTAAATTTATTTCGTCGCGAAACAATTTAGCGACATCTTATTGTGTCGCCAAATAGCTATTTATCGTCGCCAAAAAAGTCCCCTTATTGATGCGAAATTTTTATTTTAAAGAATGATTCTGCGACGCACGTACAGAAATTTCACGACGCACAATTACGTCACCAATTGCAACTTGCAGCGCACTTAGTCCCGTCGCCAAAATTTTTAATTTTTTGCGACATAATTTATTTCGTCGCTAAACATAAATAATTTAGCGACATCTAACTGCGTCGCCAAATAACATTTATCATCACCAAAAAACTTTATCAACTATGCTAGGAAAGCTTTAGCGACACGATTCTGCTACGAATAAGATATTGCATCGCGAAAAGGTAACTTTCGGCGACGGAAAAGGATCTGCGTCGTTATAAATAATGTTTCCAAAAAATAAGAAATTTTACGATGCATAACTATGTCGCCGATTGCAACTAGCAGCATACTTAGTCTCGTCGCCAAAATTTTTTATTTTCCGCGACTAAATTTATTTCGTCGCGAAAAGTAAATAATTTAGAAACATCTTATTGTGTCGTCAAATAGCCATTTATCATCGCCAGAAAAGTCCCCTTATAGAAGCGAAATTTTTATTTTACGGAACGATCATGTGACGCACGTACAACATCGCTATAAAAAATTAAAAATCTGCGATGTCATAAACAAGAATTTCACGACGCACAACTACATCACTAATTGCAACTAGCAGCGCACTTAATCCCGTCGCCAAAATTTTAAATTTTCCACGACATAATTTATTTCGTCGCTAAACGTAAATAATTTAGCGACGTCTAACTGCGTCGCCAAATAGCCATTTACCGTCGCAAAAAAACTTTATCCTCCTAAGCGTGAACTCAACTATGCTAGTAAACATTTTGCGACGAATAAGATATGGTGTCGCGAAAAGGCAACTTTCGGCGACAGAAAAGGATATATGTCGCAGATAAGCGTCGCTAAAGGTGCAATTTCTTGTAGTGATATAGTCTTGCAATATGTCTTTCTATTTTTGGGATTACTACTAAACTCCCTATATTTAGGTAGCCAAAATCGCTCTATATTTTTTTTAAACGCCCAGCCGACAACCTCAACGAAATTATATATAATCAAGCACTCCTCCCTAAAAATCCTCTAAGAGCCTCGTAATATGCTTTCAATTTTTGGGATTGCTACTAGATGCCCTATATTTAGGGAGCCAAAACCGCTCCATATTTTTTTTGAACCCCCACCCATCTATCTTATGTAAATTATATACAATCAAGCATTCCTCCTAAAAACACCCTATATGAGTCTCGCCACTGCCTCCATATTTCTGGGATTTCTACTAGACTCCCTATATTTGGTGAACCAAAACCGGTCCCAATTTCTCAAGGTTCTCACCCGATAATCATAACTAAATTATATACAATCGAGCACTCCTCACTAAAACACTTTCTAAGAGCCTCGCAATATACTCTTTATTTTTGGAATTACTACTAGACTCCCTATATTTAGGGAGCCAAAACTGCTATATATTTTTTTTTAACCCCCACCCGATAACCTTAAGTAAATTATATATAATCGAGCATTCCTCCCAAAAATACCCTCAAAGAGCCTCGCCATTACCTCCCAAAAATGCCCTAACATCATAAGTAAATTATTATAAGCACTCCTCCCTAAAACACCCTCTAAGAGCCTCGCAATATGCTTCTCTAGATTGGGGGATCCCCTCATCTGCTTCTCTCTCTGGATTCTGGTGGTGGTGGTGATTGCTTGGGGGATCCCCTCATGGGGGGCTCCTCCCTCCCATCTTCCCCTCGAGGTGGGGGTCCGAATCTTAGATCAGGTGAGGGAGAGGCCGAACGGGTGGTTGAGGAGGATTTCCTTCCTCCTCGTGCTCCAACTTTGGGGGAGGTCATATTGGCGGGTTCTCGTATTCCTTCTGTGAGTGGTCGTGACGCTGGATCTCATTTTCATCATGGAGGTAGGGGTAGAGGTGCGGGATTTCCCTATTCTTCTTCCTTTTTAGATCGAGCCCATGGGGGTTTGGAGGGCAGATTTGGTGGGTCGGAGCCAGGATCTGCTCATGCTCGAGGTGCTGATGCGGAGGCTTCTGGGGGATCCCCAATCTCAGCCTCTACTCATGATCGCAGGTGCTTGGGTCATGGCTCTGGGGGATCAGGAAATCAGATTCACAAGATGGACCTGGGACTCAGAACGGGCTCTGAAATTGGTGGTGCTGATGAGGTGGTGTTGGGTGACCTTTCTCCCCCCCTCCAATTTTCCCCACATAGCCCGAGATCTAGCATAGGTGGTGCGACAACTAATATCCCAGGTAGTGAGGTTGCTGCTAACTCAAGTGATTCCCCTGTAGCAGGAATGTTGCATTGTGCGGGCCAGGTGTTTGGGGAAAACACTGAGAGGAAGGATAGTGCTGGAAATGCAGTAAACATCGGAGTGGGGCAGCAAAGGACGGATGGCCATCAGGTTTCTGTTGCTAGGCCTGACTCAAATCTTGTTGGAGCTGATTATGCAGGGCCTTTTGCTCAAGGGACTGTATGTCCGGAGGGTGTGGGTGGGGTCTCAGCTTGGGCTTCATATAAGCAGGGAGCTAGTGCTTGGTCTTTCCCCCAACATCCAATTCAGCCCCTACTCCCGCTAGAGAAGCTTAGATTGCACTACATTGAGCCTGCTATTTTTGAGGGGCAGAAAGTGGCTATATGTCCAAGTGTTGAACTACAAGAAAATGCCAAGCGGTGGGAACACACTTTAGTGGGATTCATTCTTGGGAGAAGGCCTTACTATTTACATCTCAAAAGATATATCATGCGAACCTGGCAACCCACTGGGAGTTTGGATATTCTATCGCGTGCGAATGGTGTCTTTTGGTTTAAGTTTGAGTTAGCTTCTGATTTTAACCGAATCCTCGAAGGCAAAATGTGGCATTACGAAGGTCGGCCATTGATAGTGCAAAAATGGGGCCGAGGTATGTGCAGTGATAGGGAGCTGGTATCGAAAATCCCAATTTGGGCTAATTTTCCTAATCTAGAAGGGGATTTATGGACTGAACCAATGTTGAGTCGGCTAGGGAGTGTGTTTGGCACTCCCATCTATATGGATCAAGCAACAACTGGAGGCACTAGAGCACAGTTTGCACGGATTTGTGTGGAGATAAATGCTGAGGATTCGCTCCCTAGTCGAGTTCAAGCGAGGAACGATAAGGGTGAGAGTTTCTTTCTTGGCAGCCGGTTTCGTACGACTGGATCCCAACTCGTTGCAAAGCTTGCAAAACTTTCGATCACAGTGGTGATGTTTGTTCCAAACATCCTAAAGTGGTCCAGGATAGGGTTACCCAATCGTGGCAGCCCAAAGCTTTTCCGGGAGCTAAGGTTGGGGGAAATAACAAGACCCCCACAGCTAAAGGAAAGGAGACGATGGCAGAAGGGTGGCAACACATAGGAAGGATTCATCCGACCAAAGCGACGGAGCCCTCTATGATCAAGGTAAGGCAGTCTGGATCCCGATTTGAGGTGTTGGGTGATGCTTTGGCTGACGGTGACCGAGTTGGGGAGAATTTAGATGCGGAGGGTGCTGAAATTTCTGCACATGCTGGTGTCAGCGCAGTGGAAACCAATTTTGTTGATGTTACACTACTGGAAGCTGCTGATGGAGTTGATGTTATGCTAGTTACTGATGGAAATGCTGATGCTGCTGGCAGAGCTGAAATTGATGTTACACTTACAGTTTTGGCTGTAGGAGCAAAAACTGCTGCTTCGCATGAGGAGGGTGAGGCTTTCATTTTGCTCACTGATTCAGGTTTTGGTTCTGATGCTGCTATCGCTGGCCCAGAAGAACCAGTAGCAATTCCTGTTGTTACACAAGGGAGCGCTTCTCGATTTGCAGTTTTGGCAAATCAGGAGGGAGACTTTGAAGGAGCTCTGGGTGCTGTAGTAGGTTCACATACTACTAATTTTGATGATGTTGCGATTGTAATTTGTGCAGTGGAGGCTGGAGTTACTGATGTTACGCACACTGTGGATGGCACTAGTGCAATGGCTGTTGTTACGCAAGGTGAAGATGGCAGAGCTGAGGCTAATGATAGTGCTGAAGCTGATGTTACGCAAGGTGGAGATGGCAGAGCTGCTGTTATGCATGGTGGAGATGGCAGAGCTGCTGAAGCTGCTGTTGTTACGCAAGGTGGAGATGGCAGAGCTGAGGCTAATGATAGTGCTGAAGCTGATGTTACGCATGTTGATGCTGGGGTTCTTGGTATAGCTGAATGTGCTGTTAGAGATGATGTAGTTGCTATGGCTGGAGTGGTAATAGGTGCTGAAACAGTTGCTGAATTGATTTGTGATGGTGGTTTGTTCAGCGAGTCGGCTTCGGGTGATGCGGACGCAACCAAAACAGTGAGAGGTGGGGATTCTACAACTGTGGAAGACCCTTTGGTGGTGCAAGATTCATCTCAGAAGCAGAGGTCTTCTGTTCGGAAGAGTAGGAGCTCGAAGTATAGTCCAAGTGTTCGAATTCCGGCCATTAACCGAGTGATTGTCTCTCATCGGGAGATAAACTTTGAAGAGCCTACTGGTTTTAGTTTTATGGTGGAGGAGGCTGCTGGAGAGGGGGGGGAATATAGGGAGGAGGAACCCTTTGTTAGGGGGGCCAAGTTGCCTTTGCCTCCCTTTCTTGCCCATTGCCCCTCTGTCATTACCATGCCGAACCCGGCTTTGGATGGTTCAGGTAGAGGAGGGGAGACGTCTTCTCTTGGTCCCTCCCATGCTAAGGTGTCTTGGCCTAAGGGTCCTTCAGACAGAGTCACAAGGAGCAAGGGGGCAGGTTGATGTTGGCAAGCCTTTTGGAGCCTGTGGAGGAGTCGATCTTGGTATGGTTGATGACTGTGTAGATTGTTTATATTTCGTGCTTCTTGTAGGCAGAGGAATGGATTGTTGTGGTGTTTTTGCTCACCTGTTTGAGCTTTGAGTTTGATACTGCTTGCTTATCCAGAGTTAAGCTGTAAACTGTATTTCCCCTCTTCGGTTTTTTTAATAAAGTTTTATTTACCTTTTTTTTTTAAAAAAAAAATGCTTCTCTAGTTTTGTGATTGCTACTAGACTTCTTATATTTAAAGAGCCAAAACCAATCCATTTTTTTTTGAACACCTACCTGACAACCTTAAGTAAATTTTATACAATCGAGTACTCCTCCCTAAAATACCCTCTAAGTACCTCGCAATATGCTCTCTATTATTTCGGATTGCTACTAGACTCCTTATATTTAGGGAGCCAAAACTGCTCCATATTTAGCTTGAAACCCACCCGATAATATTAAATAAATTATACATAATCGAGCATTCCATTTAAAAACACCCTCTAATAGCCTCGCCATTGCCTCCCAAAAACACCCAAAAAGTATAAGTAAATTATATATAAATCAAGGACACCTCTCTAAAACACCCTCTAATAGCCTCGCAATATGTTTATCTATTTATTAAATTTCTACTAGCCTCCTTATATACAATCGAGCATTCCTCCCAAAAACACCCTTTAGTAGCCATGTAATATGCTCTCTATTTTTGGGATTGCAACTAGACTCCCTATATTTTGGGAACCAAAACTGCTCCATATTTTTTTTGAACCCCCACCTAACAACCTTAAGTAAATTATATACAATCGAGGACTCCTCTCTAAAATACCCTCTAAGAGCCTCGCAATATGCTCTCTATTTTTAGGATTGTTACTAGACTTCCAATATTTAGGGAGCCAAAACCACTCCACATTTTTTTTTTAACTTTCACCTAACAACCTTAAGTGAACGATATACAATCGAGCACTCCTCCCTAAAACACCCTCTAAGAGCCTCTCAATATGCTTTTTATTTTTGGGATTGCTACTAGACACTCTATATTTAGGGAGCCAAAACCGCTCCATATTTTTTTTGAACCCCACCCCGACAACCTTAAGTAAATTATATACAATTGAGCATTCCTCCCAAAAATACCATCTACGAGCCTCATCATTGCCTCCCAAAAATACCCTAAAATCATAAATAAATTATATATAATTAAGTGCTCCTCCCTAAAATACCCTCTAAGTGCCTCGCAATATGCCTTTCTATTTTTGGGATTGCTACTAGACTCTTTATATTTAGGTAACCAAAACTGCTCCATATATTTTTTGAACTCCCACCCGACAACCTTAAGTAAATTATCTACAATCGAGCATTCATCCCTAAAACACCCTCCATGAGCCTCGCAATATTCTCTCTATTTTTGGGATTGCTACAAGACTCCCTATATTTAAGGAGCCAAAATCGCTCTATATTTTTTTTTAACCCCCACCCGTCAACCTTAAGTTAATTATATATAATTGAGCATTCCTCTCAAAAACACCCTATAATAGCCTCGCCATTGACTCCTTTTTTTTAGGATCGCTATTAGACTCCCTATATTTGGGGAGCCAAAATCGCTCCTAATTTCTCTAGACTCCTACCCCATAATCATAACTAAATTATATACAATCAAGCACTCCTCCTTAAAACACACTCTAAGAGCCTCGTATTATGCTCTTTATTTTTGGGATTACTACTAGACTCCCTATATTTAGGGAGCTAAAACTGCTCCATATTTTTTTTTAACCCCCACCCGACAACCTTAAGTAAACTATATACAATCGAGAATTCCTCCCAAAAACACCCTCTAAAAGCCCCACCATTGCCTCCCAAAAATACCCTAAAATTATAAGTAAATTATATATAAATCAAGCACTCCTCTCTAAAACACTCTCTAAGAACGTTGCAATATACCTCTCTATTTTTGGGATTGGTACTAGACTCACTATATTTAGGGAGCCAAAACCGCTCCATATTTTTTTTGAACCCCTACCTGACAATCTTAAGTAAATTATATACAATCGAGCATTCCTCCCAAAAATACCCTCTAATAGCCTCGCAATATGCTTTCTATTTTTGGGATTGCTACTAGACTCCCTATATTTTGGAATCCAAAATCGCTCTATTTTTTTTTCTGAACCCCAACCCGATAACCTTAATTGAATTATATACAATATAATACTCCTCCCTAAAATACCCTCTAAGAGTCTCGCAATACGCTTTCTATTTTTGGGATTACTACTAGACTCCCTATATTTGGGGAGCCAAAATTGCTCCATAATTTTTTTGAACCCCCACCCGACAACATAAAGTGAATTATATACAATCGAGCACTACTTCCTAAAACACCCTCTAAGTCTCTCACAATATGCTCTTTATTTTTGGGATTGCTACTAGATTTTCTATATTTAGAGAGCCAAAACCTCTCCATGTTTTTTTTGAACCACCACATGACAACCTTAAGTAAGTAATATATAATCGAGCATTCCTTCCAAAAATACCCTTTAAGAGCCTCTCTATTGCCTCCTAAAAACACCCTAAAATCATAAGTAAATTATATATAAATCAAGTACTCCTCCCTAAAACACACTCTTAGAGCCTCGCAATATGCCTTTCTATTTTTGGGATTGCTACTAAACTCCCTATATTTAGGTAACCAAAACTGATCCTTATTTTTTTTGAACACCCACCCGACAACCTTAAGTAAATTATATACAATCGAGCAATCCTCCCTAAAACACTATCTAAGAGCCTTGCAATATGCTCTCTATTTTTGGGATTGCTACTAAACTCCCTATAGTTAGGGAGCCAAAATAGCTCCATATTTTTTTTGAACCACCATACGTCAGCCTTAAGTAAATTATATACAATCGAGCATTCCTTCCAAAAACACCCTTTAAGAGTCTTGCCATTGCCTCCCAAAAACACCATAAAATCATAAGTAAATTATATATAAATAAAGTTCTCTCTAAAATACCCTCTAAGAGCCTCGCAATATGCCTCTCTATTTTTGGGATTGCTACTAGACTCCCAATATTTAAGGAGCCAAATCCGCTCTATATTTTTTTTGAACCCCCACCCGACAGCCTTAAGTAAATTATATACAATCGAGTACTCCTCCCTAAAACACCC
This sequence comes from Chamaelirium japonicum, assembly GCA_947650365.1. NCBI lineage: Eukaryota > Viridiplantae > Streptophyta > Magnoliopsida > Liliales > Melanthiaceae > Chamaelirium > Chamaelirium japonicum. The sequence continues at coordinate 24,354,059 of OX393555.1, forward strand.
TCTAAGAGCCTCACAATATGCTCTCTATTTTTTGGTATTGCTACTAGACTTTCTATATTTAGGGAGCCAAAACCGCTCCATATATTGTTTGAATCCCCACCCGATAATCTTAAGTAAATTATACACAATCGAGCATTCCTCCCAAAAACACTCTCTAAGAGCCTCACAATTGCCTCCCAAAATTACCCTAAAATCATAAGTAAATGATATATAAATCAAGCACTGCTCCCAAAAACACCCTCTAATAGCCTCGCAACAGGCCTTTCTATTTTTGGGATTGCTACTAGACTCCTTATATTTAGGATGCCAGAACCGCTCTATATTTTTTTTGAACCCCCACCCGATAACCTTAAGTAAATTATATACAATCAAGCACTCCTTAAATCACCCTTTAAGAGCCTTGCAATATGCTCTCTATTTTTGGGATTGCTACTAGACTCCATATATTTAGAAAAACAAAACGACTATATATTTTTTTTGAACCCCTACCCGACAACCTTACGTAAATTATATAAAATCGAGTATTCTTCCCAAAAATATCCTCTAATAGCCTCGTAATATGCACTCTATTTTTGGGATTCTAACTAGATTCCATATATTTAGGGTGCCAAAACTGCTCTATATTTTTTTTCAAACCCTTACCCGACAATATTATGTAAATTATGTACAATCGAGCACTCCTACCTAAAATACCCACTAATAGCTTTGCAATATGCTCTCTATTTTTGGGATTGCTACTAGAATCCTTATATTTAGGGAGCCAATACCGCTCTATATTTTTTTTGAACCCCAACCCAATAATCTTAAGTAAATTATAAACAATCGAGCATTCCTTCCCAAAACACCCTCTAAGAGCATCGCCATTGCCTCCCAAAAGCACTAAAAAATTATAAAAAAAATACATATAAATTAAGCACACCTCCCTAGAACACCTTCTAAGAGCCTTGCAATATGCCTCTCTATTTTTAGGATGTTTACAAGACTCCCTATATTTAAGGAGCCAAAACCGCTCCATAATTTGTTTGAACCCCAACCCGATAATCTTAAGTAAATTATATACAATCGAGCATTTCCCCCTAAAACATCCTCTAAGAGCCTCGCTATTGCCTCCCAAAATTAACAAAAAATTATAAATAAATTATATATAAATCAAGCACTCCTCCCTAGAACACCTTCTAAGAGCCTCGCAATATGCCTCTCTATTTTTAGGATTGTTACAAGACACCCTATATTTAAGGAGCCAAAACCGCTCCATATTTTTTTTGAACCCCCAACTGACAACCTTAAGTAAATTATATATAATAAAGCAATCCTCCCTAAAACACCCTCTAAGAGCCTCAGAATATGCTCTATATTTTTTGGGATTGCTACTAGACTCCATATTTTCAAAGAGCCAAAACCGGTCTATATATTGTTTGAACCCCCACCCGACAACCTTAAGTAAATTATACATAATCGAGAATTCCTCACAAAAACACCCTCTAAGTGCCTCGCCATTGCCTCCCAAAAATGCCCAAAAATCATAAGTAAATTATATATAAATCAAGCACTCCTCCCTAAAACACCCTCTAAGAGCCTCGCAACATGCCTCTCTATTTTTGGGATTACTACTAGACTCCCTATATTTAGGGAGCCAAAATCGCTCTATATTTTTTTTGAACCCCCACCCGACAACCTTAATTTAATTATATACAATCAAGCACTCCTCTCTAAAAGTCCCTCTAAGAGCCGCATAATATGCTATCTATTTTTGGGATTGCTTCTAGACTCCCTATATTTAGGGAGCCAAAACCGCTCCATATTTTTTATGAATCCCCACCCGACAACCTTAAGTAAATTATATACAATCGAGAATTCTACCCAAAATCACAATCTAATAGCCTCGTAGTATGCTTTCTATTTTTAGGATTTCTACTAAACTCCCTATATTTAAGGAGGCAAAACCGATCCATAATTTTTTTGAACCCCCACTTGACAACCTTAAGTAAATTATGTACAATCGAGCACTCTTCCTTAAAATGCCCTCTATGAGCCTCACAATATGCTTTCTATTTTTGGGATTGCTACTAGGCTCCCGATATTTAGGGAGCCAAAACCGCTCTATATTTTTTTTGAACCCCCAACGGACAACCTTAAGTGAATTATAAACAATCGAGTACTTCTTCCTAAAACAACCTCTAAGAGCCTCGTAATATGCTCTCTAATTTTGTGATTGCTACTAGACTCTCTATATTTATAGAGCCAAAACCGCTTCATATTTCTTTAAAACCCCCACCCGATAACCTAAAGTAAATTATATACAATCGAGCATTCCATAAATCACCCCCTAAGAGCCTTGCAATATGTTCTCTATTTTTGGGATTGCTACTAGACTCCCTATATTTAGGGAGCCAAAATCACTCTATATTTTATTTGAACCCCCACCCGACAACCTTAAATAAATTAAATACCATCGAGTATTCATCCCAAAAATACCCTCTAATAGCCTTGTAACATGCTCTTTATTTTTGGGTTTGCTATAGACTCCCTATATTTAGGGAGCCAAAATCACTCCATATTTTTTTTAACCTTCACCCTACAACCTTATGTAAATTATTTATAATCGAGCACTACTACCTAAGATACCCTTTGAGAGTCTCGTAATATACTCTCTTTTTTTAGGATTACTACTAGACTCCCTATATTTAAGGAGACAAAATCACTCCATATTTTTTTTGAACCCCTTCCAGACAACCTTAAGTGAATTATATACAATCGAGAACTCCTCCCTAAAACATCCTCTAAGAGCCTATCAATAGGCTCTCTATTTTTGGGATTGCTACTAGACTCTATATATTTAGGGTGCCAAAACAGCTCCATATTTTTTTTGAACCCCCACCCTATGACCTTAAGTAAATTATATACAATCGAGCATTTCTTCCAAAAACACCCTCTAAGTGCCTAGCCATTGCCTCCTAAACGAACCCAAAAATCATAAGTAAATTATATATAAATCAAGCACTCCTTTCTAAAACACCATCTAAGAGCCTCCCAATATGCCTCTATATTTTTAGGATTGCTTCTAGACTCCCAATATTTAAGGAGCCAAAACCGCTCCATATTTTTTTTTAACTCCCACCCGATAACCTTAAGTTAATTATATACAATCGAGCACTACCCTCTGAAACACCCTCTAAGAGTCTCACAATATGCTTTCTATTTATTGGGATTGCTACTAGACTCCCTATATTTAAGGAGCCAAAGTCGCTCTATATTTTGTTTGAACCCCCACCCGTCAACCTTAAGTAATTTATACACAATAGAGCAATCCTCCCAAAAACACCCTCTAAGAGGCTCACCATTGCCTCTGAAAAACACCCTAAATCATAAGTAAATTATATATAAACCAAGCACTCCTCCCTACAACACCCTCTTAGAACCTCGCGATATGCCTCTCTATTTTTGCGATTGCGGCTAGACTCCCGATATTTAGGGAGCCAAAATCGCTCTATATTTTTTTTTAACCTCCACCCGACAACCTTAAGTAAATTATATATAATCGAGCACTATAAGAGCATTGCAATATGCTCTCTATTTTTGAGATTGCTACTAGACTCCCTATATTTAGGGAGCCAAAATCACTTCATATTTTTTTTGAACCCCCACCCGACAACCTTAAATAAATTATATACAATTGAGTATTCCTCCCAAAAACAACCTTTAATAGCCTCGTAATATGATCTCTATTTTTGGGTTTGCTACTAAACTCTCTATATTTTGGGAGCCAAAATTATTCCATATTTTTTCTGAATCCCCACCCGATAACCTTAAATAAATTATGTACAATCGAGCACTCCTACCTAAAATACCCTCTAAGGGCCTCGTAATATGGTCTCCATTTTTGGGATTGCTACTATACTCCCTATATTTAGGAAGCCAAAATTGCTCCATATTTCTTTTGAACCCCCACCCGATAATTTTAAGTAAATTATATACAATTGAGCACTCCTTTCTAAAACACCCTCTAAGAGCCTCACAATATGCTATCTATTTTACGGATTGCTACTAGACTTTCTATATTTAAAGAGCCAAAATCACTATATATTTTTTTTGAATGACCTAACAACCTTAAATAAATTATATACAATCGAGCAATCCTCCAAAAAAAAATATAGGGTAGTTTTGGCTTTCTAAATATAGGGAGTATAGTAGCAATCCCAAAAATAGAGGGCATATTGCGAGGCTCTTAGAGGGTGATTTAAGGAGTGTTCGATTGTATATAATTTACTTAAGGTCATCGGGTGGGGGTTCTAAAAAAATATAGAGCGGTTTTAGCTACCTAAATATAGGGAGTCTAGTAATAATACCAAAAATAGAAAGGTAAGTCGCGAGGCTCTTAGAGGGTGTTTTAGGGAGGAGTGCTTTATTTATATATAATTTACTTTTGATTTTAGGGTATTTTTGGGAGGCAATGACGAGGCATCTTAAATATAGAGTCTAGTAGCAATCCCAAAAATAAAGAGCATATTGCGAGGCTCTTAGAGGGTAATTTAAGGAGTGCTCAATTGTATATAATTTACTTAAGGTTGTTGGGTGGGGGTTCTAAAAAAATATAGAGCGGTTTGCGCTCCATAAATATAGGGAGTCTAGTAGCAATTTCAAAAATAGTGAGCATATTGTGAGGCTCTTAGAGGGTATTTTTGTGAAGAGTGCTCGATTGTATATAATTTACTTAAAATTGTAAGGTGGGGGTTCCAAAAAAATATATAGTAATTTTGCCTCCCTAAATATATAGAGTCTAGTAGTAATCCCAAAAATAGAGAGCATATTGTGAGGCTCTTAGAGGGTGTTTTTTGGAGGAATGCTCGATTATATATAATTTACATAAGGTTGTCGGGTGGGGGTTCAAACAAAATATGGAGCGGTTTTGGCTACTTAAATATAGAGAGTCTAGTAGCAATCCCAAAAAATAAAGAGCATATTGTGAGGCTCTTAGAGGGTGATTTATACACTACACCAAAACAGACAATTTGTAACGGTCAATTAGTAACGGTTGTTACAAAAAGTGTTACAAATATCTGTAACGCCATATTCCTAACGTTTTTTTTGTGTTACTAAACATATTTATAACAGTTGGCTGTGTTACTAAATCGGGTGGGGGTTCAAAAAAAATATAATTTACTTAAGGTTATCGGGTGGGGGTTCAAAAATCGGGTGGGGGTTCAAAAATGTATATAATTTACTTAAGGTTATCGGGTGGGGGTTCAAAAAAAATATAGAGCGGTTTTGGCTCCTTAAATATTAGGAGTCTAGTAGCAATCCAATAAATAGAGAGGCATATTGTAAGGCTCTTAGAGGGTAATTTAAGGAGGAGTGCTTTATTTATGTATAATTTATTTATGATTTTATGGTATTTTTGGGAGGCAATGGCAAGACTCTTAGAAGGTGTTTTTGGAAGGAATGCTTGATTGTATATAATTTACTTAAGGTTGACGTGTGGGGGTTCAAAAAAAATATGGAGCAGTTTTTGCTTCCTAAATATAGGGAGTCTAGTAGCAATCCCAAAGATAGAGGGCATATTACGAGGCTCTTAGAGGGTGATTTAAGGAGTGCATGATTGTATATAATTTACTTAAGGTGATCGGGTGGGGGTTCTAAAAAAATATGGAGCTATTTTGCCCACCTAAATATAGGGAGTTTAGTAGCAATCCCAAAAATGGTAAGACATATTACGAGGCTCTTATAGGGTGTTTTTGGGAGGAGTGCTTGATTTATATATAATTTACTTATGATTTTTGAGTGTTTTTGGGAGGCAATAGTGAGGCTCCCTAAATATAGGGAGTCTACTAGCAATCCCAAAAATAGAGAGCATAATGCAATACTCTTAGAGGGTGATTTAAGGAGTGCTTGATTGTATATAATTTACTTAAGGTTGTCGAGTGGGGGTTCTAAAAAAATATGGAGCGGTTTTGGCTCCATAAATATAGGGAGTCTAATAGCAATCCCAAAAATAGAGAGCATATTGTAAGGCTCTTAGAGGGTATTTTAGTGAGGAGTGCTCGATTGTATATAATTTAGTTTAGGTTATCAGGTGGGGGTTCAAAAAAAATATAGAGTGGTTTTGTCTCCCTAAATATAGGGAGTCTAGTAGTAATCCTAAAAATAGAAAGCATATTACGAGGCTATTAGATTAAGTTTTTGGATGGAATGTTCGATTGTATATAATTAACTTAAGGTTGTCGGGTTGGGGTTCATGAAAAATATGGTTCAACTTTGGCTCCCTAAATATAGGGTGTCTAGAAGCAATCCCAAAAATAGATTGCATATTGCGAGGCATTTAGAGGGTGTTTTAGAGTGGAGGGCTCGATTTTATATAATTTAATTAAGGTTGTCGGGTGGGGGTTTAAAAACAATATAGAGCGAGTTTGGCTCCCTAAATATAGGGAGTCTAGTAGAAATCCCTAAAATAGAGAGGCATGTTGCAAGGTTCTTTGAGTGTATTTTAGGGAGGAGTGCTTGATTTATATATAATTTACTTATGATTTTAGGGTGTTTTTGGGAGGCAATAACGAGGCTCTTAGAGGGTGTTTTTGGGAGAAATGCTCGATTATGTTTAATTTACTTAAGGTTATCGAGTTGGGGTTCAAACAAAATATGGAGCAGTTTTGGCTCCCTAAATAAAGGGAGTCTAGTAGCAATCCCAAAAAATAGAGAGCATATTGTGAGGCTCTTAAAGGGTGTTTTAAGGATGATTGCTCTATTGTGTATAATTTACTTAATGTTGTCAGTTAGGGTTCAAAAAAAATATGGAGTGGTTTTTGCTCCTTAAATATAGGGAGTCTAGTAACAATTCTAAAAATAGAAAGGCATATTGCGAGGATCTTAGAAGAACTTCTAGGGACGAGTGCTTTAGATATATATATATATATATATATATATATATATATATATATATATATATATATATATAGATATATATATATATATATATATATATATATATATATATATATATATATATATATATATATATATATATATATATATATATATATATATATATATATATATATATATATATATATATATATAAGGGAGGGATACTCTTACAAGTGAAGTCTTACAAGTAGAGGTTACTAATGATCCAGGTTGTCCGTTCCGAAACGGACAGATCCGATTAACCCTCCCCCCCTCTCTCCCTCTCTCTCTCTCTCTCAAATGCAGCACCCCCGACCCCCATCCCTACCGACCCCGACCCCTTCCCCTCTGGCTCTGGCTCCGGTAGCCCCCCGATCCCCCCTCCGGCAGCCCGATCGCAGCCTCTTCCAATGCTGAATCGTACTCGCCGGAGCTCGACGGGGTCGGGGCTGGAGCTCGACGGATGGGAGGGAGCCGGCAGGGGGGTCAGGGTCGATGTTGGAGGGGATCGGGGTCGGCGCTGGAGAGGATCGGTATCGGGGCTGGAGCTGGACGGGACGGAGGGGATCGGCGGCGTCGGAGGGGATCGGGGTCGGGGCTGGAGCTGGACGGGATGGAGGGGATCGGGGTCGGGGTCGGCGCCAGAGATCGGGGTCGGGGTCGGCGCCAGAGATCGGGGTCGGGGTCGGCGCCGGAGGGGAAGGGCGGGGTCGGAAGGGGCCGCCGGAGCCGGAGGGGGAGAGGGGTCGGGCTGGGTCGGGCTGGGTTTTACTTGGGAGAGAGAGAGAGATAGTAATGGATAGGGAATTGATCCCAGCCATCCATCAGATCTAATCTGATGGCTGGGATTATTAGTAAACAATGTTTGTAAGACTTCACTTGTAAGAGTATCCCTCCCCATATATATATAATTTACTTTTAATTTTTTGTTTTTTTTGGAGGCAATGGAGAGGCTCTTAGAGGATGTTTTAGGGAAGAATGCTCGATTGTATATAATTCACTTATGGTTGTTCGGTGGGGGTTCAAAAAAAATAGAGAGCGATTTTGGCTCCCTAAATATAGGGATTCTAATAGCAATCCCAAAAGTATAGATCATATTATGAGGCACTTAGTGGGTATTTTGGATAGGAGTGCTCGATTGTGCATAATTTACCTAATGTTATCGGGTAGGGGTTAAAAAAAAATATAGAGCAGTTTTGGCTCTCTAAATTTATGGAGTCTAGTAGCAATCCCAAAAATAGAGTGCATATTACGAAGCTATTAGAGGGTGTTTTTGGGAAGAATACTCCATTATATATAATTTACTTATGGTCATCGGATAGGTTCAAAAAAAATATGGAGTCATTTTGGTTCCCTAAATATATAGAGTCTAGTAGCAATCCCAAAAATATACAGCATATTGCGAGGCTCTTGGAGGGTGATTTAAGGAGTGCTCAATAGTATATAATTTACTTAAGATTGTTGGGTGGGGGTTCAAAAAAAATATGGAACAGTTTTGGCACCATAAATATAAGGAGTCTAGTAGTAGTCCCAAAAATAGCGCATATTGCAAGGCTATTAAAGGTGTTTTTGGGAGGAGTGCTTGATTTATATATCATTTACTTATGATTTCAGGGTGATTTTAGGAGGCAATGGCGAGGCTCTTAGAGAGTGTTTTAGAGTGGAGGGCTCGATTGTATATAATTTAATTAAGGATATCGGGTGGGGGTTCAAAAAAAATATAGAGCGATTTTGGCTCCCTAAATATTGGGAGTCTAGTAGCAATCATAAATATAGAGAGGCATGTTGCGAGGCTCTTTGAGGGTGTATTAGCGAGAAGTGCTCGATTGCATATAATTCACTTAAGGTTGTCGAGTGGGGGTTCAAAAAACATATAGAGCGATTTTGGCTCCCTAAATATAGAGAGTCTAGTAGCAATCCCAAAAATAGAGATCTTATTGCGAGGCTCTTAGATGGTATTTTAGGGAGGAGTGTTATATTATATACTTAAGGTTATCGTGTGGGGGTTCAAAAAAAAAAAATAGAGTAATTTTGAATTCCTAAATATAGGGAGTCTAGTAGCAATCCTAAAAATAGAGTATATATTACGAGGCTATTAGATTAAGTTTTTGGATGGAATGTTCGATTGTATATAATTAACTTAAGGTTGTCGGGTTGGGGTTCATGAAAAATATGGTTCAATTTTGGCTCCCTAAATATAGGGTGTCTAGAAGCAATCCCAAAAATAGATTGCATATTGCGAGGCACTTAAAGGGTGTTTTAGAGTGGAGGGCTCGATTTTATATAATTTAATTAAGGTTGTCGGGTGGGGGTTTAAAAACAATATGGAGCGGTTTGGCTCCCTAAATATAGGGAGTCTAGTAGAAATCCCTAAAATAGAGAGGCATGTTGCAAGGTTCTTTGAGTGTATTTTAGGGAGGAGTGCTTGATTTATATATAATTTACTTATGATTTTAGGGTGTTTTTGGGAGGCAATAACGAGGCTCTTAGAGGGTGTTTTTGGGAGGAATGCTCGATTATGTTTAATTTACTTAAGGTTATCGAGTTGGGGTTCAAACAAAATATGGAGCAGTTTTGGCTCCCTAAATAAAGGGAGTCTAGTAGCAATCCCAAAAAATAGAGAGCATATTGTGAGGCTTTTAAAGGGTGTTTTAAGGATGATTGCTCTATTGTGTATAATTTACTTAATGTTGTCAGTTGGGGTTCAAAAAAAATATGGAGCGATTTTTGCTCCTTAAATATAGGGAGTCTAGTAATAATTCTAAAGATAGAGAGGCATATTGCGAGGATCTTAGAAGGAGTTCTAGGGACGAGTGCTTTAGATATATATATATATATATATATATATATATATATATATAGGGGAGGGATACTCTTACAAGTGAAGTCTTACAAGTGGAGGTTACTAATGATCCAGGCTGTCCGTTCCGAAATAGACGGATCCAATTAACCCTCCCCCCTCTCTCCCTCTCTCTCTCTCTCTCAAATACAGCACCCCCGACCCCTATCCCCACCGACCCCGACCCCTTCCCCTCCGGCTCAGGCTCCGGCAGCCCCCCGACCCCCCCTCCGGCAGCCCGATCCCCTCCGGCAGCCCGATCGCAGCCCCTTCCAATGTTGAATCGCACTCGCCGGAGCTCGACGGGGTCGGGGCCGGAGCTCGACGGATGGGAGAGAGCAGGCAGGGGGGTCGGGGTCGACACCGGAGGGGATCGGGGTCGGCGCTGGAGGGGATCGGGGTCGGGGCTAGAGCTGGACGGGACGGAGGGGATCGGGGTCGAGGCTGGAGCTGGACGGGACGGAGGGGATCGGAGTCGGGGTTGGCGCCGGAGATCGGGGTTGGGGTCGGTGCCGGAGGGGAAAGGCGGGGTCGAAAGGGGCCGCCGGAGCCGGAGGGGGAGGGGGGTCGGGCTGGGTCGGGCTGGGTTTTACTTGGGAGAGAGAGAGAGATAGTGATGGATAGGGAATTGATCCCAGCCATCTATCAGATCCGATCTGATGGCTGGGATCATTAGTAAACAATGCTTGTAAGACATCACTTGTAAGAGTATCCCTCCCTATATATATATATATATATATATATATATATATATATATATATATAGAGAGAGAGAGAGAGAGAGAGAAAATGGGGTATGAGCTGACAGCCCATTTGGGCAAATGGGCTGTCAGCTTACAGCCGTCCGATTGGATTCATCAAGCCGTCCGATTTTTTTAAAAAAAACCAGCTGTTTTATAGCTGTTTGGATTTTTTTTTTTTTACAATCTCTCTCTCTCTCTCTCTCTTCCGTGGGCTGCGCGTCCCCTTCCCCCTCCCCGACGGCGACCACCTCCAACAGCACCGGCAACAGCAGCAGCAGCACCGGCACCGGCAACAGCAGCAGCACCGGCACCGGCAGCGGCAGCAGCACCGACACTGGCACCGGCACCGGCAACGGCAGCAGCACCAGGGTCGGAGGGCGCGCAGGGCCGGGGACGGCGCGCAGGGCCGGAGGCAGTCGGAGGACCGGGGTCGGAGGGGGCGCCGGAGAGGACCGGGCCCGAGGCGGGCGCCGGACCGGGGTCAGAGGGGGCGCAGGACCGGGGTCGGAGGGGGCCGGGACGGCGCACAGGACCGGGGCCAGAGGGGGCCGGGCCGAAGGCGGGCGCCAGAGGGGATGGGGGCGCCGGAGGGGACCGGGGTCGGAGGGGACCGTCGGCGCAGGGGTCAGGGTCGGGGGTTGGGCTTCAGCGAAGGAGAGAGAGAGAGAGAGAGAGAGAGAGAGAGAGAGAGAGAGAGAGAGAGAGAGAGAGAGAGAGAGAGAGAGAGAGTTTCTGTGTAGTGGGTTCGGTGATTTTATTTCCTTTTAATCGGACGATTGTTGATTAGGATCGGAGGGCTGTGAGCTGACAGCCCAAATGCCCAAATGGGCTGTCAGCTCATACCCCGTATTCTATATATATATATATATATAATTTACTTTTAATTTTTTGTTTTTTTTTGGAGGCGATGGCGAGGCTCTTAGAGGATGTTTTAGGGAAGAATGCTCGATTATATATAATTCACTTATGGTTGTTCGGTGGGGGTTCAAAAAAAATAGAGAGCGATTTTGGCTCACTAAATATAGGGATTCTAATAGCAATCCCAAAAGTATAGATCATATTATGAGGCACTTAGTGGGTATTTTGGATAGGAATGCTCGATTGTACATAATTTACCTAATGTTATCGGGTAGGGGTTCAAAAAAAATATAGAGCAGTTTTGGCTCTCTAAATATATGGAGTCTAGTAGCAATCCCAAAAATAGAGTGCATATTACGAAGCTATTAGAGGGTGTTTTTGGAAAGAATACTCCATTATATATAATTTACTTATGGTCATCGGATAGGTTCAAAAAAAATATGGAGTCGTTTTGGTTCCCTAAATATATAGAGTCTAGTAGCAATCCCAAAAATATACAGCATATTGCGAGGCTCTTGGAGGGTGATTTAAGGAGTGCTCAATAGTTTATAATTTACTTAAGATTATCGGGTGGGGGTTCAAAAAAAATATGGAACAGTTTTGGCACCATAAATATAAGGAGTCTAGTAGCAATCCCAAAAATAGAAAGGCATATTGCAAGGCTATTAAAGGTGTTTTTAGAAGGAGTGCTTGATTTATATATCTTTTACTTATGATTTCAGGGTGATTTTAGGAGGCAATGGCAAGGCTCTTAGAGAGTGTTTTAGAGTGGAGGGCTCGATTGTATATAATTTAATTAAGGATGTCGGGTGGGTGTTCAAAAAAAATATAGAGCAATTTTGGCTCCCTAAATATTGGGAGTCTAGTAGCAATCATTAAAATAGAGAGGCATGTTGCGAGGCTCTTTGAGGGTGTATTTGCGAGAAGTGCTCGATTGTATATAATTCACTTAAGGTTGTCGAGTGGGGATTCAAAAAACATATAGAGCGATTTTGGCTCCCTAAATATAGAGAGTCTAGTAGCAATCCCAAAAATAGAGATCTTATTGCGATGCTCTTAGATGGTATTTTAGGGAGGAGTGTTCTATTATATACTTAAGGTTATCGTGTGGGGGTTAAAAAAAAAAATAGAGTAATTTTGAATTCCTAAATATAGGGAGTCTAGTAGCAATCCTAAAAATAGAGTATATATTACGAGGCTGTTAGAGTTGTTTTTAGAAGAAATGCTTGATTGTATATAATTTACTTAAGGTTGTCTGGTTGGGGTTCAAATAAAATATGGAGCGATTTTAGCTTCCTAAATATAGGGAGTCTAGTACCAATCCCAAAAATAGAGAGGCATATTGCAAGGCTCTTAGAGAGTGTTTCAGGGAGGAGTGCTTGATTTATTTATAATTTACTTATGATTTTAGGGTATTTTTAGAAGGAAATGGCGAGGCTTTTAGAGGGTATTTTTGGGAGAAATGCTCTATTTTATATAGTTTACTTAAGGTTATCTGGTGGGGGTTCAAAAAAAATATAGAGCAGTTTTAGCTTCCTAAATATAGGGAGTCTAGTAGCAATCCCAAAAATAAAGAGCATACTGCGAGGCTAGTGTGTTTTAGGGAGGCGTACTTGATTGTATATAATTTAGTTATGATTATGGGGTAGGAGTCTAGAGAAATTGGGAGCGATTTTGACTCCCCAAATATAAGGAGTCTAGTAGCGATCCCAAAAATAAGGAGTTAATAGCGAGGCTCTTATTGGGTGTTTTTGGGAGGAATGCTCGATTGTATGTAATTAACTCAAAGTAAACGGGTGGGGTTCAAAAAAATTGGCTCCTTAAATATAGGGAGTCTAGTAGTAATCTAAAAAATAGAGAGAATATTGCGATACTCTTAGAGGGTGTTTTAGGGAATAGTGCTCGATCGTATATAATTTACTTAAGGTTGTCGGGTAGGTGTTCAAAAAAAATATGGAGCAGTTTTGGTTACCTAAATATAAAGAGTCTAGTAGCAATCCCAAAAATAAAAAGGCATATTGCGAGGCTCTTAGAGGGTGTTTTAGGGAGGAGTACTTTATTTATATATAATCTATTTATGATTTTAGGGTGTTTTTAGGGACGAGGCTCGTAGAGGGTGTTTTTGTGGGGAATGCTCGATTGTATATAATTTAATTAAGGTTATCGGGTTGGGGTTCAAAAAAAATATGGAGTGGTTTTGGCTCTCAAAATATAGGGTGTCTACAAGCAATCCAAAAAATAGAGAGCATACTATGAGGCTCTTAGAGGGTGTTTTAGGGAGGACTGCTCGATTGTATCTAGTTCCCTTAAGGTTATCAGGTAGGGGTTCAAAAAAAATATGGAGCAATTTTGGCTCTCTTAATATAGGGAGTCTAGTAATAATCCCAAAAATAAAGAGCATATTACGAGACTCTTAGAGGGTATTTTAGGGAGGAGTGCTCGATTGTATATAATTTACTTAAGGTTATCGAGTGGGGATTCAAAAAAAATATGGTACGGTTTTGGTTCCCTAAATATATGGAGTCTAGTAGCAATCCCAAAAATATGGAGCATATTACATTGCTACTAGAGGGTGTTTTTGGGAGGAATGCTCGATTGTATATAATTAACTTAAAATTGTTGAGTGGGGGTTCAAAAAAAATATGGATCGGTTTTGGCTCCCTAAATATAGGGAGTCTAGTAGTAATCCCAAAAATAGAGATCATATTGCGAGGCTTTTAGAGGGTGTTTTAGGAATGCTCGATTGTATATAATTTACCTTTGGTTGTCAGGTGGGGGTTCAAACAAAATATTGAGCGATTTTGGTTCCCTAAATATAAGGAGACTAGAAGAAATTCCAAAAATAGAGAGGCATATTGCGAGGTAGTTAGAGGGTGTTTTAGGGAGGAGTCCTTGATTTATATATAATTTACTTATACTTTTAGTGTGTTTTTGGGAGGCAATGGTGAGGCTATTAGAGGGTATTTTTAGGTGGATTACTCGATTATGTATATTTTATTTAATATTATCGGGTGGGTTTCAAACAAAATATGAAGCGGTTTTAGCTCCCTAAATATAAAAAGTCTAGTAGCAATCCTAAATAATAGAGAGCATATTGTGAGGTACTTAGAGGGTAATTTAGGGAGGAATGCTCGATTGTATAAAATTTACTTAAGGTTGTCAAGTAGTGGTTAAAAAAAAATATGGTGCGATTTTGGCTCTTTAAATATAAGGAGTCTAGTAGCAATCCCAAAAATAGAGAGGCATATTGCGAGGCTCTTAGAAGGTGTTTTAGGGTGGAGTGCTTTCTCTATATATAATTTACTTATGATGTTAGGATATTTTTGGGAGGCAATCACGAGGCTCTTTGAGGGTATTTTTGGAAGGAATGCTCGATTAAATATAATTTACTTAAGGTTACCGGGTAGGGGATAAAAAATAATATAAAGCATATTACGAGGATTTTAGAAAGTGCTTTAGCAAGAAGTGCTCGATTTTATATAATTTAGTTATGATTATCGGGTGGGAGCCTTGAGAAATTAGGACCAGTTTTGGCTTCCCAAATATAGGGATTCTAGTAGAAATCCCAAAAATATACTGGCAATGGCGAGACTCAAATTGAGTATTTTTGGGAATAACGCTCGATTATATATAATTTACTTAAGGAAGACGGGTGGGGGTTCAAAAAAAATATGGAGCAGTTTTGGCTCACTAAATATAGAGAGTCTAGTAGCAATCCCAAAAATAGAGAGCATATTACGAGGCTCTTAGAGGGTGTTTTAGGGAGGAGTGCTTGATTGCATATAATTTCCTTGAAGTTGTCGGCTGGGCGTTCAAAAAAAATATGGAGCAATTTTTGCTACCTAAATATAGGGAGTCTAATAGCAATCCAAAAAATAGAATGACATATTGCGAGCCTCCTAGAGGGTGTTTTCGGGAGGAGTATATGATTTATATATAATTTACTTATAATTTTAGGGTATTTTTGGGAGTCAATAGTGAGGCTCTTAGAGGGTGTTGTTTAGAAGAATGCTCGATGGTGTATAATTTACTTAAGATTGTCGGGTGGGGGTCCAAACAAAATATAGAGTGGTTTTGGCATCCTAAATATAGGGAGTCTAGTATCAATCCTAAAAAATAGAGAGCATATTGCGAGGCTATTAGAGGGTGTTTTAGGGAAGAGTGCTTGATTATATATAATTTACTTAAAGTTATCGGGTGGGGGTTTAAAAAAAATATGGAGCAATTTTGGCTCCTTAAATATAGGGAGTCTAGTAACAATCCTAAAAATAGAGAGGCATATTGCGAGGCTCTTAGAGGATGTTTTAGGAAGGAGTGCTTGATATTAATATAATATACTTATGATTTTTGGGTGCTTTTGGGAGGCAATGATGAGGCTCTAAGAGGGTGTTTTTGGAAGTAATGCTCAATTATATAAAACCTACTTAAGGTTGTCAGATAGGGGTTCAAAAAAAATTTGGAGTGATTTTGGCTCCCTAAATATAGGGAGTCTAGTAGCAATCTACAAAATAGAAAACATATTACGAGGCTCTTAGAGAGTGATTTAAGTAGTGCTCGATTGTATATCATTTACTTAAGGTTGTCGGGTGGGGGTTCTAAAAAAATATAGAGCAGTTTTAGCTCTATAAATACAGGGAGTCTAGTATCAATCACAAAAATAGAGAGCATATTGCGAGGATCTTAGAGGTTGTTTTAGGGAGGAGTGCTCGATTGTATATAATTCACTTAAGGTTGTCCAGCGGGGGGTTAAAAAAAAATATGGAGCGATGTTTGCTCCCTAAATATAGGGAGTCTAGTAGCAATCCCAAAAATAGAGAGCATATTGCGAGGCTCTTAGAGGGTATTTCACGGAGGAGTGATCGATTGTATATAATTTACTTAAGGTTGTCGGGTGGGGGTTCAAAAAACATATGGAGTGGTTTTACCTCCCTAAATATAGGAAGTCTAGTAGAAATCCCAAAAATATAGAGCATATTGCGAAGCTATTAGATTTAGTTTTTTGGATGAATGCTCGATTGTATATAATTTAGTTAAGGTTGTCGGGTGGGGGTTCATAAAAAATATGGGGCGATTTTGGCTCCCTAAATATAAGGAGTCTAGAAGCAATCCCAAAAATAGAGAGCATATTGTGAGGCTCTTAGAGGGTGTTTTAGAGAGGAGTGCTCGATTGTATATAATTTAATTAAGGTTATAGGGTGGGGGTTCAAAAACAATATGGTGCGATTTTGGCTCCCTAAATATAAAGAGTCTAGTAGCAATCCCAAAAACAGGAAGGCATATTCCGAGGCACTTAGAGGGTGTTTTAGAGAGGAGTGCTTGATTTATATATAATTTACTTGTGATTTTAGGGTATTTTTGGAAGGCAATGGAAAGACTCTTAAAGGTTGTTTTTAGTCGGAATGGTCGATTATGTATAATTTACTTAAGGTTGTCGAGTGGGGGTTCAAACAAAATATGGAGCGATTTTGGCTACCTACATATAGGGAGTCTAGTAGCAATCCCAAAAAATATAGAGCATATTACAAGTCTCTTATATGGTGTTTTAGGGAGGAGTGCTAGATTGTATATAATTTTCTTAAGGTTGTCGGGTGGGGGTTAAAAAAAAATATGGAGCTGTTTTGGCTCCTTAAATATTAGGAGTCTAGTAACAATCATAAAAATAGAGAGGCGTATTGCGAGGCTCTTAGAAGGTATTTTTGGGAGGAGTGCTTGATTTATATATAATTTATTTATGATTTTTGGGTGCTTTTGGGAGGCAATGGTGAGCCTCTTAGAGGGTGTTTTATGAAGGAATTCACTTATGGTGGTTGGGTGGGGGTTCAAAAATAATATAGACTGGTTTTGGCTCCCTAAATATAGGGAGTCTAGTAGCAAAGCCAAAAATAGAGAGCATATTGTGAGGCTCTTAGAGGGTATTTTAGGAAGGAGTGCTCGATTGTACATTATTTACTTAATGTTATCGGGTGGGGGTTCAAAAAAAATATGGAGCAGTTTTGGATCCCTAAATATAGGGAGTCTAGTAGCAATTCCAAACATAGAGTGCATATTACAAGGCTATTAGTGGTTGTTTTTGTGAAGAATACTCAATTGTATATAATTTACCTAAGGTTATCGGGTGGGGGTTCAAAAAAAATATAGAGTCGTTTTGGCTCCCTAAATATATAGAGTCTAGTAGCAATCCCAAAAATAGGGAGCATATTGCGAGGCTCTTAGAGGGTGATTTAAGGAGTGCTCGATTGTATATAATTTACTTAAGGTTATCGGGTGGGGGTTCAAAAAAAATATGGAGCGGTTTTGGCACCTAATATATAGGGACTCTAGTAGCAATTCTAAAAATAGAGAGGCATGTTGCGAGGCTGTTATAGGGTATTTTAGGGAGGAGTGCTTGATTTATATATAATTTACTTATGATTATAGGGTGATTTTAGGCGGCAATGATGAGGCTCTTAGAGAGTGTTTTTGGAAGAATGCTCAATTATATAAAATTTACTTAAGGTTATTGGGAGGGGTTTGAAACAAAATATGGCGCAATTTTGGCTCCTTAGATATAGGGAGTCTAGTAGCAATCCCAAAAAATAGAGAACATATTATGAGGCTCTTAGTGGGTGTTTTAGGGAGGAGTGCTCGATTGTATGTTATTTACTTAAGGCTGTCGGGTGGAGGTTCAAAAAAATTATGGAGCGGTTTTGGATCCTTAAATATAGGAAGTCTAGTATCAAAACAAAAAATAAAGAGGCATATTACGAGCCTCTTAGAGGGTATTTCAGGGAGGAGTGCTTTATTTATATATAATTTACTTATGATTTTAAGGTATTTTTGGGAGGAAATGGCAAGGCTCCTAGATGGTGTTTTTGGGAGGAATGCTCGATTGTATATAATTTACTTAAGGTTGATGGGTGGGGGTTCAAAAAAAATATGGAGCAGTTTTGGCTACCTAAATATAAGGAGTCTAGTAGAAATCCCAAAAATAGAGAGCATATTGCGAGGCTCTTAGATGATGTTTTACGGAGGACTGCTCGATTGTATATAATTTATTTAAGGTTGTCGGGTGGGCATTCAAAAAAAATATGGATCAGTTTTGGCCACCTAAATATAGGAAGTCTAATATCAATCCCAAAAATAGAAAGACATATTACGAGACTCTTAGAGGGTGTTTTAGGAAGGAGTACTTGATTTATATATAATTTACTTGTGATTTTACAATGGTTTTGGGAGGCAATGGCAAGGCTCTTAGAGGGTGTTTTTGGAAGGAATGCTCGATTATATATTACTTGCTTAAAGTTATCGAGTGGTGGTTCAAAAAAAATATGGAGCAGTTTTGGCTCCTTAAATATTGGAAATCTTGTAACAATCCCAAAAAATAGAGAGCATATTGCAAGGCCCTTAGAGGGTGTTTTCGGAAGGAACGCTCGATTGTATATAATTCACTTAAGGTTGTCGGGTGGGGGTTCAAAAAAAATATGGAGTGGTTTTGGCTCCCTAAATATAGAGAGTCTAGTAGCAATCCCAAAAATAGAGAGCATATTGTGAAGCTCTTAGAGGGTATTTTAGGGAGGTGTGCTCTATTGTATATAATTTACCTAAGGTTAACGGGTGGGGGTTTAAAAAAAATAGAGCGATTTTGGATTCCTAAATATAGGGATTCTAGTAGCAATCCCAGAAATAGAGGGTATATTGCGAGGCTATTAGAGGATGTTTTTAGGAGGAATGCTTGATTGTATATAATTTAGTTAAGGTTGTCGGGTGGGTGTACAAAAAAAATATAGAGCGGTTTTGGCTTTCTAAATATAGGGAGTCTAGTACCAATCCCGAAAATAGAGAGGTATATTGCAAGGCTCTTAGTGGGTGTTTTAGGGAGTAGGGCTTGATTTATATATAATTTACTTATGATTTTAGGGTAATTTTGGGAGGTAATAATGAGGGTTTTAGAGAGTTTTTTTAGAAGGAATGCTCGATTGTATACAGTTTACTTAAGGTTGTCGGGTGGGGGTTCAACTTTGGGGCCTAGAGAAATTGGGAGCCTAGAGAAATTGGTAGCGATTTTGGCTTTCCAAATATAGAGAGTCCAGTAGCGATCCCAAAAATAATGAGGTAATGGCGAGGCTCTTATAGAGTGTTTTTGGGAGTAATGCTCGATTGTATGTAATTTACTTAAGGTTGATGGGTGGGGTTCAAAAAAAATATGGAACGATTTTGGCTCCTTAAATATAGGGAGTCATGTAGCAATCCCAAAAATAGAGAGAATATTGCGAGTCACTTAGAGGATGTTTTAGGAAGGAGTACTCGTTTGTATATAATTTACTTAAGGTTGTCGGGTGTGCGTTCAAAATAAATATGGAGCGGTTTTGGTTACCTTAATATAAAGAGTCTAGTAGTAATCCCAAAAATAGAAAGGCATATTACGAGGGTCTTAGATAGTGTTTTAGGGAGGAGTGCTTAATTTATATATTATTTATTTATGATTTTTTGGTGTTTTTGGGAGGCAATGGTGAGGCTCATAGAAAGTGTTTTTAGGAGGAATGCTTGGTTATATAAAATTTACTTAAGGTTATCGGGTTGGGTTCAAAAAAAATATGAAGAAGTTTTGGCTCCCTAAATATAGGGAGTCTAATAGCAATCCCAAAAATAGAGAGCATATTGCGAGGCTCTTAGAGGGTGTTTAAGGGAAGAGTGCTCGATTGTATATAGTTCATTTAAGGTTGTCAGGTGAGGATTCAAAAAAAATATGGAGCGGTTTTGGTTACCTAAATATAAAGAGTTTAATAGCAATCCCAAAAATAGAAAGACATATTGCGAGGCTCTTAGAGGGTATTTTAGGAAGGAGTGCTTGATTTATATAATTTATTTATGATTTTAGGATGTTTTTGGGAGACAATGGCGAGGCTCGTAGAGGGTGTTTTTAGGAGGAATGTTTGATTGTATATAATTTACTTAGGGTTATCGGGTTGCGGTTCAAAAAAAATATGGAGCGGTTTTGGCTCTCTATATATAGGGAGTCTAATAGCAATACCACAAATAGAAAGCATATTGCGAGGCTTTTAGAGGGTGTTTTAAGGAGGACTGCTCAATTGTATATAGTTTACTTAAGGTTGTCGGGTGGGAGTTCAAAAAATATATAGAGCGGTTTTGGCTCTTTAAATATAGGGAGTCTAGTAGCAATCCCAAAAATAGATAGCATATTGCGAGGCTCTTAGAGGGTATTTTAGGGCGGAATGCTCGATTATATATAATTTACTTAAAGTTGTCAGGTGGATTTTCAAAAAAAATATGGAGCAATTTTGGCTCCCTAAATATAGGGTGTCTAGTAGGAATCCCAAAAATAAAGAGCATATTGCAAAGCTACTAGTGGGTGTTTTTGGGAGGAATGCTCGATTGTATATAATTAACTTAAGGTTATCGGGTGGGGGTTCAAAAAAAATATGGAGTGGTTTTGGCTTCCTAAATATAGGAAGTCTAGTAGCAATCCCAAAAATAAAGAGCATATTCTGAGACTCTAAGAGGGTGTTTTAAGAATGCTCGATTCTATATAATTTTCCTAAGGTTGTCGGGTGGAGCTTCAAAAAAAATATTGAGCACTTTTGGCTCCTTAAATATAGGGGGTCTAGTAGCAATTCTAAGAATAGACAGGCATATTACGAGGCTATTAGAGGGTGTTTTAGAGAAAAGTCCTTGATTTATAAATAATTTACTTATGATTTTAGGGTGTTTTTGGGTGGCAATGGCGAGACTATAGAGGGTGCTTTTAGGATGAATGCTCGATTATGTATAATTTATTTAAGGTTGTCGGGTGGGGGTTCAAACAAAATATGGAGCGGTTTTGGTTGACTAAATATAAGGTTTCTAATAGTAATACCAAATAATAGAAAGCATATTGCGAGGTACTTAGAGGGTGTTTTAGGTTGGAGTGCTCGATTGTATATAATTTCCTTTGGGTTGTCAGGTTGGGGTTTAAAAAAAAAAAGAGCGATTTTGGCTCTTTATATATAAGGAGTCTAGTAGCAATTCCAAAAATAGAGAGGCATATTGTGAGGCTCTTAGAGGGTGTTTTAGGAAGGAGTGTTTGATTTATATATAATTTACTTATGATATTAGGGTGTTTTATGGAGGCAATAGCAAAGCTATTTGAGGTTATTTTTGAGAGGAATGCTCGATTATATGTAATTTACTTAAGGTTATTGGGTGGAGGTTAAAAAAAAATAGAGCGAATTTGGATCCCTAAATATAGGGAGCCTAGTAGCAATTCCAAAAATAGAGAGCATATTGTGAGGCTCTTAGAAAGTGTTTTAGCGAGGAGTACTCGATTGTATATAATTTAGTTATGATTATCGGGTGGGAGCCTTGAGAAATTAGGACCGGTTTTTGCTCCCCAAATATAGGGAGTCTAGTAGCAATCCCAAAAATAAGGAGGCAATGGCGATGCTCATATAGGATGTTTTTGTGAGGAATGCTCGATTATATTTAATTTCCTTGAGGTTGTCGGGTGGGTGTTCAAAAAAAATATGGAACGGTTTTGGTTACCTAAATATAGGGAGTTTAGTAGCAATCCCAAAAATAGAAATGCATATTGCGAGACACTTGGAGGGTATTTTAGGGAAGAATGCTTGATTTTTATATAATTTACATATAATTTTAGGGTATTCTTGGGAGGCAATAGTGAGGCTCTTAGAGGGTGTTTTGGCGAGGAAAACTCTATTGTATATAATTTGCTTAAGGTTGTTGGGTGGGGGTTCAAAAAAAATAAGGAGCGATTTTGGCTTCATAAATATATGAAGTCTAGTAGCAATCGCAAAAATAGAAAGCATATTGCGAGGAACTTAGAGGTTGTTTTAAGGAGGAGTGCTCGATTGTATATAATTCACATAAGGTTGTCCGGTAGGGGTTCAAAAAAAAATGGAGCGGTTTTGGCTCCCTAAATATAGGGAGTCTAGTAGCAATCCCAAAAATAGAGAGCATATTGTGAGGCTCTAATATGGTATTTTAGGGAGGAGTACTCGATTGTATATAATTTTCTTAAGGTTGTCGGGTAGGGGCTCATAAAAAATATGGAGCGGTTATGGCTCCCTAAATATTGGTTGTGTAATGGCAATCCTAAAAATAGAGAGCATATTGCTAGGCTCTTACAGGGTGTTTTAAGGAGGAGTGCTCGATTGTATATAGTTCACTTAAAGTTGACGAATAGGGGTTCAAAAAAAATATGGATCGATTTTGGCTCCGGAAATATAAGGAGTCTAGTAGCAATCCCAAAAATAGAGAGGCATATTGTGAGGCTCTTAGAGGGTGTTTTAGAAAGGAATGCTTAATTTATATATAATTTACTTATGATTTTATGGTATTTTTCAAAGGCAATGGCAAGGCTCTTAGAGGGTGTTTTTGGGAGGAATGCTCGATAGTATATAATTTACTTAAGGTTATTGGGTAAGGGTTCAAACAAAATATGGAGGGATTTTGGCTCCCTAAATATAGGGAGTCTAGCATCAATCCTAAAAAATAGAGAGCATATTGCGAGGCTCTTAGAGGGTGTTTTAGGGAAGAGTGTTTGATTGTATATAATTTACCTAAGGTTATCGGGTGGGGGTTCAAAAAAAATATGAAGCGATTTTGGCTCCTTAAATATAGGGAGTCTAGTAGCAATACTAAAAATAGAGAGGCATATTGCAAGGCTCTTAGCGAGTGTTTTAGGAAGGAGTGCTTGATTTATATATAATTTATTAAGGATTTTTGGGTGCTTTTGGGCGACAATGGTGAGACTCTAAATGGGTGTTTTTGGAAGGAATGCTTAATTATTATAACTTACTTAAAGTTGTAGGGTGGGGGTTAAAAAAAAATATAGAGTGGTTTTGGCTCCCTAACTATAGCGAATCTAGTAGGAATCCCAAAAATAGAAAGGCATTTTGCGAAGCTCTTAGAGGGTATTTTAGGGAGGAGTGCTTGATTTATAGAGAGTCTAGTGGCAGTCCCAAAAATAGAGAGCATTTTGCAAGGCTTTTAGAGTGTATTTTAGGAAGGAGTGCTCGATTGTATATAATTTACTTAAGACTGTCGGGTAGGGGTTCAAAAAAAATATGGAGTAATTTTGGATCCCTAAATATAGGGAGTCTAGTAGCAATCCCAAAAATTGAGAGCATATTGCGAGGCTATTAGAGGTTGTTTTTAGGAGGAATGCTTGATTATACATAATTTACTTAAGGTTGTCAGGTGGGGGTTTAAAAAAAATATGAAGCAATTTTGGCTCCCTAAATATAGGGAGTCTAGTACCAATCCCAAAAATAGAGTGGCATATTGCGAGGCTCTTAGAGGTTGTTTTAGAGAGGAGTGATTGTTTTATATATAATTTACTTATAATTTTAGGGTATTTTTTGGAAGCAATAACGAGGCTTTTATAGGGTGGTTTTGGGAGGAATGCTCAATTATATTTATTTTACTTAAGGTTATTGGGTGGAGGTTCAAAAAAAATATGGAGCGGTTTTGGCTTCCTAAATATAGGGAGTCTACTAGCAATCCCAAAAATAGAGAGCATACTGCGAGGCTCTTAGAGTGCGTTTTAGGGAAGAGAGCTCGATTGTATATAATTTAGTTATGATTATCGGGTGGGAGCCTAGAGAAATTAGGAGCGTTTTTGGCTCCCCAAATATTGGGAGTCTAGTAGCGATCCCAAAAATAAGGAGGCAATGGCGAGGCTCTTATAGGATGTTTTTGGGAGGAATGCTCGATTGTATGTAATTTACTTACGGTTGATGGGTAGGGGTTTAAAAAAAATATGGATCGGTTTTGGCTCCTTAAATATAGGGAGTCTAGTAGCAATCCAAAAAATGAGAGAATATTGTGTACCTCTTAGAGGGTTTTTTAGGGAGGTATGCTCGATTATATATAATATACTTAAAGTTGTTGGGTGGACGTTCAAAAACAATATGGAGCGGTTTTGGTTACCTAAATATAAAGAGTCTAATAGCAATTCCAAAATTAGAAAGGCATATTGCGAGGCTCTTAGAGGGTGCTTTAGGGAGGAGTGCTTGATTTATATATAATTCACTTAAGGTTGTCCGGTGGGGGTTCAAAAAAAATATAGAGCAGTTTTGGCTCCCTAAATATAGGGAGTCTAGGAGCAATCCGAAAAATATATAGCATATTACAAGGCTCTTAAACAGTATTTTAGGGAGGAGTGCTCGATTGTATATAATTTAAATAGGTTGTCGGGTGGAGGTTCAAAAAAAATATGGAACGGTTTTGCCTCCCTAAATAAAGGGAGTCTAGTAGCAATCCTAATAAGAAAGAGCATATTGTGAGGCTATTAGATGGTGTTTCTAGGAGGAATACTCGATTGTAAATAATTTACTTAAGGTTGTCGGGTAGGGGTTCATAAAAAAATATAGAACGGTTTTGGCGCCCTAAATATAGGGATTCTAGATGCAATCCCAAAAATAGAGACCATATTGTGAGGCTCTCAGAGGGTGTTTTAGAGAGTAGTGCTTTATTGTATATAATTTACTTAAGGTTTTCGGGTGGGGTTCTAAAAAATATATGGAGCTATTTTGGCTTCCTAAATATTGGGAGTCTAGTAGCAATCCAAAAAATAGAGAGTCATATTGCGAGGTTCTTAGAGGGTGTTTTAGGGAGTGCTTCATTGATATATAATTTACTTATGATTTTATGGTATTTTTGGAAGGCAATGGCGAGGCTCTTAGAGGGTGTTTTTGGGAGGAATCCTCGATTGTGTATAATTTACTTAAGCTTGTTGGGTAAGGGTTAAAACAAAATATAGTGCGGTTTTGCCTCCCTAAATATAGGGAGTCTAGTATCAATCCAAAAAATTAGAGAGCATATTGCGAGGCTCTTAGAGAGTGTTTTAGGGAGGAGTACTCGATTGTATATAATTTACTAAAGGTTGTCGGGTGGGGGTTCAAAAAAAATATGGAGCGGTTTTGGCTCCTTAAATATAGGGAGTCTAGTTGCAATCCTAAAAATAGAGAGGCATATTGCGAGACTCTTAGAGGGAATTTTAGGGAGGAGTGCTGGTTTTATACGATAGAGCACTCCTCCATAAAATACCCTCTAAGAGCCTCACAATAAGCTCTCTATTTTTGGGATTGCTACTAGACTCCCTATATTTAGGGAGCCAAAATCGCTCCATATTTTTTTTGAACCCCCACCCGACAACCTTAAGTGAATTATATGCAATCGAGCACTCCTTCCTAAAATACCTTCTTAAAGCCTCGCAATATGCTTTCTATTTTTGGGATTGCTACTAGTTTTTCTATATTTAGGGAGCCAAAACTGCTCCATATTGTTTTTGAACCACCACTCGACAACCTTAAGCAAGTAATATATAATCGAGCATTCCTTCCAAAAATACCTTCTAAGAGCCTTGCCATTGCCTCCCAAAAACACCCTAAAATCTTAAGTAAATTATATATAAATCAAGCACTCCTCCCTTAAATACCATCTAAAAGCCTCGTAATATATCTTTCTATTTTTGGGATTGATACTAAACTCCCAATATTTAGGTGGCCAAAACCGATCCATATTTTTTTTGAACGCCCACCCGACAACCTTAAGTAAATTATATACAATCGAGCAGTCCTCCCTAAAACACCATCTAAGAGTCTTGCAATATGCTATCTATTTTTGGATTGCTACTAGATTCCCTATATTTACGGAGCCAAAACTGCTCCATATTTTTTTTGAACCCCCACCCGTTATCCTTATGTAAATTATATGCAATCAAGTATTCCTCCCAAAAACACCCTCTAAGAGCCTTACCATTGCCTCCCAAAAAGACCCTAAAATCATAAGTAAATTATATATAAATAAAGCACTCCTCCCTAAAATACCCTCTAAGAGCCTCGCAATATGCCACTCTATTTTTTGTATTGCTACTATACTCTCTATATTTAAGGAGCCAAAACCACTCCATATTTTTTTTGAACCCCCACCCGACAACCTTAAGTAAATTATATTCAATAGAGCACTCCTCCCTAAAACACCCACTAAGAGCCTCACAATATGCTCTCTATTTTTTAGGATTGCTACTAGACTCCCTATATTTAGGAAGCCAAAACCGCTCCATAATTTGTTTGAACTCCCACCCGACAACCTTAAGTAAATTATACACAATTGAGCATTCCTCCCAAAAACACCCTCTAAAAGCCTCGCCATTGCCTCCCAAAATCACCCTAAAATCATAAATAAATTATATATAAATCAAGCACTCCTCCCTGAAACACCCTCTAATAGCCTCGCAATATGCCTCTCTATTTTTGGGATTGCTACTAGACTCTCTATATTTAGGCTGCCAAAACCGCTCCATATTTTTTTGAACCCCCACCCGATAACCTTAAGTAAATTATATACAATCGAGTACTCCTTAAATCACCCTCTAGGAGCCTCGCAATATGCGCTCTATTTTTTTGAATGCTACTAGACTACATATATTTAGGGAGCCAAAACGACTCCATATTTTTTTTGAATCCCCACCCAACAACCTTAAGTAAATTATATACAATCGAGTATTCTTCACAAAAACACCCTCTAATACCCTAGTAAAATGTACTCTATTTTTGGAATTGCAACTAGACTCCCTATATTTAGGGACCCAAAACTGCTCCATATTTTTTTTGAACCCCCACCTAATATCATTAAGTAAATTATGTACAATCGAGCACTCATACCTAAAAAACCCTCTAAGAGCCTCGCAATATGCTCTCTATTTTTGGGTTTGCTATTAGACTCCCTATATTTAGGGAGCCAAAACCACTCCATATTTTTTTTGAACCCCCACCCAACAACCATAAGTAAAGTATATACAATCGAGCACTCATTCCAAAAATACTCTCTAAGAGCCTCTCAATATGCTCTCTATTTTTGGGATTGCTACTAGACTCCCTATATTTAGGGAGCCAAAAGCACTCCATTTTGTTTTTGAACCACTACTCGATAATCTTAAGTAAATAATATATAATAAAAAATTCCTCCCTAAAACACCCTCTAAGAGTCTCACCATTGCCATCCAAAAGCACCTAAAAATCATAAGTAAATTATATATAAATCAAGCACTCGTCCCTAAAATACCTTATAAGAGCCTCGCAATATGTCTCTCTATTTTTATAATTGTTACTAGACTCCCTATATTTAAGGAGCCAAAACAGCTCCATATTTTTTTAAAACCCCCACCCGATAATCTTAAGTAAATTATATACAATCGAGCACTCCTCCCTATAACACCCTCTAAGAGCATCGCAATATGCTCTCTATTTTTTAGGATATCTACTAGACTCCTTATATTGAGGTAGCCAAAATCGCTCCATATTTTGTTTGAACCCCCACTCGACAACCTTAAGTAAATTATACATAATCGAGCATTCCTCATAAAAACACCCTCTAAGACCTTTGCCATTGCCTCCTAAAAACACCCTAAAGTCATAAGTAAATTATATATAAATCAAGCACTCCTCCCTACCCTCTAAGTGCTTCGCAACATGCCTCTCTGTTTTTGAGATTGCTACTAGACTCCTTATATTTAGAGAGCCAAAATCTCTCCATATTTTTTTGAACCCCCACCCGATAACCTTTAGTAAATTATATATAATCGAGCACTCCTCTCTAAAATACCCTCTAAAAGCCTCATAATATGCTCTCTATTTTTGGGATTGCTTCAAAACTCACTATATTTAGGGAGCCAAAACCGCTCTATATTTTTTATGAACCCCCACATGACAACCTTAAGTAAATTATCTACAATCAAGTAATCCTTCCAAAAACACAATCTAATAGACTCGCAATATGCTCTCTATTTTTGGGATTTCTACTAGACTCCCTATATTTAAGGAGGCGAAACCGCTCTATATTTTTTTTGAACCCCCACCCAACAACCTTAAGTAAATTATAAACAATCGAGCACTTCTCTATAAAATACCCTCTAAGAGCCTCATAATATACTCTCTATTTTTGGGATTGCTACTAGACTCCCTATATTTCGGGTGCCAAAATAGCTCCATATTTTTTTTGAACCCCCACCCGACAACCTTAACTAAATTATATACAATCAAGCACTCCTTAAACCACCCTCTAAGAGCCATGCAAAATGCTCTCTATTTTTGGAATTGCTACTAGAATCCCTATATTTAGGGAGCCAAAATTACTTCATATATTTTTTGAACCCCCACTAGACAACCTTAAGTTTTATATAAATCAAGCACTCCTCCCTAAAATACCTTCTTAGAGCCTCGCAATATGTCTCTCTATTTTTATAATTATTACTATACTCCCTCTATTTAAGGAGCCAAAACCGTTCTATATTTTTTTTGAACCCCCACCCGATAATCTTAAGTAAATTATGTAAAATTGAGCACTCCATCCTAAAACACCCTCTTAGAGCCTCGTAATATGCTCTCTATTTTTGGGATTGCTACTAGACTCTCTATATTTAGGGAGCCAAAACCACTCTATATTTTTTTCTAACCCCCACCTATCCACCTTAAGTAAATTATATACAATAGAGCATTCTTCCAAAAAACACCCTATATGAGTCTCATCATTGCCTTTATATTTTTGGGTTGCTACTAGACTCCCTATATTTGGGGAGCCAAAACCGGTCCCAATTTTTCAAGGCTTCCACCCGATAATCATAACTAAATTATATACAATCGAGCACTCCTCGCTAAAACAATTTCTAAGAGCCTAGCAATATGCTCTCTATTTTTAGAATTTCAACCAGATTCCCTATATTTAGAGAGCCAAAACCGCTCTCTCTTTTTTTTTAACCCTCACCCGATAACCTTAAATAAATTATATATAATCGAGCATTCCTCCTAAAAACACCCTCAAACAGCCTCGCCATTACCTTCCAAAAATACTCTAACATCATAAGTAAATTATATATAAATAAAGCACTCCTCCCTAAAACACCATCTAAGAGCCTCGCAATATGCCTCTCTATTATTGTGATTGCTACTAGACTCGTTATATTTAAAGAGCCAAAACCGCTCCATATTTTTTTTGAACCCCCATCTAAAAACCATAAGTAAATTTTATACAATCGAGCACTCCTCCCTTAAATACCCTCTAAGTACCTCGTAATATGCTCTCTATTTTTTGAGATTACTACTAGACTCCTTATATTTAGAGAGCCAAAACCGCTCCATATTTTATTTAAAACCCACCCGATTATATTAAATAAATTATAAATAATCAAGAATTCTAACTAAAAACACCCTCTAATAGCCTCGCTATTACCTCCCAAAAACACCCTAAAGCATAAGTAAATTATATATAAATCAAGGACTCCTCCCTAAAACACCCTTTAATAGCCTCGCAATATGCCTCTCTATTTTTGGAATTTCTACTAGACTCATTATATTTAGGGAGCCAAAACAGCTCAATATTTTTTTTGAACCCCCACCCGACAACCTTAGGTAAATTATATACAATCGAGCATTCCTAAAATACCCTCTAAAAGCCTCGGAATATACTCTTTATTTTTGGGATTGCTACTAGACTCCCTATATTTATGGAGCCAAAACTACTCCATATTTTTTTTGTACCCCCACTTGACAACCTTAAGTTAATTATATACAATCGAGCATTCCTCCCAAAAACACCCTCTAATAGCCACGTAATATGCTCCCTATTTTTGGGATTGCTACTAAACTTCTTATATTTAGGGAACCAAAACTGCTCCATATTTTTTTTGAAACCCCACTAGACAACCTTAAGTAAATTATATACAATCAATCACTCCTCCTAAAAATACCCTCTAAGTGCCTCGCAATAAACTCTCGATTTTTGGGATTGTTACTAGACTCCCTATACTTAGAGAGCCAAAACCGCTTCATATTTTTTTTGAACCCCCACCCGACACCCTTAAGAGAACTATATAAAATCGAGCACTCTTTCCTAAAACACCCTCTAAGAGTCTCACAATATGCTCTCTATTTTTGGGATTGCTACTAGACTACCTATATTTAGAGAGCCAAAATCGCTCCATATTTTTTTCGAACCTCAACTCGATAACCTTAAGTAAATTATTTACAATCGAGCATTCCTCCCAAAAACACCCTCTACGAGCATTGTTATTGCCTCCTAAAAACATCCTATAGTCATAAATAAATTATATATAAATCAAGCACTCCTTCCTAAAACACCCTCTAAGAGCCTCACAATATGCCTTTCTATTTTTGGGATTGCTACTAGACTCTTTATATTAAGGTAAATAAAACTACTCAATATTTTTTTTGAACGCCACCCGATAACTTTAAGTAAATTATATACAATCGAGCACTCCTACCTA
The DNA here is from genome assembly GCA_947650365.1 of Chamaelirium japonicum. NCBI lineage: Eukaryota > Viridiplantae > Streptophyta > Magnoliopsida > Liliales > Melanthiaceae > Chamaelirium > Chamaelirium japonicum. The sequence continues at coordinate 24,384,678 of OX393555.1, forward strand.
AAATACCCTCTAAGAGCTTCATAATATTCTCTCTATTTTTGGGATTGCTACTAGACTCCCTATATTTAAGGAGCCAAAATCGCTCCATATTTTTTTTGAACCCCCACTCGTCAACCTTGAGTTAATTACATATAATCGAGCATTCCTCCCAAAAACACCCTATAAGAACCTCGCCTTTGACTCCTTATTTTTGGAATTACTACAAGACTCCCTATAGTTGAGGAGCCAAAATCGCTCCCAATTTCTCTATACTCCTACCCCATAATCATAACTAAATTATATACAATCAAGAACTCCTCCCTAAAAAACACTCTAAGAGTCTCACAGTATGCTCTCTATTTTTGAAATTGCTACTAGACTCCCTATATTTAGGGAGCTAAAACTGCTCCATATTTTTTTTGAACCCCCACCCGACAACCTTAAGTAAACTATATATAATCGAGCATTCCTCCCAAAGACACCCTCTAAAAGCCTCGCTATTGTCTCCCAGAAATAACCTAAAATCATGTATAAATTATATATAAATCAAGCATGTCTCCCTAAAACACTCTTTAAGAACCTTGCAATATGCTTCTCTAATTTTGGGATTGGTACAAGAGTCCCTATATTTAGGGAGCCAAAACCGCCCTAAATTTGTTTTTGAACCCCCACCAGACAACCTTAAGTAAATTATATACAATCGAGCATTCCTCCCAAAAACACCCTCTAATAGCCTCACAATAGGCTCTCTATTTTTGGGATTGCTACTAGACTCCTTATATTTAGGGATCCAAAATTGCTCTATTTTTTTAAAAAAACCTAACTCGATAACCTTAAGTAAATTATACACAATAGAACACTCCTCCCTAAAATACCCTCTAAGAGCATCGTAATATACTCTCTATTTTTAGGATTGCTACTAGACTCTCTATATTTAGGGAGCCAAAATCGATCCATATTTTTTTTGAACCCTAACCCAATAACCTTAAGTGAATTATATACAATCGAGCACTCCTCCTTAAAACACCCACTAAGAGCCTCGTAATATGCCCTCTATTTTTAGGAATGCTATTAGATTTCCTTTATTTAGGGAGCCAAAATAGCTCCATATTTTTTTTGAACTACCACCCGATAACCTTAAGTAAGTAATATATAATCGAGTATTCCTTCCAAAAATACCCTCAAGGAGCCTCTCTATTGCCTTCCAAAAATATCCTTAAATCATAAGAAAATTATATATAAATCAAGCACTCCTCCCTAAAACACCCTCTAAGAGCCTGCAATATACCTTTATATTTTTGGGATTGCAAGTAGACTTCCTATATTTAGGTGGCCAAAACCAATACATATTTTTTTTGAACGCCCACCCGATAACCTAAAGTAAGTTATATACAATCGAGCAGTCCTCCCTAAAACACTATCTAAGAGACTCGCAATATGCCCTCTATTTTTTGGAATGCTACAAGACTCACTATATTTAGGGAGCCAAAACTGCTCCATATTTTTTTGGACTCTCACACGTGAACCTTAAGTAAATTATATACAATCGAGCATTCCTTCCAAAAATACCCTCAAAGAGTCTTGCCATTGCCTCCCAAAAACACCATAAAATCATAAGTAAATTATATATAAATAAAGCACTCCTCCCTAAAATACCCTCTAAGAGCCTCACAATATACCTCTCTATTTTTTGGATTGCTTCTAGACTCCCAATATTTAAGGAGTCAATACCGTTCTATATTTTTTTTGAACCCCCACCCGACAACCTTATGTAAATTATATACAATCGAGTACTCCTCCCTAAAATACCCTCTAAGAGCCCCACAATATGCTCTCTATTTTTTGGGATTCCTACTAGACTCTCTATATTTAGGGAGCCAAAATAGCTCCATATTTTATTTGAACCCTCACCCGATAACCTTAAGTAAATTATACACAATCAAGTATTCTACCCAAAAACACCCTCTAATAGCCTCGCAACTTGCCTCTCTATTTTTGGCATTACTACTAGACTCCCAATATTTAGGGTGCCAAAACCGCTCCATATTTTTTTTGAACCCCCACTCGACAACCTTAAGTAAATTATATACAATTGAGCACTCCTTAAATCACCTTCTAAGAGCCTCGCAATATGCTTTCTATTTTTGGGATTGCTACTAGACTCCATATATTTAGGGAACCAAACTAACTCCATATTTTTTTTGAACCCTACCTGACAACCTTAAGTAAATTATATACAATCAAGTATTCTTTCCAAAAATACTCTCTAATAGCCTCGTAATATGCACTCTATTTTTGGGATTGCTACTAGACTCCATATATTTAGGGAGTCAAAACTATTCCATATTTTTTTTGAACCCTTACCTAACAATATTAAGTAAATTATGTACAATGAAGCACTCCTACCTAAAATACCCTCTAAGAGCATCACAATATGCTCTCTATTTTTGGGATTGCTACTAGAATCTCTATATTTAGGGAGCCAAAACCGCTCTATATTTTTTTTGAACCCCCAATAAATAATCATAAGTGAATTATGTACAATCGAGGACTCCTCCCTAAAACACCCACTAAGAGCCTCACAATATGCTCTCTATTTTTGGGATTGCTACTAGACTTCCTATATTTAGAAGCCAAAACTGCTCTATATTTTGTTTGAACCCCCACCCAACAACCTTAATTAAATTATACATAATTGATCATTCCTCCCAAAAACATCCTCTAAGAGCCTCGCCATTACCTCCCAAAAACACCCTAAAATCATAAGTAAATTATATATAAATCAAGCACTCCTCCCTAAAACACCCTCTAAGAGTCTCGCAATATGCCTCTCTATTTTTTGGATTGCTACTAGACTTCCTATATTTAGGAAGCCAAAATCGCTCCATATTTTTTTTGAACCCCTAACCGACAACCTTAATTAAATTATATAAAATCGAGCACTCCTCTCTAAAACACCCTCTAAGAGCCTCGTAATATGCTATCTATTTTTGGGATTACTTCTAGACTCTCTATATTTAGGAAGCCAAAACTGCTCCATATTTTTTATGAACCCCCACTCGACAATATTAATTAATTATATATAATCGAGCATTCCACCCAAAAACATAATCTAATAGCCTCGCAATATGCTTTCTGTTTTTAGGATTTTTACTAGACTCCCTATATTTAGGGAGGCAAAACTGCTCCATATTTTTTTTAAACTCCCACCTGGCAACCTTAAGTAAATTATATACAATCGAGCACTCCTTCCTAAAATACCATCTAAGAGCCTCACAATATACTCTCTTTTTTTGGGATTGGTAGTAGACTCCCTATATTTAGGGAGCCAAAATAGCTCCATTTTTTTTTTGAACCCCCACCGGACAACCTTAAGTGAATTATAAATAATCGAGCACTCCTCCCTAAAACAATCTCTAAGAGCTTCGCAATATGCTATCTGTTTTTGTGATTGCTACAAGACTCCCTATATTTATGGAGCCAAAACCGCTCTATAATTTTTTAGAATCCATACCTGACAACTTTAAGTAAATTACATACAATTGAGTACTCCGTAAATCACCCTCTAAGAGCCTCGCAATATGCACTCTATTTTTGGGATTGCTACTAGATTCCCTATATTTAGAGAGCCAAAATCACTCCATATTTTTTTTGAACCCCCACCCAACATCCTTAAGCAAATTATATACAATAGAGTATTCCTCCCAAGAACACTCTCTAATAGCCTCGTAATATGCTCTCTATTTTTAGGTTTGCTACTAGACTCCCTATATTTAGGGAACCAAAATTGCTTCATATTTTTTGTAACCACCACCCTACAACCTTAAGTAAATTATGTATAATCGAGCACTCCTACCGAAAATACCCTCTGAGAGCCTCGCAATATGCTCTATATTTTTGGAATTGCTACTAGACTCCCTATATTTAGGGAGACAAAACAGCTCCATATTTTTTTTGAACCCCAACCCAACAAGCTTAAGTAAATTATATCCAATCTTGTAATCCTCCCTAAAAAACCCTTTAAGAGCCTCGCAATATGATCTTTTTTTTTGGGATTGCTACTAGACTCCCTATATTTAGGGTGCTAAAACCGCTCTATATTTTTTTTGAACCCCCACCCAATAACCTTAAGTAAATTATATACAATCGAGCATTACTCCCGAAAACACCCTCTAAGTGCCTCGCCATTGCCTCCCAAAAGAACCAAAAAATTATAAGTAAATTATATATAAATCAAGCACTCCTCCCTAAAATATCCACTAAGTTCTTTCCAATATGCCTTTCTATTTTTAGAATTGCTTCTAGACTCCCTATAGTTAAGGAGCAAAAACTGCTCCATATTTTTTTGAACCCCCACCCGATTACTTTATGTAAATTATATACAATCGAGCACTCCTCTCTAAAACACCCTTTAAGAGCCTCGAAATATGCTCTCTATTTTTTGGGATTTCTAGACTCCCCAAATTTAGGGAGCCAAAACTGCTCCATATTTTCTTTGAACCCCCACCCGTCAACCTAAAGTAAATTATACACAATAGAGCATTCCTTCTAAAAATACATTCTAAGTCACTCACCATTGCCTCCCAAAAACACCCTAAAATCATAGGTAAATTATATATAAATCAAGCACTCCTCCCTTAAACACCATCTTAGAGCCTCGTGATATGCCTCTCTATTTTTGCGATTGATACTAGACTCCTGATATTTAGGGAGCCAAAATCGCACTAATTTTTTTTTTAACCTCCACCTGACAACCTTAAGTAAATTATATACAATCGAGTACTATAAGAGCATTGCAATATGCTCATTATTTTGAGATTGCTACTAGACTCCCTATACTTAGGGAGCCAAAACCATTTTATATTTTTTATGAACCCCCACCCGATAACCTTAAGTAAATTATATACAATTGAGTATTCCTCCCAAAAACAACCTTTAATATCCTCGTAATATTCTTTCTATTTTTGAGTTTGCTACTAAACTCCCTATATTTAGGGAGCCAATATCGTTCCATATTTTTTTTGAACCCCCACCCGACAATCTTAAGTAATATACAATCGTGCAATCCTACCTTAAATACCCTCTAAGTGCCTCGTAATATGGTCTCTATTTTTGGGATTGCTACTAGACTCTCGATATTTAAGGAGCCAAAATCACTCTTTTTTTTTTTTTAAAGCCCCACCCGACAACCTTAAGTGAATTATATACAATCGAGCACTCCTATCTAAAACAACCTCAAAGAGCCTCATAATATGCTCTCTATTTTAGGGATTACTAATAGACTCCCAATATTTAGGGAGCCAAAATTACTATATATTTTTTTTGAACCCCCACCCGACAACCTTAAGTAAATTATATACAATTAAATATTCCTCCTAATAAAAATATGTAGCGATTTTGGCTCCCTAAATATAGGGAGTCTAGTAGCAATCCCTAAAATAGACATCATATTATGAGGTTCTTAGAGGGTATTTTAGGAAGGAGTACGCAATTGTATATAATTCAGTTAAGGTTGTCGGGTGGGGGTTTAAAAAAATATAGAGCGCTTTTGGCTCCTAAATACAGGGAGTCTAGTAGCAATCCCAAAAATAAAGATCATATTATGAGGCACTTAGAGGGTATTTTAGGTAGGAGTTCTCGATTGTATATAATTTACTTAAGGTTGTCAGGTGGGGGTTCAAAAAAAATATGTAACGATTTTAGTTCCCTAAAAATAGGGAGTTTAGTAGCAAACCCAAAAATAGGCAGCATATTATGAGGCTACTAAAGGGTGTTTTTGGGAGGAATACTCAATTGTATATAATTTACTTAAGATTGTTGGGTGGGGATTCAAAAAAAATATGGAGTGATTTTGGCTCCCTAAATATTGAGAGTCTAGTAGCAATCTCAAAAATAGAGAGCATATTGCAATGGTCTTTTAGTACTCGCTTGTATATAATTTACTTAAGGTTGTCGGGTGGGGGTTAGAAAAAATATGGAGAGATTTTGGCTCCCAAAGTATTGGGAGTCTAGTAGCAATCACAAAAATAGAGAGGCATATCGCGAGGCTCTAAGAGGGTGTTTTAGGGAGGAATGCTTAATTTATATATAATTTATTTATAATTTTAGGGTGTTTTTGGGAGGCAATGGCAAGCCTCTAAAAGGGTTTTTTTTGGGAGAAATACTCGATTGTATAAAATTTACATAAGGCTGACGGGTGGAGGTTTAAAAAAAAATTAAGAGCATATTGTGAGGTACATTGAGGGTGTTTTAGAGAGGAGTGCTCGATTGTGTATAATTTACTTAAGCTTATCGGGTGGGGGTTAAAAAAAAAAATGGAGTGGTTTTGCCTACTTAAATATAGGGAGTCTAGAAGCAATCCAAAAAATAGAGAGGCATATTGTAAGGCTCTTAGAGGGTATTTTAGGGAGGAGTGATTGATTTATATATAATTTACTTATGATTTTTGGGTTCTTTTGGGAGGCAATGGCAAGGCTCTTAGAGGGTATTTTTGGGAAGAATGCTCGATTGTATATAATTTATGTAAGGTTGTCGGGTGGAGGTTCAAAAAAAATATAGAGCTATTTTGGTGCCCTAAATATATGGAGTCTAGTAGCAATCCCAAAAATAGAGAGCATATTACGAGGCTCGTAGAGGGTGTTTTAGGGAGGAGTGCTCGATTGTATATAATTAATTTAAGGTTGTTGGGTAGGGGTTCAAAAAAAATATGGAGTGGTTTTGTCTTTATAAATATAGAGAGTCTAGTATCAATCCCAAAAATAAACAACATATTGCGAAGCTCTAAAAGGGTATTTTAGGTAGGAGTGCTCAATTATATATAATTTATATAATAATATCAGGTGAGGGTCAAAAAAATATGGAGTGATTTTGGCTCCCTAAATATAGGGAGTCTAGTAGCAAACCCAAAAATAAAGAGCAAATTACGAGACTATTAGAGGGTGTTTTGGTAAGGAATACTCGATTGTATATAATTTACTTAACGTTGTCGGGTGGGGGTTCTAAAAAAATATGGAGCGGTTTTGGCACCATAATTATTGGGGGTCTAGTAGCAATCACAAAAATAGAGAGCATATTGCAAGGCTCTTAAAGGTTTTTTTATGGAGGAATGCTCGACTGTTTATAATTCACTTATGGTTGTTCGGTGGGGGTTCAAAAAAAATATGGAGTGGTTTTGGCTCCCAAAATATAGGGAGTCTAGTAGCAATCCCAAAAATAGAGAGCATATTGTGAGGCTCTTAGAGGATATTTTCGGAAGGAGTGCTTGATTGTATATAATTTACTTAAGGTTGTCGAGTGGGGGTTCAAAATAAATATGGAGCGGTTTTGCCTCACTAAATATAGGAAGTCAAGTAGAAATCCTAAAAATAGAAAGCATATTGCGAGGCTATTAGATTATGTTTTTGGGTGGAATACTCGATTGTATATAAATTACTTAAGGTTGTCGGGTGGGGGTTCATAAAAAATATGGTGCGGTTTAGTTCCCTAAATATTGGGAGTCTAGAAGCAATCCCAAAAATAGATAGCATATTGCGAGGCTCTTAGAAGGTGTTTTAGAGAGGAGTGCTCGATTGTATATAATTTAATTAAGGTTGCTAGGTTGGGGTTCAAAAAAAATATGGAGCAATTTTGGCTCCCTAAATATAGGGAGTCTAGTAGCACTCCCAAAAATAGAGAGGCATGTTGCAAGGCTCTTAGAGGGTTTTTAAGGGAGGAGTGCTTGATTTATATATAATTTACTTATGATTTTAGGATGTTTTTGGGAGGCAATAGCGAGGCTCTTAGAGGGTGTTTTTGGGAGGCAATAGTGAGGCTCTTAGAGAGTATTTTTGGGAGGAATGCTCGATTATGTATTATTTAATTAAGGTTGTCAAGTGGGGGTTCAAACAAAATATAGAGCCGTTTTGGCTCCCTAAATATAGGGAGTCTTATAGCAATCCCAAAAAATAGGGAGCATATTGCGAGGCTCTTAAAGGGTGTTTTAGGGAGAATTGCTCGATTGTATATAATTTACTTAAGGTTGTCAGGTGGGGGTTCAAAAAAAATATACAGTGGTTTTGGCTCCTTAAATATAGGGAGTCTAGTAATAATCCTAAAAAAGGAGAGGCATATTGCGAGGGTCTTAGAAGGTGTTCTAGGGAGGAGTGCATGATTTATATATAATTTACTTATAATTTTTGGATGCTTTTGGGAGGCAATGGCGAGGCTCTTAGAGGTTGTTTTAGTGAGGAATGATCGATTGTATATAATTTACTTAAGATTATCGGGTTGGGGTTCAAAAAATATATGGAGCGGTATTGCCTCCCTAAATATAGGGAGTCTAGAAGTAATCCCAAAAATTGAGAGCATATTGCGAGGCTCTTTGAGGGTGTTTTAGGGAGGAGTGCTAGATTGTATATAATTCACTTATGGTTATTGGGTAGGGGTTCTTAAAGGGTGTTTTAGGGAGAATTGCTCGATTGTATATAATTTACTTAAGGTTGTCAGGTGGGGGTTCAAAAAAAATATACAGTGGTTTTGGCTCCTTAAATATAGGGAGTCTAGTAATAATCCTAAAAAAGGAGAGGCATATTGCGAGGGTCTTAGAAGGTGTTCTAGGGAGGAGTGCATGATTTATATATAATTTACTTATAATTTTTGGATGCTTTTGGGAGGCAATGGCGAGGCTCTTAGAGGTTGTTTTAGTGAGGAATGATCGATTGTATATAATTTACTTAAGATTATCGGGTTGGGGTTCAAAAAATATATGGAGCGGTATTGCCTCCCTAAATATAGGGAGTCTAGAAGTAATCCCAAAAATTGAGAGCATATTGCGAGGCTCTTTGAGGGTGTTTTAGGGAGGAGTGCTAGATTGTATATAATTCACTTATGGTTATTGGGTAGGGGTTCAAAAAAATATAGACCAATTTTGGCTCCCTAAATATAGGGATTTTAGTAGCAATACAAAAATAGAGAGAATATTGTAAGTCTTTTAGAGGGTATTTTAGGAAGGGGTGCTCAATTGTACATAATTTACTTAATATTGTTGGATAGGGGTTCAAAAAAAATATGGATCAGTTTTGACTCCCTAAATATATGGAGTCTAGTAGCAATCCCAAAAATAGAGTGTATATTTCGAGGCTATTAGAAGGTATTTTTGGGAAGAATACTCGATTGTATATAATTTCTTAAGGTTGTCGGGTAGGGGTTCATAAAAAATATGGAGTCATTTTGGTTCCCTAAATATATAGAGTCTAGTAGTAATCCCTAAAATAGAAAGCATATTGCGAGGCTCTTAGAGGGTGATTTAAGGAGTGCTCAATTATATATAATTTACTTAAGGTTGTCGGGTGGAGGCTCAAAAAATATATGGAGCGGTTTTGGCACCCTAAATATACGAAGTCTATTAGCAATCCCAAAAATAGAGAGGCATGTTACGAGGCTATTAGAGGGTGTTTTTAGGAGGAGTATGACGACCAAGTTCCAATAGGCCAAGAGCCAAGAGCCAAGACTTCTGAGGCTGTGATGCCAAGATGGATGAGGTGAGGTGAGGTGTACAAGGCCATACATTAGCCTTATATCTTCTGGAGAGAAGGAGATCCTGAGCTACTTATATAATTTTCCCTCCCAAACATAGAAGATGCGTTTTAAAATTGTGCGCCGCTATGGATTTTGTAAGAATTCCGTAGTTAAGCGTGCTCGAGCGAGAGTAGTACCAGGATGGGTGACCTCCCTGGGAAGTTCTCGTGCGGGCACAGGCAAAGCGAATAATATCTTGTGTCTTTGGGGCGGATGTCACAAAATAGTATCAGAGCCGGTTCTTCTCGGGATGGGGGGGTCTAACCCTACACGAGGACGTGTAGCCCTAAGGGAGGTGGATTGTGATGACCAAGAGCCAAGAACCAAGACTCCTAAGGCTGTGGTGCCAAGATGGATAAGGTGAGGTGAGGTGTACAAGGCTATGCATTAGCCCCACATCTTCTGGAGAGAAGAAGATCCTGAGCTACTTATATAATTTCTCCTCCCAAACATAGAAGATACATTTTAAAACCGTGCGCCGCTATGGATTTTGTAGGAACTTCGTAGTTAAGCGTGCTCGAGCGAGAGTAGTACCAGGATAGGTGACCTTCCTGGGAAGTTCTCGTGCGGGCACGGGCAAAGCGGACAATATCTTCTGTATTTAGGGTAGATGTTACAAGGAGTGTTTGATTTATATATCATTTACTTATGATTTTAGGGTAATTTTAGGAGGCAATGGCGAGTCTCTTAGAGGGTGTTTTTGGGAGGAATGCTCGATTGTATATAATTTACTTAAGGTTGACGTATGGGGGTTCAAACAAAATATAGAGCAGTCTTGGCACCCTGAATATAGGGAGTCTAGTACTAATCCCAAAAATAGAGGGTATATTACAAGGCTTTTAGATAGTGTTTTAGGGAGGACTGCTCGAATGTATATAATTTACTTAAGGTTGTCGGGTGGGCATTCAATAAAAATATGGATCGGTTTTTGCCACCTAAATATAGGGAGTCTATTAGCAATCCCAAAAATAGAAAGGCATATTGCGAGGCCCTTAGAGGATATTTTAGGGAGGAGTGCTTGATTTATATATAATTTATTTATGATTTTAAGGTATTTTTGGGAGGCAATAGCGAGGCTCCTAGAGGGTGTTTTTGGAAGGAATGCTCGATTATATATTACTTGCTTAAGGTTGTCGGGTGGTGGTTTAAAAAAAATATGGAGCGGTTTTGGTTCCATAAATATAGGAAATCTAGTAGTAATCCCAAAAATAGAGAGCATATTGCGAGGCTCTTAGAGGGTATTTTAGGAAAGAGTGCTCAATTGTACATAATTCCTTTAAGGTTGTCGGGTGGGGGTTCAAAAAAAATATGGATCGATTCTGGCACCCAAAATATAGGGAGTCTAGTAGCAATCCCATAAATAGAGAGCATATTGCGAGGATCTTAGAGGGTATTTTAGGGAGGAGTGTTCTATTATATATAATTTACTTAAGGTTATCGGGTTTCAAAAAAAAATAGAGCGATTAGAGGGTGTTTTTGGGAGGTATGCTCCATTGTATATAATTTTCTTTAGGTTATTAGGTAGGGGTTCAAAAAAAATATGGAGCAATTTTGGCTCCCTAAATATAGGGAGTCTAGTACCAATTCCAAAAATAGAGAGGCATATTGCAAGGCTCTTAGAGAATGTTATAGGGAGGAGTGCTTGATTTTTATATAATTTACTTATGATTTTAGTGTATTTTTGGGAGGCAATAGTAAGGCTTTTAGAGGGTGTTTTTGGGAGGAATGCTCGATTATATATATTTTACTTAAGGTTTCGGGTGGGGGTTCAAAAAAAATAGGGAGTAGTTTTAGCTACCTAAATATAGGGAGTCTAGTAGCAATCCCAAAAATAGAGAGCATACTGTAAGGCTCTTAGAGTGTGTTTTAGGGAGGAGTGCTTGATTGTATATAATTTAGTTATGATTAGGGGGTAGGAGTCCAGAGAAATTGGGAGCTATTTTTGCTCCCCAAATATTGGGAGTCTAGTAGCGATCCCAAAAATAATGATTCAATGGCGAGGCACTTATAGGGTATTTTTAGAAGAAATACTCGATTGTATGTAATTTACTTAAGGTTGATGGGCGGGGGTTCAAAAAAAATATAGAGTGATTTTAGCTCCTTAAATATAGGGAGTCTAGTAGTAATCCCAAAAATAGAGAGAATATTGCGAGGCTCTTAGAGGGTGCTTTAGGGAAGAATGCATGATTGTATATAATTTACTTAAGGTTGTCGGGTGGGCGTTCAAAAAAAATATGAAGCAGTTTTGGTTACCTAAATATAAAGAGTCTAGTAGTAATCCCAAAAATAGAAAGGTATATTGCGAGGCTCTTAGAGGATGTTTTAGGGAGGAGTGCTTGAGATATATATATATATATATATATATATATATATATATATATATATATATATATATATATATATATATATATATATATATATATATATATATATATATATATATATATATATATATATATATATATATATATATATATATATATATATAATTTATTTATGATTTTAGGGTGTTTTTGGGAGGCAATGATAAGGCTTGTATAGGGCATTTTTAGGAGGAATGCACGATTGTATATAATTTACTTAAGGTTGTCGGGTTGGGGTTCAAAAAAAATATAGAGCGGATTTGACTCCCTAAATATAGGGAGTCTAGTAGCAATCCCAAAAAATAGCGAGCATATATTGAGGCTCTTAGTGGATGTTTTAGGGAGGAGTGCTCGATTGTATATAATTTACTTAAGGTTGTTGGGTGAGGGTTCAAAAAAAATATGGAGCGGTTTTGATTCCCTAAATATAGAGAATCTAGTAGCAATCATAAAAATAGGGAGCATATTACATGGCTACTAGAGGGTGTTTTTGGGAGGAATGCTCGATTGTATATAATTAACTTAAGGTTGTCGAGTGGTGGTTCAAAAAAATTATGGAGTGATTTTGGCTCCCTAAATATAGGGAGTCTAGTAGCAATCCTAAAAATAGAGAGCATATTGTGAGGCTTTTAGAGGGTGTTTTAGGACTGCTCGATTATATATAATTTACCTAAGGTTGTCGGGTGGGGGTACAAAAAAAATATTGAGTTGTTTTGGTTCTCTAAATATAAGGAGTCTAGTAGACATTCGAAAAATAGAGAGGCATATTGCGAGGCTATTAGAGGGTGTTTAAGGGAGGAGTCCTTGATTTATATATAATTTACTTATGCTTTTAGGGTGTTTTTGGGAGGCAATGGCGAGGCTATTTGTGAGTGTTTTTACGTGGAATGCTCGATAAATGTATAATTTATTTAATATTATCGGGTGGGTTTTAAATAAAATATGGAGCGGTTTTGGCTCCCTAAATATATGGTGTGTAGTAGCAATCCCAAATAATATAGAGCATATGCGAGGTACTTATAGGGTATTTTAGGGAGGAGTGCTCGATTGTATAAAATTTACTTAAGACTGTCAGGTGGGGGTTCAAAAAAAATATGGAGCGGTTTTGGCTCTTTAAATATAAGGAGTCTAGTAGCAATCCCAAAAATAGAAAGGCATATTGCGAGACTCTTAGAGGGTGTTTTAGGGAGGACTACTTTATTTATATATAATTTACTAATGATATTAGAGTGTTTTTGGGAGGCAATGGCGAGGCTCTTTGAAGGTGTTTTTGGAAAGGATGCTCTATTATATATAATTTACTTAAGGTTATCGGGTAGGGGTTAAAAAAAAATATAGAGCGGTTTTAGCTCCCTAAATATAGGGAGTCTAGTAGCAATTCCAAAAATAGTAAGCATATTGCCAGGCTCTTAGAAAGTATTTTAACGAGGAGTGCTCGATTGTATACAATTTAGTTATGAGTATCAGGTGGGAGCTTTGAGAAATTGGGACAAGTTTTGGTTTCCTAAATATAGGGAGTCTAGTAGCAAACCCAAAAATATGAAGGCAACAACGAGACTCATATAGGGTGTTTTTTGAAGGAATGCTCGATCGTATATAATTTACTTAAGGTAGACGGGTGGGGGTTCAAAAAAAATATGGAGCGGTTTTGGCTCCCTTAATATAGGGAGTCTACTAGCAATCCCAAAAATAAAGAGCATATTACGAGGCTCTTAGAGGGTGTTTTAGGAAGGAGTGCTCGATTGTATATAACTTCCTTGAGGTTGTCAGCTGGCCGTTCAAAAAAAAAATTGACTCAATTTTGGCTACCTAAATATAGGGAGTCTAGTAGCAATCCCAAAAATAGAAAGGCATATTACGAGGCTCTTAGAGGGTGTTTTAGGGAGGTATACTTGATTTATATATAATTTTCTTATGATTTTAGGGTATTTTTGGGAATCAATGGCGAGGCTCTTAGAAGGTATTTTTTGGAGGAATGCTCGATAGTGTATAATTTACTTAAGGTTATCGGGTGGGGCTTCAAACAAAATATAGAGTTGTTTTGGCTCCCTAAATATAGGGAGTCTAGTATCAATCCCAAAAAATATTGAGCATATTACGAGGCTCTTAGAGGATGTTTTAGGGAAGAGTGCTCGATTGTATATAATTTACTTAAGGTTGTCGGGTGAGGGTTCAAAAAATATGGGACAGCTTTGGCTCCTTAAATATAGGGAGTCTAGTAGTAATCCTAAATATAGAGAGGCATATTGCGAGGCTCTTAGAGGATGTTTTTGGGAGGAGTGCTGGATTTATATATAATTCACTTATGATTTTTGGGTGCTTTTAGGTGGCAATGGTGAGGCTCTAAGTGGGTGTTTTTAGAAGGAATGCTTGATTATATAAAACTTACTTAAGGTTGTTAGGCGGGGGTTAAAAAAAAATATAGAGTGATTTTGGCTCCCTAAATATAGGGATTATAGTAGCAGAGCAATCCCAAAAATAGAGAGCATATGGCGAGGCTATTAGAGGGTGATTTTAAGGAGTGCTCGATTGTATATAATTTACTTAAGGTTGTCTAGTGGGGGTTCTAAAAAAATATGGAGTGGTTTTGGCTCCATAAATACAGGGTGTCTAGTATCAATCACAAAAATAGAGAGCATATTGTGAGGCTCTTAGAGGTTGTTTTAGGGAGGAGTACTCGATTGTATATAATTCACTTAAGGTTGCATAGCGAGGGGTTCAAAAAAAATATAGAGCAGTTTTGGCTTCCTAAATATAGGGAGTCTAGTAGCAATCCTAAAAATAGAGAGCATATTATGAGACTCTTAGAGGGTATTTTATAGAGGAGTGCTCGATTGTATATAATTTACTTAAAGTTATCGGGTGGGGGTTCAAAAAAAATATGGAGTGGTTTTGCCTCCCTAAATATAGGGAGTCTAGTAGAAATCCCAAAAATAAAGAGCAAATTGCGAGGCTATTAGATTGTTTTTTTGGGAGGAACACACGATTGTATATAATTTACTTAAGGTTGTCATGTAGGAGTTCAAAAAAAATATAGAGCTGTTTTGGCTCCCTAAATATAGGGAGTCTAGAAGCAATCCCAAAAATAAAGAGTATATTGTGAGGCTCTTAAAGGGTGTTTTAGAGAGTAGTGCTCGATTGTATATAATTTACTTAAGGTTGTCGGGTAGGGGTTCAAAAAAAATATAGAGTGATTTTGGCTCCCTAAATATAAGGAATCAAGTAGCAATCCCAAAAACAGAGAGGCATATTGTGAGGCACTTAGAGGGTATTTTAGGGAGGAGTGCTTGATTTATATATAATTTACTTATGATTTTAGGGTGTTTTTAGGAGACAATGACAAGGTTCTTAGAGGGTGTTTTTGGGAGGAATGCTCGATCATGTATTATTTACTTAAGGTTATCGGGTGGGGGTTCAAACAAAATATAAAGTGATTTTGGCTACATAATTATAGGGAGTCTAGTAGTAATCCTAAAAAATAGAGAGCATATTGTGTGGCACTTAGAGGGTGTTTTCGGGAGAAGTACTCGATTGTATATAATTTACTTAAGGTTGTCGGGTGGGAATTCAAAAAAAATATGAAGTTGTTTTGGCTCCTTAAATATATGGAATCTAGTAACAATCATAAAAATAGAGAGGCATATTGCGAGGCTCTTAGAAGGTATTTTGGGGTGCTTTTGGGAGGCAATGGCAAGGCTCTTCGAGGGTATTTTAGGAAGGAATTTTAGATTATATATAATTTACTTAAGATTGTCGGGTTGGGATTCAAAAAAAATATGGAGCCCTTTTGGCTCCCTAAATATAGGGAGTCTAGTAGCAATCCCAAAAATAAAGAGCATATTGCGAGGCTCTTAGAGGGTATTTTTGGGAGGAGTGCTCGATTGTATATAATTCACTTATAGTTATTGAGTGGGGGTTCAATAAAATATTGAGTGGTTTTGGCTCCCTAAATATAGGGTGTCTAGTAGCAAACCCAAAAATAGAGAGCATATTGTGAGGCTCTTAGAGGGTATTTTAGATAGGACTACTCGATTATACATAATTTACTTTATGTTGTCTTATGGGGGTTCAAAAAAAATATAGAGTAGTTTTGGATCCCTTAATATAGGGAGTCTAGTAGCAATTCTAAAAATAGAGTGCATATTATGAGGCTACTAGAGGGTGTTTTTGTGAAGAATACTCGATTGTATATAATTTACTTAAGATTGTCGGATGGGGGTTCAAAAAAAATATGGAGTCGTTTTGGCTCCCTAAATATATAGAGTCTAGTAGCAATCCCAAAAATAGAGAGCATATTGCGAGGCTCTTAGAGGGTTGTTTAAGAAGTGCTCGTTGTATATAATTTACTTAAGGTTGTCGGGTGGAGGTTCAAAAAAAATATTGAGTGGTTTTGGCACCCAAAATATAGGGACTCTAGTAGCAATCACAAAATTAGAGAGGCATGTTGCGAGGCTATTAGAGGGTGTTTAAGAGAGGAGTGCTTGATTTATATATCATTTACTTGTAATTTTAGGGTTATTTTAGAAGGCAATGGCGAGGGTCTTAGAGGGTGCTTTTGGGAGGAATGCTCGATTGTGTATAATTTACTTAAGGTTGTCGGGTAGGGGTTCAAACAAAATATGGAGTGGTTTTGCCCCCTAAATATAGGGAGTGTAGTTGCAATCCCAAAAAATAGATAGCATATTGTGAGGCTCTTAGTGGGTGTTTTAGGGAGGAGTGCTCGATTGTATATAATTTACTTAAGGTTGTCGGGTGGGGGTTCAAAAAAATATGGAGCTGTTTGGGCTCCTTAAATATAAGGAGTCTAATAGCAATACAAAAAATAGAGAGCCATATTGTGAGGCTCTTAGAGGGTATTTTAGGGAGGAGTACTTTATTTATATATAATTTACTTATGATTTTAGGGTTCTTTTGGGAGGCAATGGCCAGGCTCTCATAGGGTATTTTTGGGAGGAATGCTCGATTGTATATAATTTACTTAAGGTTGACGGGTGGCGATTCAAAAAAAATATAGAGCAGTTTTGACTCCCTAAATATAGGGAGTCTAGTAGCAATCATAAAAATAGAGAGCATATTGTGAGGCTCTTAGATGGTGTTTTAGGTAGGACTGCTCGATTGTATATAATTTACTTAAGGTTGTCGGGTGCGCATTCAAAAAAAATATGGATCGATTTTGGCCACATAAATATAGGGAGTCTAATATCAATCCCAAAAATATAAAAGCATATTACGAGGCTCTTAGAGCGTATTTTAGGGAGGAGTGCTTGATTTATATATAATTTACTTATGATTTTTGGAAGTTTTTGGGTGGCAATGGCAAGGCTCTTAGAGGGTGTTTTTGGAAGAAATACTTGATTATATATTACTTGCTAAAGGTTGTCAAGTGTTGGTTCAAAAAAAATATAGAGCAGTTTTGGCTTCCTAAATATAGGAAATCTAGTAGCAATCCCAAAAATAGAGAGCATATTGCAAAGCTCTTAGAGGGTGTTTTAGGGAGGAGTGCTCGATTGTATATAATTCACTTAAGGTTGTCGGGTGGGGGTTCAAAAAATATATAGAGCGGTTTTGGCTCCCTAAATATAGGGAGTCTAGTAGCAATCCAAAAATATATAGTATATTGCGAGGCTATTAGAGGATGTTTTTGGGAGAAATGCTCGATTGTATATAATTTACTTAAGGTTGTCGGTTGGGGGTTCAAAAAATATATCGAACGGTTTTGGCTCTCTAAATATAGGGAGCCTAGTACCAATCCCAAAAATAGAGAGGCATATTGCAAGGCTCTTAGTTGGTCTTTTAGGAAGGAGTGATTGATTTATATATAATTTACTTATGATTTTAGGGTTTTTTTGGGAAGTAATGGTGAGGCTTTTAGAGGGTTGTTTTGGGAGGAATGCTCGATTGTATACAATTTACTTAAGGTTGTCGGGTGGGGATTCCAAAAAAATATGGAGCAGTTTTAGCTCCCTAAATATTGGGACTCTAGTAGTAATCCCAAAAATAGATAGCATACTGCGATGCTCTTAGAGTGTGTTTTAGGAAGGAGTGCTTGATTGTATATAATTTAGTTATGATTATCGGATAGGAGCCTATAGAAATTAGGAGCGATTTTGGCTTCCCTAATATATGGAGTCTAGTTGCGATCCCAAAATTAATGAGGCAATGGCGAGCCTCTTATAGGGTGTTTTTGGGAGGAATGCTCGATTGTATGTAATTTACTTTAGGTTGACGAGTGGGGGTTCAAAAAAAATATAGAGCGATTTTGGCTCCTTAAATATAGGGAGTGTTGTAGCAATCCCAAAAATAGAGAGAATATTACGAGTCATTTAGAGGGTGTTTTAGCGACGAGTGCTCATTTGTATATAATTTATTTAAGGATGTCAGGTGGGCGTTCAAATAAAATATGGAGCGGTTTTGGTTACCTAAGTATAAAGAGTCTAGTAGCAATCCCAAAAATAGAAATATATATTACGGGGATCTTAGATAGTATTTTCGGGAGGAGTGCATGATTTATATATAATTTATTTATGATTTTAGGGTATTTTTGGGAGGCAATGGCGAGGCTCGTAGATGGTGTTTTTAGGAGGAATGCTCGGTTATATATAATTTACTTAAGGTTATCGGGTTGGGGTTAAAAAAAAATATAGAGCAGTTTTGGCTCCCTAAATATAGGGAGTCTAGTAGCAATCCAAAAAATAGAGAGCATATTGCGAAGCTCTTAGAGGATATTTTAGGGAGGAGTGCTCGATTGTATATAGTTCACTTAAGGTTGTTGGGTGGGGGTTCAAAAAAAAATAGAGTATTTTTGGTTACTTAAATATAAAGAGTCTAGTTGCAATCCCAAAAATAGAAAGGCCTATTACGAGGTTCTTAGAGGGTGTTTTAGGGAGGAGTGCTTGATTTATATATTATTTATTTATCTTTGGGAGGCAATAGCGAGGCTCGTAGAGGGTGTTTTTAAGAGGAATGCTCGTGGTATATAATTTACTTAAGATTATTGGGTTAGGATTTTAAAAAATTATGGAGCCATTTTGGCTCCCTAAATATAGGGAGTCTAGTAGCAATCTCAAAAATAGAGAGCATATTGCGAGGCTCTTAGAGGGTGTTTTAGAGAGGAGTGCTCGATTGTATATAGTTCACTTAAGGTTATCGGGTGGGGGTTCAAAAAAAATATTGAGCAGTTTTGGCTTCCTAAATATAGGGAGTGTAGTAGCAATCCCAAAAATAGATAGCATATTGCGAAGCTCTTAGAGAGTATTTTTAGGAGGATTGCTTGATTGTATATAATTTACTTAAGGTATTCGGGTGGGGGTTCAAAAAAATATGGAGCGATTTTGGCTCCCTAAATATAGGGAATCTAGTAGCAATCCCAAAAATAGAAAACATATTACAAAGCTACTAGAGGGTGTTTTTGGGAGAAATGTTTGATTGTATATAATTAACTTAAGGTCGGGTGGGGGTTCAAAAAAAATATTGAGTGGTTTTGGCTCCCTAAATATAAGGAGTCTAGTAGCAATCCCAAAAATAAAGAGCATATTACGAGACTCTTAGAGGGTATTTTAGGAATGCTCGATTATATATAATTTATATAAGGTTGTTGGGTGGGGGTTCAAAAAAAATATTGAGCGGTTTTGGCTCCCTAAATATAAGGGGTCTAGTAGCAATTCCAAAAATAGAGAGGCTTATTACAAGGCTATTAGAGGGTATTTTAGGGAGGAGTCCTTGATTTATATATAATTTATTTATGATATCTAAATTTACTTATGATTTTAGGGTGATTTTGGGAGGTAATGGTAAGGCTATTAGAGGGTGTTTTTAGGAGAAATGCTCGATTATGTATAATTTATTTAAGGTTGTCGGGTGGGGGTTCAAACAAAATATGGAGTTGTTTTGGCTCGCTAAATATAAGGAGTCTAGTAGTAATCCAAAATAATAGAAAACATATTGCGAAGCACTTAGAGGGTGTTTTAGGGAGGCGAGCTCAATTATATATAATTTACTTTAGGTTGTCAGGTGGGGTTCAAAAAAAAATGGAGCGGTTTTGGCTCTTTAAATATAAGGAGTCTAGTAGCAATCCCAAAAATAGAGTGGCATATTATGAGGTTCTTAGAGGGTGTTTTAGGGAGAAGTGCTTGATTTATATATAATTTACTTATGATATTAGGGTGTTTTTAGGAGACAATGGCGAAGCTCTTAGAGGATATTTTTGGGAGAAATGCTCAATTATATATAATTTACTTAAGGTTATCAGGTGGGGGCTAAAAAAAAATATAGAGCGAATTTGGCTTCCTAAATATAGGGAGTCTAGTAGAAATTCAAAAAATAGAGAGCATATTGCTAGGCTCTTAGAAAGTGTTTTAACGAGGAGTGCTCGATTGTATATAATTTAGTTATGATTATCGGGTGGGAGCCTTGAGAAATTAGGATCAGTTTTGGCTCCCCAAATATAGGGAGTCTAGTAGCGATCCCAAAAATAAGGAGACAATGGCGATACGCATATATGGTGTTTTTGGGAGAAATGCTCAATTATATTTAATTTACTTAAGGTACACGAGTTGGGGTTCAAAAAACATATGTAGCGGTTTTGGCTCCCTAAATATAGTGAGTCTAGTAAAAATCCAAAAAATAGAGAGCATATTATAAGGCTCTTAGAGGGTGTTTTAGGGAGGAGTGATCGATTATATATAATTTCCTTGAGGTTGTCGGGTGGGCATTCAAAAAAAATATAGAGCAGTTTTTGTTACCTAAATATAGGGAGTTTAGTACCAATACCAAAAATAGAAAGGCATATTACGAGGCTTTTAGAGGGTATTTTAGGGAGGAATAATTGATTTATACATAATTTACTTATGATTTTAGGGTATTTCTGGGAGGCAATAGCGAGGCACTTAGAATATATTTTTGGGAGGAATACTCTATTATATATAATTTACTTAAGGTTGTCGGGTGGGGGTTCAAAAAAAATAAGGAGCGGTTTTAGCTCCATAAATATAGGGAGTCTAGTAGCAATCCCAAAAATAGAGCGCATATTCCAAGGCTCTTAGAGGTTGTATTAAAGAGGAGTGCTCGATTGTATATAATTCACTTAAGGTTGCCCGGTGGGGGTTTAAAAAAAATATGGAGTGATTTTGGCTTCCTAAATATAGGGAGTCTAGTAGCAATCCCAAAAATAGAGAGCATATTGCGAGACTCTTATATGGTATTTTAGGGTGGAGTGCTTGATTGTATATAATTTGCATAAGGTTGTTGGGTGGGGTTTCAAAAAAAATATTGAGTGGTTTTGGCTCCCTAAATATAGGGAGTCTAGTAGTAATCCTAAAAATAGAGAGCATATTGCAAGGCTCTTAGAGGGCATTTTAGGGAGGAGTGCTCGATTGTATATAGTTCACTTAAAGTTGATGGATAGGGGTTTAAAAAAAATATGGAGCGGTTTTGGCTCCCTTACTATAGGGTGTCTAGTAGCAATCCCCAAAATAGAGAGACATATTGTGAGGCTCTTAGAGCGTATTTTAGGGAGGAGTGCTTAATTTATATATAATTTACTTATGATTTTATGGTATTTTCCGAAAGCAATGGCGAGGCTTTTAGAGGGTGTTTTTGGGAGGAATGCTCGATAGTGTATAATTTACTTAAGGTTATCGGGTAAAGGTTTAAACAAAATATAAAGCGGTTTTGACTCCCTAAGTTTAGGGAGTCTAGTATCAATCCCAAAAAATAGAGAGCATATTGTGAGGCTCTCAGAGGGTGTTTTAAGGAAGAGTGCTCAATTGTATATAACTTACTTAAGGTTGTCGGGTGGGGGTTCAAAAAAAAATATGGAGCAATTTTGGCTCCTTAAATATAGGGAGTCTAGTAGCAATCCTAAAAATAGAGAGGCATATTGCGAGGCTCTTAGACGGTATTTTAGAAAAGAGTAATTGATTTATATATAATTTACTTATGATTTTTGGGTACTTTTGGGAGACAATGGCGAGGCTCTAAAAGGGTATTTTTGGAAAGAATGCTCGATTATATATAGCTTACTTAAGGTTATCGGGTGGGAGTTGAAAAAAAAATATAGAGTGGTTTTGGCTCCCTAAATATAGCGAATCTAGTAGCAATTCCAAAAATAGAAAGACATTTTGCTAGACTCTTAGAGGGTATTTTAGGGAGGAGTGCTCGATTGTATATAATTTACTTAATGTTGTCGGGTGGGGGTTCAAAAAAAATATGGAGCGGTTTTGGCTCCCTAAATATAGAGAGTCTTGTGGCAATCCCAAAAATAGAGAACATATTGCGAGGCTTTTAGATAGTATTTTAGGGAGGAGTCCACGATTGTATATAATTTACTTTAGGTTGTTGGGTAGGAGTTTTAAAAAAATATAGAGTGATTTTGGATCCCTAAATATAGGGAGTCTAGTAGCAATTCCAAAAATAGAGAGCATATTGCGAGGTTATTAAAGGGTGTTTTTGGAAGGAATGCTCGATTATATATAATTTACTTAAGGTTGTCGAGTGGGGTTGAAAAAAAAATATGGAGATATTTTGGCTCCCTAAATATAAGGAGTCTAGTACCAATCCCAAAAATTGAGAGGCATTTTGCAAGGCTCATAGAGGTTGTTTTAGGGACAAGTGATTGATTTATATATAATTTACTTATGATTTTATGGTATTTTTGATAAACAATATCGAGGCTTTTATAGGGTGTTTTTGGGAGGAATTTTTTATTATATTTAATTTACTTAAGGTTATCAGGTCGGGGTTAAAAACAAATATAGAGCTGTTTAGGCTCCCTAAATATAAGGAGTTTACTAGCGATCCCAAAAATAGAGAGCATACTGAAAGGCTCTTAGAGTGAGTTTTAGGGAAGAGTGCTCGATTGTATATAATTTAGTTATGATTATCGGGTGGGAGCCTAGAGAAATCGGGAGCAATTTTGGCTCCCTAAATATAGGGAGTCTAGTAGCGATCCCAAAAATAAGGAGGCAATGGCAAGGCTCTTATAGGGTGTTTTTGGAAGGAATGCTCGATTGTATATAATTTACTAAAGGTTAATGAGTGGGGTTTTAAAAAAAAATATGGATTGGTTTTGGCTCCTTAAATATAGGAAGTCTAATAGCAATCCAAAAAATAAGAGAATATTTTGAGGCTCTTATAGGGTTTTTAAGGAGGAGTGCTCGATTATATAAAATTTACTTATGGTTATCGGATGGGCGTTCAAAAAAAAATATGGAGCGGTTTTGGTTACCTAAATATAAAGAGTCTAGTTGCAATCCCAAAATTAGAAAGGCATATTGCGAGACTCTTAAATGGTGCTTTAGGGAGGAGTGTTTGATTTATATATAATTTATTTAATATTTTAGGGTGCTTTTGGGAGGCAATGGTGAGGCTCATAGAGGGTGTTTTTGGGAGGAATACTCAATTATATATAATTTACTTAAGGTTGTCTGGTGGGGTTTAAAAAAAATATGGAGCAGTTTTAGCTCTCTAAATATTGGGAGTCTAGTAGCAATCCCAAAAATAGAGAGCATATTGCGAGGTTCTTAGAGGGTGTTTTAGGTAGGAGTGCTCGGTTGTATATAGTTCACTTAAAGTTGACGGATGGGGGTTCAAAAAAAATATGGAGCAGTTTTAGCTCCCTAAATATAGGGAGTCTAGTAGCAATCCCAAAAATATGGAGCATATTGTGAGGCTCTTAGAGAGTATTTTAGAGAGGAGTGCTCGATTGTATATAATTTACTTAAGGTTGTTGGGTAGGGGTTCAAAAAAAATATAGAGCGGTTTTGGCTCCCTAAATATAGGGAGTCTAGTAGTAATCCCAAAAATAGAGAGCATATTACGAGGCTATTAAAGGGTGTTTTTGGGAGGAATGCTCGATTGTATATAATTACCTTAAGGTTGTCGGGTAGGGGTTCAAAATAAATATATAGTAATTTTGGCTCCCTAAATATAGAGTCTAGTAGCAATTTCAAAAATAGAGAGCATATTATGAGACTTTTAGAGGGTGTTTTATGAGTGCTTGATTGTATATAATTTACCTAAGGTTGTCAGGTGTGGGTTAAAAAAAATATGGAGCGGTTTTGTCTCTCTAAATTTAGAGAGTGTAGTAGCAATCCCAAAAATAGGGAGGCATATTACGAGGCTATTAGACGGTGTTTTTGGGAGGAGTCCTTAATTTATATATAATTTACTTTTCATTTTAGGAGGTTTTTGGGGGGCAATGGTGAGGCTCTTAGAGGGTGTTTTGGGAGGAATGCTCGATTATATATAATTTACTTACGGTTGTCGAGTGAGGGTTCAAACAAAATATGGAGCGGTTTTGGCTTTCTAAATATAGGTAGTCTAGTAGTAATCCGAAATAATAGAGAGCATATTACGAGGCTCTAAGAGGGTGTTTTAGGGAGGAGTGCTCTATTGTATATAATTTACTTAAAGTTTTTATGTGTGGGTTTAAAAAAATATATGGAGCGGTTTTGGCTCCTTAAATATAAAAAGTCTAGTAGCAATCCCAAAAATAGAGAGGCATATTGCGAGGCTCTTAGAGAGTGTTTTCGAAAGGAGTGCTTGATTGTATATAATTTAGTTATGATTATCGGGTGGGAGCCTTGAGAAATTAGGAGCGCTTTTGGCTCCCCAAATATAGGGTGTCTAGTAGCGATCCCAAAAATAAGGAGGCAATGGCGAAGCTCATATAGGGTGTTCTTGGGAGGAATACTCGATTGTATAAACTTTACTTAAGGTAGATGGGTGGGGGTTCAAAAAAAAGATAGAGTAGTTTTGGCTTCCTAAATGTAGGGAGTCTAGTAGCATTCCCAAAAATAGAGAGAATATTGCGAGGCTCTTAAATGGTATTTTAGAAATGAGTGATCGATTGTATATAATTTACTTGAGGTTGTCATGTGGGCATTCAAAAAAAAATATGGAGTTCTTTTGGCTACCTAAATATAAGGAGTCTAATAGCAATCTCAATAATAGAAAGGCATATTATGAGGCTCTAAGAGGGTGTTTTACCGAGGAGTGCTTGATTTATATATAATTTACTTATGCTTTTAGGATGTTTTTGGGAGGAAATGGCGAGGCTCTTAGTGGGTATTTTTGGGAGGAATGCTCGATTATATATAATTTTTTTAAGATATTCAGGTGGGGGTTTAAAAAAAATATAAAGCTGTTTTAGCTCCATAAATATAGGGAGTCTAGTAGCAATCCCAAAAATAAAGAGCATATTGCAAGGCTCTTAGAGGTTATTTTAAGGAGGAGTTCTTGATTGTATATAATTCACTTAAGGTTGTCCGGTGGGGGTTCAAAAAAAATATGGAGCGGTTTTGGCTCCCTAAATATAGAGAGTCTAGTTGCAATCCAAAAAATAGATAGCATATTTTGGTTCTTGGAGGGTATTTTGGAAAGGAGTACTTGATTTATATATAATTTACTTTTGAATGTCGGGTGGGGGTCAGGAGTAATAGAGAGCGATTTTAGCTCCTCAAATATAGGGAGTTAGGTAGCGATCCCAAAAACAGAGGCACATAGCGAGCATCTTGGATGTTATTTTAGATAGGAGTTCTCGATTTGTATATAATTTATTGATGGTTGTTGGTGGGGTCCTAAGAAAATAGGGATAGATTTTAGTCCACAAATATAGGTAGTCTGTAGTGATCTCTTAAATAGGAAAGCACATGATGAGGATTTTGTAGGGTGTTTTGGTAAGGAGTGCTCGATTTGAATATAATTTTTTTATGGATATCGAGTAGGTGTCCTGAGAAAATAGAATGTGATTTTGGCTTTCCAAATTTATTGAGTCTGGTAGTGATCCAAAAAACAGGTATGCATATGGCGAGACTTTTGGAGGGTGTCTTGGGGAGGAGTGATTGATTTATATATAAATTACTTATGGTTGTCGGGTAGGGGTCCTGAGAAAATAGGGAAAGGTTTTGGCTTCCTAAATATAGGGAGTCTATAGCAATCAAAAAAATAAGGAGGTATATGGCAAGGGTCTTCGAAGGTATTTTTAGGAGGAGTGCTCAATTTGTTTATAATTTACTTATGGTTTTCGGGCGGAGGTCAAAATAAAAAAAGAACAATTTTAGCACCCGAAAAATAAAAAGTTTGGTGCCGATTCAAAAAATAAGGAGGCACATGATGAGACTCCTAGAAGGTGTTTTTAGAAAGAGTACTTGATTTAAATTAAATTTACTTGTGGTTATCGGATGGTGGTTCATGAAAACATAAGGAGCGATTTTGGCTCCCCAAATATAGGAAGTCTGGTATTTATTTCAAAAATAGGATGGAACATGGTAAGGCTCTTGGAGGATGTTTAGGGGAGGAGTACTCAATTTGTATAATAATTACATATGGTTGTCGGGTGGGGGTGCTGAGAAATTAGGGAGCGATTTTGGCTTCCCAAATATATGTAGTTTTTTAGTAATCCCAAATATAGACAGGCACATGGTGAGTCTTTTGAAGGGTGTTTTTAGGAAGAGTACTTGATTTATAAAATTTACCTATGTTTATCAATTGAGGGTGGTAGGGAGCGATTTTGGCTCCATAAATATAGGAAATCTAGTAGCGATCCCAAAAATATAAAAATACATGACAAGGCTCTTGGATGTTATTATTAGGGGAAGTACACTATTTGTATATAATTTACTTATGGTTGTCAGGTGGGGGTCCTATAAAAATAATGAATAATTTTGACTCCTCAAATATAGGGATTCTGGTAACGATTGTCAAACTATGGAGGCACATGGCAAGACTTTTGGAAGGTGTTTCAGAAAGAAGTGCTCAATTTGTATTTAATTTACTTATGGTTGTCGGTTGAAAGTCCTGAGAAAATAATGTATAATTTTGGCTTCCTAAATATAGTGAGTTTGGAAGCGATCTCAAAAATAGGAGGCACATGACAAGGCTCTTGGAGAATGCTTTTAGGGGGTATGCTTGATTTGTATATAATTTATTTATGAAAGTCGGGTGGGGGTCCAATGAAAATAATGAACAATTTTGGCTCCCTAAATATAGGGAGTCTGGTAGCATTCCAAAAATAGAAAGGCATATATTAAAATTCTTGGAGGGTGTTTTGGGAATGAGTGCTCGATTTATATATAATTTACTTCTGGTAATCGAGTGGGGGTCTTGAGAAAATAGAGAGGGATTTTGGCTCACCAAATGTAGAGAGTTTGGTAATGATCAAAAAAATAGGGAGGTACATGATGAGACTTTTGAAGGATATTTTGGGAAAAAAATGGTTGATTTATATATAATTTATTAATAATTTTTGTTGGGATCCAGATAAAATAGGGAGCGCTTTTGGCTCCCTAAATATAGGGAGTTTGGTAGCAATCCCAAAAATATGGAGGCACATGGTGAAGCTCTTGGATGGTGGTTTAGGATGGAATGCTCGATTAGTTTTTAATGTACTTATGGTATTGGATGGGGGTTCTAAGAAAATAGTAAATAATTTTTACTCTCCAAATATAGAGAGTCTGGTAACGATCCCAAAAATAAGAAAGCACACACGCTTGGCTCTTAGAGGGTGTTTTATGGAGAAGTGCTTGATTTATATATAATTTACTTATGGTTATCGGTTAGAGGTCCTAAAAAAATAGAGAGCGATTTTGGCTCCCCAAATCTAGGGAGTCTGTTAGTGATCCCAAAAATAAGCATATAATGAGGCTCTTGGGTGGTGTTTTAGGGAGTAGGTTTTGATTTGTATATAATTTACTTATGGGTGTTGGGTCCTGAGAAAGAAATTAAGTGATTTTATTTTCCCAAATATAGGAAGTCTGTTAGGAATCCCAAAAATAGGTAGGCACATGATGAGGATCTTGGAGTTTGTTTTGGGAAAGAGTGCTCGATTTATATATAATTTACTTATGGTTGTCGGGCAAGAATGTTTAAAAAATAGAGAGTAATTTTGGTTCCTTAAATATAGGGAGTCTGTAGCGATCTCAAAAATAGGGAGGCACATAGCAAGACTCTAGGAGGGTGTTTTATAAAGTATTGCTCGATATGTATATAATTTACTTATTGTTGTCTAGTAGGGGTTTTAAGAAAATAAGGAGGGATTTTGCCTCCCCAAATATAGAGGGTTTGGTAGTGATCTCAAAAGTAAGAAGGCTCATTTTGAGACACTTTGATGGTGTTTTGGGGAGGAGTGTTTGATTTTTATATAATTTACTTTTGGTTGCCGGGTGGGGGTCCAGAGAAAATAGGGTGCGATTTTGGTTCTCCAAATGTATGGAGTCTGGTAGCAATCCCAAAATTAAAGATTAAATTTGGCTCTTTAAATATAGAAGTCTTGTAGCTATCCCAAAAGTATATAGGTATATGAAGAGCCTCTTGGCGGGTGTTTTGGAAAGAAGTGCTATTTTTGTATATAATTTATTTATAGTGATCAGATAGGGGTTAGGAGAAAATAGGGAGCGATTTTAGCTCCCCAAATATAGGGAGCCTGTAGTGATCCCAAAACTAGGTAGGCACATGGCGAGGCTCTAGGATGGTGCTTTAGGAAAGAGTGCTAGATTTGTATATAATTTACTTATAGTTGTTAGGTGAGGTCTAGTAAAAATATAGATCGATTTCGGTTCTCCAAATATAGGGTGTCTTATTATGATCTTAAAAATAAAAAGGAACATGATGAGGCTTTTGAAGGGTGTTTTATGAAGGAGTGCTCGATTTGTTTATAAGAGCATGAATAGCGGCCTCCTCAAAATGGGCCTCCTCAAAAGCTGAGTTGAGGAAATGGATGCCATGTCATTTTTGAGGAGGGGCACTAGATGGCACTCTCTAGCGGTCTCCTCAAATTACCTTTTGTAGTTTAAAGGGCAAAGCCCAACAGTGATAATTGAATTCATTTGGACCACACGATCAGTATCGTACGACTGCAATTTAATGGGCAAAGCCCAATAGTGAGAATCGAATTTATTTGGACCACACGATCGGCACCATATGGCTACGATTTACCCGGACAAAGCCACTCAAGTATGCACACTATGACATTGAGGAGGAATTTTCCGCCTCAACGTTAAGGAGGAGGTTGTAGAGTTTTGGTAGGGGCCACCGGGTGACCCTACTATTATGGAGCCCACTGGAAGTATTTTTTTAGCGATTCTCCTTAATGGTGGTGGGACCGGATGATTTGAGGAGGCTATTGTATATGCTCTAGTATACTTATAAATATCGAGTGGGGTTTAGAGAAAATAGGAAGTGATTTTGGCTCCCTAATTGTTTGGAGTCTAGTAACAAATCTACAAAAATATAAGCATATGGCGATGTTCTTGGAGGGTATTTTATAGAGTATTGCTCGTTTTGTTTAGAATTTATTTATTATCGTCGAGAGGGGGTTCTATGAAAATAGGTAGAGATTTTGGCTCAACAAATATAGGGAGTTTGGTAGCGATCCAAAAATTAGGAAGGTACATGACACAGCTCTTGGAGGGTGTTTGGGGAGGCGTACTCGATTTATATATAATGTTTTTTTGGATATTGGGTGGGGGTCATGAGTAATAGAGAACGATTTTGGCTCCTCAAATATAAGTAGTTAGGTAGTGATCCCAAAAAGAGATAGGCACATGGCGAGCCACTTGGATGATATTTTAGAGAGGAGTACTTGATTTATATATAATTTGTTTATAGTTGTCGGTAGGGTCCTAAGAAAATAGGGATCGATTTTAGTCGCCAAATATAGGTAGTTTGTAGCAATCCCCAAAGTAGGGAAGCACACGACGAGGCTTTTCTAGTGTGTTTTGGTAAGGAATGCTTGCTTTGTATATAATTTATTTATAGTTGTCAAGTGGGTATCCTGAGAAAATAGATAGCGATTTTGGCTATCCAAATATAGGGATCCTAAAAAAATAGGGAGGGATTTTGGCTCCGCAAATCTCGTGAGACTGGTAGCTATCCCAAAACAGGGAGGCACATGACGAGGCTCTTGGAGGGTGTTTTGGGAAGACGTGCTCAATTTTTATATAATTTACTTATAGTCATCGTGTAGGGGTCCTGAGAAAATAGGGAGCGACTTTGGCTCCCCAAATGTAGTAAGTCTAGTAGCGATATTAAGAATAGGGAGCCTCCAAATGTATAAATAAATCAAGCTCTCCCTACAAAATACCCACCAAGAGACTCGTTAAGTGGCTCCCTATTTTTTAGATAGTTACCAGACTCTCTATATTTTGGTAGCCAAAATCGCTATTTATTTTCTTAGGACACCCACCTTACAACTATAAATAAATTATATACAAATCACACATTCCTCATCAAAACACCCTACAAAAGCCTAGCCATATGCTTTCCTATTTTGAGGATCGCTACAGACTACCTATATTTGGGGACTAAAATCGATCCCTATTTTCTCAGGACACCACCGACAACCATAAACAAATTATATACAAATCGAGCACTCCTCTCTAAAATATAATCCAAAAGGCTCGCCATGTACCTATCTCTTTTTGAGATCACTACCTAACTCCCTATATTTGAGGAGCCAAAATCACTCCC
Source organism: Chamaelirium japonicum (assembly GCA_947650365.1). Lineage (NCBI taxonomy): Eukaryota > Viridiplantae > Streptophyta > Magnoliopsida > Liliales > Melanthiaceae > Chamaelirium > Chamaelirium japonicum. The sequence continues at coordinate 24,415,040 of OX393555.1, forward strand.
TACTACTCATTTCCCCCACCGATATCCAAAAGTAAATTATATATAATATGAATACTCCTCCCTAAAACACCCTCCAAGAACCGTGCCATATACCTTCCTGGTTTTTGGATCGCTACCAAACTTCCTATATTTGTGAAGCCAAAATCGCTCTCTATTTTCTTAGAGCCCCCACTCGACAATAATAAATAAATTATATACAAATCAAGCACTACTTTATAAAACACCCTCCAAGAGTCTCGCCATACTTTCGTAATTTTAGGTTCGTTAGCAAACTCTAAACAATAGGTAAGCCAAAACCCCACTCAATATCCATAAGTATATTATAAACAAATGAAGCACTCCTTCATAAAACACCTTTCAAGAGCCTCATTATGTGCCTTCTTATTTTTAAGATCGCAGCAAGACATCCTATATTTGGGGAGCCAAAATCAATCTATATTTTTACTAGACCTCACCTGACAACCATAAGTAAATTATTTACAAATCTAGCCCTCCTTCCCAAAGCACCCTCCTAGAGCCTTGGCATGTGCCTACCTAGTTTTTGGATCACTAAAGACTCCCTATATTTGGGGAGCTAAAATCGCTCCCTATTTTCTCATGACCCCTACCCGATAATTGTAAATAAATTATATATAAATCTAGCACTTCTTTCCAAAACACTCGCCAAGAGGCTCTTCATGTGCCTACATACTTTTGGGATAGCTATAAGACTCATATATTTAAAGAGCCAAAATTAATCCCTATTTCTGTGATTGCTACTAGACTCCATACATTTGAAGAACCAAAATCGCATCCTATTTTCTCTGGACCCTCACAAGACAACCATAAGTAAATTATATAGAAATCGATCACTTCTCCCCAAAACACCATTAAAGTGTCTTAAATTGAGCCTTCTTATTTTTAAGATCTCTACCAGACCCTCTATATTTGGGGAGGCAAAATCCCTCTCTATTTTTTCAAGATACCCACCAGATAACCATAAGTAAATTATATACATATCCAGAAATACTTCCCAAAATACCCTCCTAAAGTCTCGTTATGTGCCTCCCTATTTTTAAGATCACTACGGACTCCCTATATTTAAGAAGCCAAAATTGCTCCCTATTTTTTAAGCACCCTTACCCGACAACCATAAGTAAATTACATACAAATCGAGCACTCTTTTCCAAAATAAACTCCAATAGCCTCATCATGTGCCTACCTATTTTTGAGATTACTTATAGACTTCCTACATTTGGGGAGATAAAATCACTTCATTTCTTTCTTAGGACCCAACATCCATAAGTAAATTATATACAAATCGAAATCTCCTCCCTAAAACATCCCCAAGAGTATCATCATATGCTTATTTTTGGGATCACTACCAGACTTCCTAGATTTGGGGAGCCAAAATCATTCTCTATTTTTTTAAGACCCCACCGGACAACTATAAGTAAATTATATATAAATCAAGCACTTCTCCATAAAACACCCTCTAAGAGCCTTGTCGTGTGCTTTCTTATTTTTGGGATCGCTACCATGCTCCCTATATTTGGGGTGTAAAAATTATTTTTTATTTTCTTAGGACTCCCATCCGATAACTATAAGTAAATTAAATACTAATCGAGCACTCCTCCCTAAAACACCATCCAAGAGGTTTGCCATGTTCCTCCCTATTTTTGGTATCGCTACCAAACTCACTATATTTGGAGAGCCAAAAGCACTCCCTATTTTATCAGGACCTTACCAAAAATCATTAATAAATTATATATAAATCAATCATTTTTTCCCCAAAACACCCTTCAAAAATCTAATCATATACCTTTCTATTTTTTTGATCGCTACCAGACTCCCTACATTTGGTGAGCCAAAATCCCTTTCTATTTTCTCAGGACCCCCACCCGATAACCATAAGTAAATTATATACAAATCGAGCACCCGTTCTCAAAACACCGTCCAGGAATCTCGCTATATGTCTCTCTATTTTTGGAACGCTACCAGACTCCCTATATTTAGGGAGCCAAAATCGTTTCTTATTTTCATTGGCCTCCCACCCAACTTTCATAAATAAATTATATACAAATCAAGCATTTCCCCTAAAAGCACTCTCCAAGAGCCTTGTCATGTGCCTTCCTATTTTTGGGATAGCTTCCAAACTCTCTATATTTAAGAAGCCAAAATCGTACATTATTTTCTCAGGACTTCCAATCGACAACCATAAGTAAATTATACAAATTGAGCACTTCTTTTCAAAACATCTTCCAAAAGTCACACCATGTGCCTCTCTATTTTGGCAATCGCTACCAGACTTCCTATATTTGGGGAGTCAAAATCATTCATTATTTTTGTAGGACCTCTACCCGATAACCATAAACAAATTATATACAAATCAAATACTTTCTCTAATACTAACATCCAAGAGCCTCGTCATGTGCCTCTATTTTTTTGGGATCGCTACCAGATTCCCTATATTTATGGAGCCAAAATTTATTCTTATTTTCTCAGGTCCCCCAACTGACAAACTTAAGTAAATTTTTTTAAATCGAGCACTCCTTCCTAAAATACTCTCCAAGAGACTCACTATTTTTGGGATCACTATAAGACTACCTATATTTGGGAAGCCAAAATCGCTTCCTAGTTTCTCTGCACCCTCACCCGACAACCATATGTAATTATTATACAAATCGAGCACTCCTCTCCAAAATATCCTCCAAGTGCATTACCATGTTCCTCCATATTTTTAAAATAATACCAGACTACCTATATTTGGGGAGCCAAAATCGCCCTCTATTTTTTCAGGAACTACCATCCGATAATTACAAGTAAATTTAATTTAAATCAAGTACTCCTTCCCAAAACACTTTCTAGAAACCAAGTCATGTGCCTCCCTATTTTTTGGATCGGTACCAAACTTTCTATTTTTGGGTACTAAAATTGTTCTTTTTTTTTATTATGACCCCCGCCCGAAAACCACAAGTAAATTATAAACAAATTAAGCACTCCTTCCAAAAATACCCTCGAAGACCCTCGCCATGTACCTCCTTATTTTTTGGATTGCTATAGACTCCCTACATTTAGGGAGCCAAAATCATTCCCTATTTTTTCAGGACCCTCACCCGACTACCATAAGTAATTTATATACAAATCGAGCACTCCTCCCCAAAACACCCTCTAAAAGCCTCGCCATGTGCATACCTATTTTTTGGATCGCTACCAGACTCACTATATTTGGGAAGCCAAAATCACTTCCTATTTTCTTAGGACCCCCACTCAATAACCACAAGGAAATTATATTCAAATCGAGCACTCCTCACCAAAATACCCTATAAAAGCCTCTCCATGTGCTTCCCTATTTTGGAGATCGCTACAGACTACCTATATTTGGGGACTAAAATCGATCCCTATTTTCTCAGAAGCCCACTGACAACCATAAAGAAATTATATACAAATCGAGCACTCCTATCTAAAATATCATCCAAGTTGCCATATGCCTATCTCTTTTTCGGATCGCTACCTAACTCCCTATATTTAAGGAGCCAAAATTGCTTCCTATTACTCATGACCCCCACCCGATATCCAAAAGTAAATTATATATAAATCGAGTACTCCTCCCCAAAACCCCTTCCAAGAACCATGCAATATACCTTCCTAATTTTTAGATCGCTACCAGACACCCTATATTTGTAAAGCCAAAATTGCTCTCTATTTTCTCAGAACCCCCATTCAATAATAATAAATAAATTATATATAAATCAAGCACTACTTTATAAACCATCCTCCAAGAGCCTCATCGTATGCTTCCGTATTTTTAGGTTCATTACCAGACTCCAAACAATAGGGGAGCCAAAACTAATATCTATTTTCTCTTAACCCCACTCGATATCTATAAGTATATTATAAACAAATCGAGCACTCATTCATAAAACACCCTTAAAGAGCCTTATTATTTACCTTTCTATTTTTAAGATCGCAACAGGACACCCTATATTTGGGGAGCCAAAATCGATCTATATTTTTACTAGACCTCACCCGATAACCATAAATAAATTATATATAAATCCAGTCCTCCTTCCCAAAGCACCCTCCTAGAGCCTCGCCCTGTGCTTACCCTGTTTTGGGATTACTATAGACTCCCTACATTTGGAGAGCTAAATTATATACAAATCTAGCACTTCTTTCAAAAACACCCGCCAAGAGGCTCCTCATGCACCTACATACTTTTGGGATAGCTACCAGACTTCTATATTTAAATAGCCAAAATTAATCCCTATTTATGGGATCGCTACCAGACTCCATACATTTGGAGAACCAAAATCGCACCTTATTTTCTCTGGACCCCCACCCGACAACCATAAGTAAATTATATAGAAATCGAGCACTCCTTTCATAAATACCATCAAAGTATCTTAAAAATGAGCCTTCCTATTTTTGAGATCGCTACCAGACCCTCTATATTTGGAGAGTCAAAATCCCTTTATATTTTCTCAGGACCCCCACCAAACAACCATAAGTAAATTATATACAAATCGAGCACTACTCCCCAAAACACCCTTCAAGAGTCTCACTATGTGCCTTCCTATTTTTGAGATCGCTGCAGACTCCCAATATTTATGGTGTCAAAATTGCTTCCTATTTTTTAGCATCCCCGCCCGATAACGTATTATAAGTAAATTATATACAAATCGAGCACTCTTTTATAAAACAACCTCCAAGTTTCTCACCATGTGCTTACCTATTTTTGGGATCGCTACCAGACTCCCTACATTTGGAGAGTAAAAATCACTTCTTTTTTTTTCAGGACCCAACATCCATATATAAATTATGTACATATCGAGCACTCCTTCCCAAAACACTCTCCAAGAGCCTTGCTATATGCCTAATTATTTTTGGGAATGCTAATAGACTTTCTAGATTTGGGGACCTAAAATTGCTCCCGATTTTATTAGGACCCCCACCTGACAACCATAACAAAATTATATACAAATTAAGCACTTCTCCGCAAAATACCTTCTAAGAGCTTCGCCATGTGCTTTCTTATTTTTTGGATTGCTACCAGACTCTTTATATTTGGGGACTCTTAATCGCTTACTATTTTTTTATAATATCTATCTTGATAACCATATATAAATTATATACAAATCGAGCTCTTCTTTCCAAAATACCATCCAAGAGCCATACCATGTACCTCTCTATTTTGGGATCACAAACAGACTTTCTATATTTGGGGAGCCAAAATTGCTCTTTATTTTATCAGGTCCCCACTGAAAATCATTAATAAATTATAAATAAATCAATAATTTTCTATGTAGATTAGTTTCGATGAAAGTTTAAATTGTGTAACGTGCACCATGAACGGTCTTTCGACCACAAAATCGCTTCCGCTACAAGACTCTACCATGGAATTATTTCCAACAATTGGTATCAGAGCCGCATTAGTGGTGTGCGTTTCACGCTTTTTTCATGAAACCAACATGTGTGCGCATGATGAATGCGTGAAATCATCGGGGTTCTTAATCTTAGATCATGCATATGTATAGATTGTGCTTGTTCTATTAATCATTCTTGCAGGGCACCGCTATAAAAAATCTAGATCTATGTTTTGTGCTTGCTACCGGGGGTCGGACCCCGAGTTAGCAATTGTCTGGATTTGCTCTTTGTTTGTGGATATATAATTGAGCCGTAGATTGGGCGAGTGATGGGGGTTGACCATCCTCGGTTCCCATGGCCTTTTTTCTAGGTGTGTTTTCTTTTCTTTCTAGGAAATTATGTATGAGCAAGCACTTGCTCGAAGCGTACTAGACTTTTTCGGTTACAGATCAAGAAGAAAGATGTGCCAAAGAAATCCACCATCGGGAGCAGAAGCGGAACCATGGAGGATGAAGACGATCCGGCAAAGTATTCACGAGCGCGACGGAGGAGCCGGACCGAGAAACCTTGCGAAGAAAGCTAGAGGCCTGCGCTGTGCTAATTAGGTTCAGGGGTCGAACCCTGAACTTAATTCAGTTTTAATGGTTGCTTTCTTTATTAGTTCTTTATGTTTTATATCGAACCCCGATTAGATAATGTGATTATCAGTTTTCAGAGGGATGTCTTTCCCCTCCGGTCCATGCGACTGTTTGAGGATAGGATCTCGCTAGATGACGCCTATTATTTAGTTGACTTTTGATGTTAGTGGGATCCCATCACATATGGTTATGCCACCATTAGGTCAGCACCCGACTAGTCGGGTGTGCCTATTTGGCCAGCATCGAAATCAAAGATGAGATAGAGATCCATTGAACATCAATTATCAAATTTATAAGCGAGGCGCCATGACTAGTGGGAGTCCTTTCCAGTGGGTCTGACTCTAGGATTAGCTCCAGAGCATTAGTGTGATAACCAATTTTGCAAAGCATCGATATTATCGGAATATGTAATGTGACCCTTGAATGGAGAAATCCGCTTGAGGCAGGGATTGATATTCCGAGAATGATTAATGCTAGGCGAAGGGCTTGAACGCTAGTGGGAGCATGGTGTGACCAGGGTCTAGTATATAGGAGGTTGCTACCTTTGCATTTGCATAAATTCATACTCGCAAAATAACCCTCATATATATAAGGGATGTAATAGAGGACTTTTAGAGGTCCTCTGGCCTCCACGGCTAATCACTTCGTACTCGAGTGGAAGGGCATAACTCAACAACCCCCTCGGGTGAGAGCTGTGTTTTTTTCTATGCCAAGCTACTTAGTGATCTCCTTCGGGATATGGCAGTTACGGTGCCAAGTGTTCAGGCTTTACTCACCCTCGTGGGGGCCGTTAGAATTCCCGTGCTGTAATTGCCTAAGCTCGTGGGTAAGCATCCTAAGTACACGTGAGGTATTCGTTGCGAAGACAACGGTGATCACGTGGTACTGGCCAAAATATAACCATGGTCCATCAAAGCCCGTAGTTGGCAGATTTGGATAGGGTCAAGGAAAAGACCCGTGTAAGCGGAAGACCTGCACACTGCCCCCTCGGACAGGTGTAGCCTACTCCGAGATCATACATACATGGTTAATTAATCCATAGAGATGGCTTCGCTTGAGGGTAGCGTTGACATATGGATATAATTAGCTTGTTTTAAAAATCCATAAAATAAGTTTTCATGCATTCTCATTATTCAGATGACCAAGTTAGACCCTCTGTCCGCTATCCTAAATAACCACAAACTTACCGGTCCCAACTATGAGGACTGGAAGCGCAACCTGTACCTGGTCTTAAGGATTGGTAAACACATGACAGCCCTGAATGACCCTGAGCCAGATTTGCCAGGACCCGATGCCATAGAGGCACAGTTAAAGGCTTTTACTGACTGGAAGGAATCTAATGAAATATGTAAATGCTATATTATAGCATCCTTGCAAACAACTCTGCAGAAGCAAGTCGAGGAGATACCCGACGCTTCTGACATGATATTGTATCTGAAGGAGATGTTTGAAGGTCACAATCGTGTTACACGATACCTTAATATCAAGAAACTCGTCGGCACTAAGATGTACAATGGGACGCTGGTTCGGGAACACATGATGAAAATGTTTGGGTTCCAGAACGAACTAGCTACTATGAACATTGTGCTAGAAGGCGAGGTGATGACAGACATCTTCCTCTCGTCACTGTCTGGAGCCTTTGAAGGCCTTATCACCAACTTTAATTTAAACAAGTTGGCTATGACAAATGCAGATCTTCTGGGAGCTCTCCAGGCAGCTGAGGATGGCTTCAAGTAGAAGGGCGAAGCACTTCATATGCAACGCAGATCCTTCAAGAAGCCTGGTAAACCTCAAGGCAAGAAACATAAGAAGAAACCTAAGTCTGCACCTGTGTAGGACTCTGCTGGGGCCTCTGGGTCTGGAGAATTTAAGAAACCGGGCACGAAGTGTTTCCGGTGTGGCCAGAAGGGTCATTGGAAGAAGGACTGTAAGAAACCTCAGAATACTGGCGAAGGTAATCTACAACTCTTAGTTGTCGAATCATTTCTTTCAAGTAATAGTTCTTTTGCTAGCTGGATTGTGGATTCAGAATCCACTAACCATGCCTGTAACTCTCTTCAGGGGTTTCGAGAAAGCAGAAGGTTGCTTGATGGAGAGGTGACCTTGAGCATGGGAACTGAGGCTGTGGCTGCTGCTGAAGCTATTGGAGACGTTAATCTTAGTTTTTCGAATAATAAGACTTTGACTCTTAGAGATGTCTTTTATGTACCGTCCTTGAGACGTAACTTAATTTCTATTTCTTCTTTAGTTAATGAAGGTTATTCAGTTTATTTTGATGCTTCTGGTGTGTCGTTTAAACTGAATGGAACTTTTATAATAAGAGGAATGGTTCAGAATCATCTCTATATTGTCAGTCCTAAATTTGAAAAAGATAACATAATAACTTCAGCATTTAATGTTAATTCATCTAAGCGTAAGAAACCTTCAGAGAATTTAACCCAATTATGGCACTTACGGCTTGGGCATATTGCCTTAGACAGGATCCATAGGATGGTAAAGGTCGGGCTTCTGAAAACAGATCCTAAGGAGATCCTTCCCACCTGTGAATCCTGCCTGGAAGGCAAGATGACCAAGAGGGCCTTCAAAGGCAAAGGAGTGAGAGCTACTGAGGTATTGGAGTTAATCCATTCAGATGTATGTGGACCCATGAGCGTCAAGGCGATAGGAGGCCATGAGTACTTCATCACTTATACTAATGATTACTCAAGATATGGTTATATTTACCTTATGCATCAGAAGTCTGAATCCTTTGATATGTTCAAAGAGTTCAGGGCTGAAGTAGAAAAACAGACAGGTAAATGTATAAAAACCCTTCGATCTGATCGAGGAGGTGAATACCTATCTGACGAGTTCCTTGGGTATTTGGTGGAGCATGGGATAACATCCCAGTTAACTGCTCTAGGTACCCCACAACAGAATGGAGTCTCTGAGAGAAGGAATCGAACCTTGTTGTACATGGTTCTAAGCATGATGAGTTATGCCTGTTTACCAACGACCTTTTGGGGATATGCCCTTCAGAAAGCAGCATATGTTCTGAATCACGTTCCGTCTAAATCAGTGCCTCAGACCCCTAGAGAACTGTGGTCAAGGCAAAAGCCAACACTACAGCATTTCAGAATATGGGGATATCCTGTACATATACGGGTAGACAAGAGGGAAAAGATGGAGCCAAAGTCCAAAGCATGTCTGTTTGTAGGATATCCCAAAGAGACTAAAGGTGGACTATTTTATGATCTTGAGGAAAAAAAGGTAATCGTTTCAACGAATGCCATTTTCCTAGAACATGATTATATTATAGACCACAAGCCTGCTAGTAAGGTAGTCCTGGATGAGCTACTGGGTACTAGATCAGAGAGCGCATCCGAAAGTATAGTGGGAGCTGACATTACAGACACTAATATACCAGAAACTGTAGAACCTATTCATCCTGTAACATAACCACCACCTCGTCGCAGTGGAAGAAGCATCAGAGCTCCTGACAGATACTATGGAGAAATCTTATTGGTTGATCCAGAAGGTCAGGAGGATGACCCACTGAGCTACGATGAGGCAGTGGGAGCTTCTGACAACTCTGACTGGCAAAAGGCTATGGAGGTAGAAATTGCATCAATGTCCCATAACGCTGTCTGGACTCTTGTTACACTGTCATCCAATATTAAACCTATTGAGTGTAAGTGGGTGTATAAAAAGAAGAGAGGATCTGATGGTACTATCGAGACTTATAAAGCTAGATTAGTTGCCAAGGGTTATACCCAGAGAGAAGGAATCGACTTTGATGAAACCTTCTCGCCGGTAGCTATGATAAAGTCTATTCGAATCCTCCTATCCATTGCAGCCCATTACAACTGGGAGATCTGACAGATAGATGTCAAGACAGCATTTCTCAATGGAAATTTGGAAGAAGACATTTATATGATGCAGCCACCAGGTTTTGAGTCAGAGGGTCAGGAACATCTAGTTTGCAAGTTGCAGAAGTCCATTTATGGACTAAAACAAGCATCTAGAAGTTGGAACATCCGTTTTGATCAGGAAATCCAGTCATATGGATTTACTCAAAACGAGGATGAACCATGTGTATACAAAAGGAGTGATAAGACTACAGTGATATATTTGATACTTTACGTAGACGATATTCTACTCATTGGGAATGATGTTGGAACATTATCAACGGTAAATGTCTGGTTGTCAACACAGTTCGATATGAAAGATCTAGGTGAAGCGAGTTATGTTTTGGGAATCAAGGTAACACGTGATCACCAGAACAGGATTCTCTCGCTGTCACAGGCCGCGTATATAGATAAGGTTATGGCTAGGTTTGACATGCAAAACTCCAAGAAGGGTTTTGTGCCATTTAAACATGGCATAAAACTGTCTAAGGATCAATGTCCTCAGACACCTGAGGAGAGAGCAGAAATGCAGAAGATACCTTATGATTCGGTATTAGGTAGTCTGATGTATGCTATGCATTGTACAAGGCCAGATATCTGTTTCGCAGTAGGCATGATGGGTCGGTTTCAGTCGAATCTGGGTCCAGATCACTGGACAGCTGTGAAGTGTATACTCAAGTACCTTCGTAGAACAAGGGACTATGAGTTGGTTTACACTGCACAAGAACTGACGCCGATTGGATACACAAATTCTGACTTTATGTCAGATTTGGAATCCAGAAAATCGACATCAGGTTTTGTGTTTATGTTAGGAGGAGCAGCAGTTAGTTGGCAGAGTGTGAAGTAGAAATGCATCGCAGACTCTACCAAAGAGGCTGAGTACGTTGCAGCGTGCGAGGCAGCCAAAGAGGCGGTATGGCTTAAGAAATTCCTTACGGATTTGGGGTGCGTACCAGAGGCCCAGTTACCTATTGTGCTTTTACTGCGACAATAGTGGGGCGGTAGCACAAGCAAATGAGCCAAGACATCGCCAAAAGGGGAAGCACATCGAGCGCAAGTTCCACTTGATTCGGCAGTTTCAAAAGCAAGGGCGAGTAGCGGTGACACAGATTGCATCTACAGATAATGTTGCTGATCCTTTCACAAAGGCAATACCTACCAAGGCATTCGAGCGATATGTGGACGCGATGGGAGTCAAAACCATTTTGCTACGCTAGACCAAGTGGGAGATTGTTAGGATTGATGTGTTCTAAGCTTGTAAAACTTTATGTTTTGGTCTAATAAAGATTGATAGTTATTATTATATAAGATGCATATAGGTGCGTAACACAGTTACGTGTTCTTTTGAGAAAAGAGAGCCATGGTTATATGGTAGTCCACTAAGTTGAAGACTGAGTGGATTGGTCCCATATAATCTAAATCAGTTCGTAGCTATGATCAAGTTGGTCGCCTCATCATGTTAAGCTGTTGGCGATGACAGTTCATGGGATGTCTTCACCATGGTCATCACCAGGCACAGTGTCTGTGGCTGAACGGAACTAACACGGTGTACAGATCAGTGAGCAGACACTGGTACACTAAGCCATGTTTCTTCTTAGGGTAAAACGGTCCTAAACCCTGAGGAACCACGTCTGATGGACTAACCAGTTACGTGGTGCTTTGGCGCACCAATGTGTGAGGATCCGTATACAGTGATCCAAAACCACAGTGTACTGGGTTACCCGGCTGGCGTTGCATTAGCGTGTCACTCCTGCAGGCCATCCACACCCCTGAAGGGAGGTGCGTTCCTTGGTATGACTTACACTGTACCAAACCCAGGCCTGGTGGTCACCAGTTTGACTGTTGACCGGGTTCGATTACTCAACGAGGTAATCAGAGGTACGATGTATAGGTCAACCTGGAAGGAACCAAGTCATATGATCATCCGAGTCTGACGGTAGTCTCCACCGCTCGAAGAGAATCATGGCATCAAGTGGAGGGACAACGAGTTTACCACTACTAAACGGAGAGCAGGGGTATGATAGAGAACATAGTAAGTCTGGGTGAATTGGAGTGCAGCCTGCGTCGCACTCTGGGTGGCTACGCAGGTTAACTCGAGCTCAGAGGATCGATGGTACACTCGGGTAGTGTATCGATCGAGCTTGAGTTGGAAGCCATGAACCCCGGTCCCTGATGGTTCCACCTTATCAACATTATGTACGGTTCTTGAACCATCTCCTCGGAACACCATTAGCATTAAGAGGAAGAAAGAAGTATACGGTCCGTGTGTGCTTGGCACTAGAGCACGGTAGATGCGTAACTATATACGAGTACTAAGGGTTATGCCCGAGACTAGTACATAGTCGCATGTAGTAATCCCTAGCCATAAGTGAACTTCGCTGCACAGGTGCGATGCACCGGGATGTGCTGCGAGTTGACTAGTTGACTTTGCTAGAGGCACCCTTTGGTGACCTCAGTTAATAGTAGGTAACTAGTAGAAATCACTTAAGTAATGGCCGCTAGGTATCACACGCTAGAAATGGTCAAAATGAGGCGTCAGGGCGTTTTGGTAAAAACCTCACTCTGCCGGACCTCACTGTTGGCCGACCCTAGCAGTGGGAGACCTTGCTAGGGCCGGCCCTATGTTATAGGGATGAGAATCCCTCATCTATAGGGGCCGGCCATATAGATAGGGATAGGGCCTAGAATCGGTTAAGATCGAGCCCTAAAATGTGGGAAAACGGATAAATACAAGAAGAGATAAAAATGAGATAATAGAGAGATAATTGTGGGAGGTCTTTATCCCCTTGGATCCTTATCCAAGGGGGAGGTCGGCCCTATATAAAGGGCTATAGGGGGCCGGCCCTATTGTTGCAAAAACCGAACCCCCCTCCCCTCTCATCTCTCTAGTTCTCTCTCGAATCCATCTCCCGTTTCCCGCTTGCAACTTCGTCTTCCTCACGTGGAGTTTTGAAGAAGGAGAAGGGTCGTTCTTCGGAGGCACTCAGAGATCCGAGAGCGATGTTCCGTGCATCGTGTGAGATCGGGTGAACAAGAAGGCAACATCTCCATTCGTACCATCGGCATCTTCGCGAATGATCTTCCGTCTCCATCGACAAAGAAGATAATTCTCCGCGGTTAAAAGATCCGCACGAAAGGTATGTGTAATCTAACAAGTAGATCTAGCGAGTATCATGATTTGCATGCATGCTAGTTAATCATTACGCTAGATTGCCGTTAGGGTGTTCGATTCACATGCATACGCATGCACACATATGTAGATTAGTTTCGATGAAAGTTTAAATCGTGTAACGTGCACCATGAACGGTCTTTCGACCGCAAAATCGCTTCCGCTGCAAGACTCTACCATGGAATTATTTCCAATATTGTGATTGCGCGTAGGTGGGTGCATGGGTGTGCATAGGTATATAGGTGGGTATGCGTGGGTAGGTGTGTCTAGTTGGGTGTTCATGGGTGGGTGTGTGTGTGCGTGGGTGGGTATGTATGTGTGGGAGATATGTGTGCTTGGGTGGGTGAATATGCATAGATGGGTGTGCATGGGTGGGTGGGTGTGTGTATGAGGAAGGAGGGGTAAGTGGGTAGGTGCGTGGGTTTGTGGTTGGGTATGTGTATGTTGGTGGGTGGTGGGATGAATATGTGAGGGTGTGCGTGTGTGTGTGTGGGTGTGGGTGCGTGGGTGTGTGCATGGGTGTTCTTGTATGGGTGGGTGAGGTGGTATATGGGTATGTGTTTGGGTGGGTGGGTGGATGTGCGTAAGTGGGTGTGCATGGTTGTGTGTGAGTGGGTATGTGTGGGTGGGTGAGTGGGTGTGTGGATGGGTGGGTATGTGGATGGGTGGGTATGTGTGTGTGGTCGGGTGGGTTGGTGTGTGTGGTTGTGTTCGGGTGGGTGGGTGTGTGCATAGGTGGGTGAGTGGTTGTGCAGGCTACCGCTACCCTCCGCTGCTGGCAACCCACCATTGCCGCGTTCTCCTCCTCTTTATTCCCCCTTTCCCACCTCCTTTCTCATCCCCTACTTCTTCCTCCTCTTCATCCATCTCCTCATTCCTGCTCCTTCCCCTCCACCTTCCTTCTCTTTTTTCTTCCTCTTCTTTTTCCTCCTCCTCTTCACTCCCTCCCCTCCATGAAATCGTAGCACCAATTCTTAACCGATAGAATCATCCAACATGCACTGATCGTGAGCGATTGGCCGAATGCACCTTCTGCGCTCGAAATGCACCTTCTGTGTTAGAAATCCAGACACATACATATCTTAACCGATGAAAAAGCTGAAGATCTGATCTTGCGCAAATTGAGACTCGGACAATCGAGTCCAAGAAAGAGCAGGACGACGACCTTGCTCTGATAATACCATGTTACTTGGATACCGTGTTACATAGAGAGATTCAGGTTTGGGAGAAAGATTGATTCTTATTAGGATCTATTGTCCTCAATATATAGCAGGCCGGGTTCCACTTTGGTACCAATTCGATACCATACCAAACCCATCTCGGCCATCTAGCTATCTCATTTTCCTTGCATCCTAACTTGACCTCAAACTTCATCATTTCTGGGATTGGGTTAAGTTAGGGTCTCCGAAATGTGGTCTAATCGAAATAAGCCCGGCACAACTCATTTAAGGGTGATAATATTATTATTTTGAGATCGGCGGGTGTTTTGGAACCTTTCGGGCAATGGCCCACTTCAGACTCAGAATAATTCCTTTGTGAGTGAAAATCGACCCACTCGATAATTCCCACTTCACTCTTAGGTAAATCAAAGGAGGAGTTGAACTCACAACCTCCTCACCAAAGCATCTGCTTTGCCAACTCTCTTATCCCCTTGTGGGTCATTAAGGCGATCTTAAGTGATACTTTACCGCTCGTCACACGAGACAGCTTCGATGCCACTCGGCTCCCATAAGCATGAACCGCAAGATATGATCTCGATTTCAACTAACCGCAGAGTAGCAACGTGGCACAATCCCAAGTGAGAGGTTTTCATATATGTATCTAGTGTCATATATGTGCAATGCACCGATCACTGGGGAAAATTTTTAGCATATCCTGCGTACGCTACAACCGCAGGGGCCACTGCGATTCAAGAGACATGGGATAGCAGGTCCCAGCACATGGGGCTAGTGGCCCCCAACACTTAGAGCGCGCTGATAGGCTCTGGGCAACGGTTGTAGCGTACGCAGGATGTGCTGAAAATATTCCTCTCGTCCCGTGCCCGTGTGGTGGCGGGGTGCAATTCATCCACCACCACCTGCGTCGGATGACTATGACGCCACCACCTGTGGGTGCAAATTTTGGCAGAAGTTTACCAACTACCACGGGACCCACCAGCCCTGCCTGGTGGGCCCACGAAGACTACCACGGGACCCACCAGCCCTGCCTGGTGGGCCCACGAAGACTACCACGGGACCCACCAGCCCTGCCTGGTGGGCCCACGAAGACTACCACGGGACCCACCAGCCCTGCCTGGTGGGCCCACGAAGACTACCACGGGACCCACCAGCCCTGCCTGGTGGGCCCCTAAGACGACAGCTGAGCCCACCAGCTTTACCTGGAGGATCCCCAGATGCTGCAGCAGAAACCGCCATTTACCACCAGAGACTTCTATAAATAGCAGAGCCTTCGAATGTAAAAGGATCGAAATCTAAGATCCAGGTCAAAATCCAGAAACCAGCTCTGGAATTGCTATCTTCCCATCTACCATCTTTCTTTGATCTTCTTTTCTTTGAAGAGATCAGGGTGGTTTTAGTGATACTCGGCCTGTCGAGATCACTTCGAACAAAGTGTTAGTCAATTTGGGTTGCTCCCTATAGCACGGAGACGTAGGCTTCGGCTGAACTCCGAGATCACATCTTGTGTCAACTCTCTCTGATTGCATCTCTCTGTTTACATATCAAAAGCTTCAACTTCAATCAGCAGGTCGACCAACGACCTTCGACGTCAACTGCAACTTCAATTGACTGGTGCTGCGAAAGTCTTCGGGTCGGCACGAAGATTTTCCCCCACAGTTTGGCGCCGTCTGTGGGATCCGATCAAAAAGTCAAGCTCTCCGCTACTACTGGATCGGTTGAGCCAACAACTGATCTTGATAGTCAAACTTCCTCGCCCTTTCGGTTGATCAGACAACTGATCGGACGGCACTCTCGTTGCACCTTTCGCTCTCTGAATGGCGAGGACAAAACATCAAGGTCAACCAGAAGGAAGTAACACTCAACATCAACCTCGTCCTGAGACTCGTTCAATGAGTCAAAGGCTCAACTTCGGACAGCCCCTTGCTGTCCCCGAGATGGGGGTTCACTCAGGAAGCGGAAGATCAGTCGATCGACCGATCGCCCCTCATCTTCATCAATTAATTGGGCAGACTGTCCCTGCTCCTGCTGAAGACCCTCCATCGACATACCAAGTCTCTGCAGTCGATTTCCAATTGCTCCAACTGGCGAAACAAAACGCCACCCTCACGGCTGAGAGGGATGCTCTTAAGAGAGCAGCTTCCGAAGCTGGGATCGTTCTGCCTATCCCCTTTGCAAGCGAGAGGATCAATCTTCCACAACGCTCAATCCACTCCGAGCAACGGAGATCAATGGGCACTGCTGCCCTCGAGAGGATTCGACGTGACCCAACTCCCTCTGCTGCTCCTTGGAAGCAAAGTGTTTGGGATCGCCTTGATGACGAGTCTTCCCAATCGTCTTCCGGCCGCAACTGCGACAAGAAGGCACCATCAAATCTCAATGCACCAAGGAGGCATCAAATGAAAGGCGTTCCTTCAAGAAGCCGAGTTTCCCCATCCATTCCACTTCAACGTGGACTTAGATCGGACCTTCGACATCGACTCCAACCGGCAAATACTTCAATGCCCGAGCAAGACCTTGCGATCTTGCCTCTTGACCCACCTCTAGGTCGAGGACACGGTCGTAGGGACGGTTACTCCTCTGCCGGGCCTCTACATCGAAGTCTCTTCGAGACCACCTTTCCAAGAGGATGGAGAACTCCTATCCTCCCCAAATTCAACTGCATCAGAGGAGATCCAAGCCTCCATATACTTGCCTTCAAGCAAGCTCTAACGCCACACGAAGAGGAAAACAATGTGCTCTGCCGCACCTTCGCAGGAAGTCTCGATGAGCCTTCGCTTGACTGGTATCACAACCTTCGAGCTGGGTCCATCACCCAGTTCAGTGTTTTGGCTAACCTCTTTGTGCAGCACTATCAACTCAATCTAAAGCCAGAGAAGAAGCTCGACTCTCTCTACCGACTAAGGATGGGTGCAGACGAGACTCTCCGCAGCTTCACGAGGAGGTTTCGCAACGAGCATGCTGCTCTCTCTGGAAGACATCTGGATGATGAAGCCATCATGTTGGCTTTCCAGAACGCTCTCCGCTTCGATCTACACATCTACAACGACTTTATCCGCAATCCCCCTCCTTCTCTGGGTGCAATGTTTGACCGAATTCAGAGAGAGATTGAGGTGGAAGACGATCAAGTCGCTCGGAAAGGGCGAGAAACTAAGAAAAGGCCTGCTGAAAGAGAAGCTCCTAAGTATGCTGCAAAGGCTCACAACACTGAAGCAGCAGCCCCTCCGGCCAACAAAAGATCAAAGAATGATGGGCGTCGATCTCCAACGAAGACCACTTTCACCGAGTGGAATATGCCGGTCGAACAGATACTCGACCGCATTCAACACGAAGAGTTCGTTCGGAGGCCCAATCCTCTTCAGCCAAATTCCAAATTCACAGCAGACAAAACAGTCTACTGTGACTTCCACCGAAGTCACGGCCATTCCACCGATCGATGTTTTCGGTTGAAATTCCATCTTGAAGACCTATTGCGAGAAGGCCATCTTCAAGAATTCGTCAACAACGGGCACGATCAACGTCGAACCTCTGCCAAGGGGAAAGAAGTGTGTTGGATACATCAAATCTCTTCCAACCGGCAACCGATTTCTGTGAATGCCAATGTCTTCGGCATTCATGGAACCTTACACAATCAAGCTTTGACCGGGAAGGAAGTGGATCGGCAGATTCGACGCATCTTCCATATTCGATCTACTGCAAACAAAGAAGATACCTGGATCGAGAAGCCCATCGAAGGTCTTGCTTGGCCATCCATAGTCTTCAACGATACCGATCTTCAAGGAGTTCATACTCCACATCGAGACCCCCTGGTCTTGAAACTCATCATCGACGGAAGCACCGTCAATCGAATCCTCATCGACACCGGGAGTTCTATCGATATTATGTTCTCGGACTGCTTCAAACGTCTGGGACATAAATATCAAAGCCTTGACGTCGTCCCGACTGTGATTACTGGTTTCAACGGCGAACAAAGCATCACGGTGGGTGAGTCGAGATTTACTCTGGACCTCAGCCGAGAGACTCGAGTCTCGGTGAGGTTTGCTGTTGTCGAAGGGGTCTCTAGCTACAACGCCATCCTCGGGCGACCCTTCCTTCACCAGATCAATGCCATCTCCTCTTCTTACCATCAACTACTCAAGTTTGCAACTGGAGAAGGCATCGTCTGCATTCGAGGTGATCAGCAAGCTGGAAGGTCTTGTGAAGCTGCTGCGGCAAAGACAGATCGAAAGATCAATATTGCTCCTCCAAAGCGGCCACGAGATGAAGTTGGTCCCTCTTCCAAATAGCAATCAAAGGAGATTCCGCTGACCGAACCTCCACCAATCGAATGGGAAACATCACCTTCAATTGAAGAAATCATCCCTATCAACATTGGCAGTGGAGATCTCCCTCGACAAACATTCATTGGTACCGGTCTTAGCGCCGCAGAAGCGCAAGACATGGTATCCTTCCTCCAGTCCAATATCGACGTCTTTGCGTGGTGCTTCGAAGACATGCCTGGGATCAATCCAGATGACGCTTGTCACCGACTTGCGATCAAAGAAGAAATAAAGCCTATCAAGCAAAAGCCACGCACCATCCGCCCAGAGTTGCAAGTTGCTGTGCAAGAAGAAATCACCAAGCTACTTGCAGCAGGCTTCATCCGAGAAGTAGAGTATCCTACTTGGATCTCTAATATTGTGGCTGTTCCGAAGAAGAATGGGAAAGTCAGAGTCTGCATCGACTTCACCAACCTCAATAAGGCTTGCCCCAAAGACCCATTCCCCATGCCAAGGATCGATAGACTCATAGATGCCACTGCTGGCCACGAGCTATTGTCTTTCATGGATGGGTATTCTGGATATAATCAAATTCCACTTCATCCCGACGATCAAGAGAAGACATGCTTCGTGACTAGCCGAGGTCTCTACTGCTACAATGTAATGCCATTCGGCCTCAAAAATGCTGGATCTACCTATCAAAGGCTAGTCACCAAGATGTTCGAAAACCAGATCGGCCGCAATGTCGAAGTCTATGTAGACGATCTGCTTACTAAAAGCTCCAGTCGAGGAGGTCATCTGTCTGATCTAGCAGAAACTTTCCAAGTCCTTCGAAAGTATCGAATGAAACTCAATCCTGCCAAGTGCGCTTTCGGAGTTCAATCTGGCAAATTCCTGGGTCATCTTGTGACCAGGAGGGGCATTGAAGCCAATCCTGATCAAATTCGAGCCATCCTCGACATGCCATCACCTACCAATCGAAAGGAGGTGCAACGTCTCACTGGAAGGTTAGCAGCACTCAATCGATTCATCTCAAAATCTTCAGATAAGTGCAAGCCTCTCTTCGACAAACTACGAAAGGCGGATACCTCCGGCTGGAGTCCAATCTGTGAAGAAGCATTTCAAAGCATCAAGAAATATCTGGTGCAAGCTCCTATCCTGACTGCTCCACTTCCAAAAGAAGACTTGTGGCTCTACCTCGTCGTGACCGATCAAGCAATCAGCGCAGTCTTAGTCAGTAGAAGAGAAGGCGTCGAACATCCAGTCTACTACATCAGCCACACTCTTCTTCCGGCTGAGACTCGCTACTCAAAAACTGAGAAGGTCATCCTGGCCTTGCTCACTGCATCGCGTCGTCTCCAACCATACTTCGTCTCTCACCAGATCACTGTCATTTCAGAACACTCGCTCAAAGATATCATTGACAAAGCTGGTCGAGCTGGTCGAATGACCAAATGGGTGATCGAAATGAGCTCCTTGGGGATTCAGTTCGAATCTCGCACTTCTATCAAAGGCCAAGCTATTGCTGATTTTCTAGCTGATTTTCCAGTTGAAGACCCCATCACTTGGGAAGAAGATGTCGACATGCGCTTGGAAGATGAGGACAATACTCCGATCAATCTTGCAACAAAAATTGATCCAAATCTCGAAGCTACTGCTACAACTCCTCCATGGAAGCTTTATACTGATGGAGCTTCAAGTTCGATCGGTTCGGGAACTGGGATAGTCTTAATATCCCCCGAACTTGATCATCTCCAGAAGGCCACTCTCCTTGGGTTTAACGCCACCAACAACGAAGCCGAATATGAAGCACTCATTTCGGGACTCGAAATGGCGGAATCCCTGGGGGTAGATCGAATCATCGTCTACAGCGACTCCCAGTTGATCATAAGGCAAATCAATGGAGAGTACACCGCTCGAGAAGAAAGAATGCAACTCTACTTGGCCTTAGTATGACGTCTTCAACAACGTTTTACTTGCGCTGAATTCATTCAAATCCCCAGAGCAGAGAACCGAGAAGCAGATGCCTTAGCCAATGCTGCCTCAGTTCTTGGGGACTCACTCGGAGGAAGGCAAATACAGATCGATTATCAAGAAGTGCCCAAGACCACCCCCGATCAACAGATCCTTACTACTACCAAAGGATCTGGGGGTGGAGATCAGCTTGAAGACTGGAGACGATCAATTTTCGACTTCTTCAAGCATGGCAAAATGCCTGAAGATCCAAATCAAGCCCAAAGAGTTCAAAGGAAGCTCCAATGCTACATTCTACAAGGAGAAGATCTATACTTCAAATCTCACAACGGGATGTTGCTCAAGTGCATTGGTCCCGAGCAAGCTCAAGCAATCCTGATTGATATCCACTCTGGAGCTTGTGGAAATCATTCGGGAGGAAGATCTCTTGAAGCCAAGACAAAGCTACAAGGGTACTACTGGCCGACAATGGCAAGGGATGCTCAACAAGTTGTTCAAAGGTGCGAGCCTTGCCAACGGCACGCTCGAGCTATCCATCTCCCTGCAGATGAACTTCATCAATTATCAAGTCCCTGGCCTTTCCATCAATGGGGGTTAGATTTCTTGGGTCCTTTCCCTCCAACTCCAAGCAAGAAGAAGTATCTACTGCTGGCCACTGATTACTTCACCAAATGGGTTGAAGCTGTGCCCCTCTTTCGAGAGACTGACGACGAAGTGATCAAATTCATTCGGCACAATATCTTCTCAAGGTTCGGCACACCTCAAGTTCTTGTTGCTGACAATGGAGCTCAATTTGACTCCGACAAATTCCGAGAGTTCTGTCTGAACAACGGTATCAAGTTATTCTATTCAACTCCAAGGTATCCTCAATGCAATGGCCAAGCAGAAGCCTCCAACAGAGCTATTCTTGGTATACTCAAGAAGAAACTCAATGACAAGAAAGGATTGTGGGAGCAAGTCCTACCTGAAGTTCTTTGGGGGTACCGCACAACTCCGAGAAGATCAACAGGGTTCTCACCCTTCCGTCTAACGTATGGATCGGAAGCAGTACTCCCAATAGAAAATATATCAAGTACTCTGAAGACCAGAGCAGTTGAAGAAGGAGTCAATGAAGAACTTTGGATCAATGATCTAGACTTCTCTGAAGAATTACGAGATCAAGCATCACTTCGTGTGGCCAAGTACCAACAGAAGATCAAAAGAGCCTACGACGAGAAAGTCTACAAGAGACAGTTCCCAGTGGGTAGTTTAGTTCTCAGAGCAGTTTTCTACAACACCAAAGAACACAGCAGTGGAAAGCTTGCTCCCAACTAGGAAGGTCCATATATCATTGAATCAGTGGGAGGCAAAGGTTCTTACAGATTGATCTCGCCAGAAGGAGATAGATTGCCTAGAGCTTGGAATTCTAGACACCTCAAGTTGTTCTATCCATGATGTAAATTCTGTGATGAATAAAGTTCTCTTTCAAGTATTCAAATGTGCCAGTGTTCAGCTTTACAATTCAAGTTCTGAAGCAGTTTTCAAGTTATCCATATTCAAATTACCAGGTCTTTTAACAAGTTTGGGTGTTAGAGTTGCGACTCAACCCCTTACTAGCAAATGTTAAAAACTGACCAGGTCTTTTAACAAGTTTGGGTGTTTGAGTTGCGACTCAACCCCTTACTGGCAAATGTTAAACTGACCTTCAAATTTCAATATTCAATTTCAATCAATTTCTACATCGTTTAACAGGTTTGGGTGCTTGAGTTGCGACTCAACCCCTCACATTCAAGTGTTAATACGAATTCAACGATCTACTGCTCTTCCACTATGCAGATCTTTTTTTTTTTTTTTTTTACCTGAAAAGAAAGAAAAGAAGTACTTAGTATATTGAATGCAAAGAAAAAGCAAGGACTAAAAAGAAAAACGTGGATGCGAAGTTCCTATTCGTCCGTTGCAATCCCCGGCAACGGCGCCAAAAACTTGCTACAACTTTAAGTAGTCCTAATTAAGGGACTAAAAAGTGTAATTTAACCCCAAGTATAGGGTGTGTAGCGAAGTAGTGATCTCGGTGAGTCCGAGGTCGATTCCACAGGGACTAAAGGACTAATGGGAACTAATGTGATGACAGTGCGTGAACGTGAGTGCAAATCAGGATTTTCCACTGAGAGTGGAGCACGAATGATGAAACTACGTTACTAAATTAAATAGAGATAAGTATTGCAATTAATTAAAGGAGGTTACGATGGAGATGAGGCTAAGGCATCCGGGTTCAACCTAGTAGTATATTATGCATTCTTTTGATCAATAAGTATATATGACGATAGCATGAAAATTAATTCGGATGCATGCTACAGTGGTCTTTAAGCATTGCACATGCCCGGAGTCAATGTGCAATCAAAAGGACTTGTACACATGCATCGATTTCTAAAGATATGCATCTATCATACTAAAATAGATTAAAAAGCATATGACGAGAGACTCGTGAAGCTCGTGTCATCAAGCCACAGGGATTCGCAAGCATTACGTATGCCCGGAGTCGATACGAAATCAAACAAATTTGCAAGCTAGATGCCATACATCTTAGAATAGTGTCATTCATATAGGATTCAATCATAAGACAATTAAAACATTATTACTGATCAAAGAAACACATAATAACTACTAGGCATCCCCCATAGCCTTAGCTAGGGGTTTAGCCGTGCATGTTCATAGAGTTTAACATAGAAGCATAAGTGCAAGCAAACTCCATTAAAGAAATACGAAGGATGGCGCTCGTGGATGATGGCTTCCGGCGATGGTGACGACGTGCGATGACGGTGACGGCGTGGATTTGGCGACGGTGAAGCGTGGCTCGGAGATGATGGTCCGGATGCGTTGATGACGATGCCGGGTGGAGGACGATGAAGCTTCCGGCTGCGATGGTGGATGAAGTTCGGACGTAGATGGTGGTAGAAGATGGTGATGAAGGTCCCGGCTTTGATGATCTTAGGAGGTTCGGGTCGGGTGGAACGTCCGGGGGTTGATGGTTCGCGATGGTGGAGGAAGATGAAGGTTCGGGTTATGATCCAGGTGGTGGTATGATGATGTTCGGGGTGATGGTCCGGGTAATGGTTCCTCCCCTCCACGTCTTCTTAGGTTCAGCCCCTATATAGAGAAGAGGGAGTCCGGTTTAGGCAAGGAGAGAGAGAGACGTTCGGATGAGAGATCGTGAGGGATTTAGAGAGAGAAGAGAACAGGATAGAGAGAAGATGGGTCGTTGGTCTCGGATATGATAATGAAGAGAGAGAGAAACGATCGGATGGCGTGTCGTGCATGACTCGGACGGCTGTGATCTTGGGAGAGAGAGAGGATCGGATGGGAGTCCGGGACGATCGCGAGGAGAGAAAAGCTGGGCGTTCGGGTTTAGAGAGAGGAAGAGATTTTCGGGACTGTTAAGAAAGGAAAGAGAGAGAGTCGGTTTTAGAGAGAGAAAGGTGCGGTAATGAGAGAAGATCCGTGCAGTTTTTTAGAGAGAGAGAATCAAGGAAGTGGTTATGGAAAGAGAGAGAATCCGAGAGAGAGAAAACCGGATGGGAGAGGGACGGTTGTGATGCAGGCTCGGAGTAGAGAGAGAAAGAAACGGGAGAGAGAGAGATGGGCGCAGGTTTTGTAGGAGGAGAGAGACACGAGCGGCTGTGATTAAAGTGGACGGCTGCGATGAAACTGGGAAGGAAAGAGAGAGCAGGGCGTTCGGGTGCATGTGGGAGAGGGAGTACACGGACGGGCTGCATGGTTTTTGGTGCACGGACGGCTGGGATGAATGGGCCGGCTGCATGAATGATGGATAGAGAGAGAGAGCGCTCTGATGGTTTGCATCCATCAGGTTCGGGCCGATCTGATGCGCGGGATGGAGAGGTGGAACGGACGGCTGTTGAGTTTAAGAGAGAGAATCGGAGGTGCATGTAGTTGGTACAGCTGGACACATGAGTGAAGACAGCGACGTGCATGATGGGTTCTTGGATGGCTAGGATTAAGTAGAAAGAAGAGGTTGGGATTGGTTTTTGTTAATAAAATAAGAGAAAAATAGAATAAAGAAAACGAAAAGGTGGCAGCAGCTTGTATGATTGGGATTTCATGAGAGGACTTTGTTGTGGATGTTTGGGATTCTGCATGGACTTTTGCATGGGTTGGAGTTGTGTGGATATTTGGACGGCTAATTTATGAGCGGCTAGGATAACTGGGTTGTGTGAGCACGCATAAGATCCGAGTGGCCAAGATCCGGTAGCTTAGTACTTGTATGGATTTGAGCAAGGTACGTGTAGAATTGAGATAGAGAAAGGGAAAAGAAAGAAGAGGAGAGAGGAGGAGAGAGAAAAGGTGGCAGGTCTGTGTATTCTCCTGGTTTGTATCATGCAATTCGTCCGTCTGTTGAAGTCATTTTTCCGCCGAATATCGTAATTGTCCTTATCATTCTTCATAAAGGCTTCCAAACAAGTTGTGGATCATCAATCGACTCGCCGTGAGAATATTAGCGCGATGTCCTTGGACTAGCTGCATCGAGAACCAGACCAATTCCCTGAAAATCATACATAAAATGACATCCATAAGGTTCCAATGTGATTATCGATAAGAATGATAATTTGAACTATCGGGCTCCGTATTTTTCATGCATGTATCGTATGAGTGCGAACCAATATACCGTTATGTCCGTATTAAAGTCTACTATACATTGGTGCAAAGAAAATGATGCGCTTTACGAGTATATGAAAAGTTTTACGTAGGAAAGCGATGATAATGCAGTAATAAATAAGCGATAAAATGCATTATTTGGAGACTTAACAGGGTGCTTGAGTTGCGACTCAACCCCTCACATTCAAGTGTTAATACGAATTCAAGTTGCAATTTTCAAGTTACAATAAGTTTGGGTAATCGAGTTACAACTCGACCCCTTACATTCAAGTGTTTGTATCTATTCGACATTCCAATACCATTCAGGACAACATTCAAAGGCATTCAACACAAGACATTCAATTTCAAGCACCAAAAAGAGTTCTATTATCAAAAATTGTCAAGTACAGCAGTGAGCTTTTACATATCACAGAGTTTACAAGTGTAAACAACAAAGAAAAGGTAGAAATACATCAGGGCTTGGCTACGCTTGGAGCACGCGACTTTTCTCCTTCAGATTCGCCACGAGGCTTGCTCGCAACCGAAGCTTTAGAAGATCGGACACTGCTAACATGTGCCCTGAGTGCCTCTGCCGCCTTCTCTGCTGTTTCCTTGTAAACCTTGCATTCAGACAGCGCATGCTCCAGCGCCTTCTTGGAAGTCTCCTCTCTGGCAGTGAAGACAGCGTGCTGAGTAGCAAGTTGTTCCTTCAGCTCTTCGATCTCGGTGGTGCGACCACAGGACACTTCCTCAACCTTGGAGAGTCGATTCTTCAAGGATTCGAGCTCGTGACTCTGTGCCTCACAATGATCCTGCAGCCCCTTGATCTCCAGCTTCCCCTTGCGAAGATCCTCAATCTTGGCCTTAAGAGAGAGTTTCTTCGAAGTCAGGAGCTCCCTCAGCCCATCTCTCTCCTCGCTCACAGCCTTCAGTTCGGCTGTCAAACGGGTTACCTCGGATGCGGCCTCCCGTTCTCCTGCCTTCCTGGAGAGCTTGCTTACGATTCTCAAACAGGCTGAGTTCTGCAAATGGACAAAGAGTTAGAATTATTCTGAAGACTCAATTCGAACAATTGATCAAAGTATATGCACATACCACTACTTCAAGCCGATCGAAGGCTTCTTCAAAAGTAGCTTCCGGAAGATTGCAAAGCTTCCGGATCACGTTGGTGGGATGGTTGATGTCAACATCACCCAAACTCTTCATCTTCGGAGTCGAGCCAACAGGCGTACCTACAATCGACAAAAATTCAAAGTGTTAGAATATTTTCGAGTTTCAACGACAAGACAGTCGAGCAGAACAAGTTAGTACAAATACCTGAAGCCTCGACTTGAGGAGCTTTTCCCTTCCCGCGGTCGGAGCTCTTACCCTTGGGGGTCGATTTCTCTTTGCTGGGGGTTGGCTCTGGCAAGGGTTGAGGAGTAGCTTCACCAACCCGACTTCCTCTCTCCAAATGAGCAGGAGAGGGAACGTCTCGAGGAGGTGAAGCTCCCCCTTCGTCCTCGTGCCCGCTCGAATGGTCGAGCCCTGCCACCATGGCAGCTACCTCTTCGGCCAGAGATCGTGAGGGGGGTGGGGGTTGTTCAACCTCCACACCCCCACTTGTTGTCGCCCCTTCGAGACAGGAAACCTCGGGAGGTATTTGATCGAGAGGTGTAGGGTTGCTTCCAACCCCATCACTCCTCGATATCCTGATCTTGAAGCGCAGCGGGTTCTTCTTCAATTCCCCGAAGTCATAAGTAGGGATTACCTTGGGGCCATCGCCCGTAGCGTCCATAACTCCCTCCATCTTTCGAGCCTTACCCTCGTCTATGAGGATAGGCTGTATAAGGATAGGCTGCGATTCCTCGTCAGCACCACCAGTGGGGGTGGGAGGAATTTCTTCCTCACCACCCCCATGTCCATAACCGCCATCAGTGGGGGTGGGAGGAATCTCTTCCTCACCACCCCCATCATCATCATCATCACCATCCTCTCCATCTTCCCCATCGCTGCCAGTGCCCTCTTCCTCCTCATCTCCGCCTTCCTCCTCCCTCTCTACCTCCTCATCTCCGCCTTCCTCCTCCCTCTCTACCTCCTCTTCTTCATCTTCATCCTCCTGCTTGGTGAGGATTTTCCTTTTCTTCGCTGGTCCCTTCGGAATCACCAGTTTCTCCGAGGGAAGTGCGCGCCTGGCTGCATAAGCCTTCTTCTCGAAACGAAGCCTTCTAACAATTTTTCCAGACTGAGGGTCCTCCTCGTAATCAGAGTAGATGACCTCATTGTCTTCATATCGAAGCTTCGATCGATGGAGGAGGTTGGCCTTGCCGTGTCGGACTGGGCAATTCGAGAATTGCCTCCACGACCTGGTCCCGCATGTCAGCTCCAGAAAGAGATTGTCCAGAGCCCCTACTCGTTCCGGAGGCCAAGAGAGAGCTCCTCCTGTGCAGAACATGTCAGTCTCCTTGTGCACCTTGTATCGAGGGACCTCCGAAACTGACATAGGAGTCCACGCGCCAGATATCGACAACGGCCAGTCAGTATAGAGCTTGTCGGAGCCTATGGTGTCAAAGATCGGGCGGAGGGCAGTGACACCTGTCAAGTAGTAGAACGGGCTGTCCTTCCTCCAAGCCCATCGGTAGTGGTAGAAAAAGTACCCCAGCTCGACTCGGGCTTCTTCACCTTCAGGGATGCTGGAGTAGCATTCCCTAAGTTCCTTTTGGAAGTCTGACTCTACGCGACAGAAAGCGTAGATGATCCTCCAGGAGTTTCCAGTCACCTGCCCGGGACAGAGACCGGAGACGTTCAGCAATCTCGCAGCGAAAGGAGGCAGTGGAAGGCGCAGTCCATAGTTGAGCTGGCCGATCGTGACGATAGTTCCCATCACTTGCTCCTTGCTCGCCCATGAAACAAAGACTGTCCGCCTATCAACGCCAAAAGCGGATAAAACACCCGGAAGCGCTGGTCGATACTTTCCCTCTGTGAAGAATGACAGCAACTCATGCAGCTTCTCCCTCTTTGTATCTGTAAGCTTACTGCCGATGTTGTATCCAAACTCAGGCTCCGCCTCCAAAGGTAGCTGCGGGCAGAGAACAAATTTGGCCTTGGGGATCTGCTCTGGCCTTGACGGTGCAGAAGCGAATCCAACTCCCTGGTGCCTCTTACCAAGTTGACCAAGTTCGATCAATTCGGCCCTGCCTTTGCCACGGCCCTTCGAGACAATCGTTCCCTCAACAACTTCCTTCCCCTTTCTCTTGGATGGAACAGCACTCTTCTTCGAACTGCCCGGAGATGCCATTTGACCGATCGAAAGGAAATGGAGAAAGGAAGATCAAAAGCAAAAGCTCTGGACTTCGAAAATTTTCTGAAAGCGTGAGGCGAAAATGACAGCGAGAAAAACTTATATACCCGGGGTAAAACAGGTGCGCAAATCGAAAAGACACGTGTCTTCTCCATATCAAATCGCGTGTTTTTGTAGGTACACGTGGCATCCATCCGTAGCAAGCGCAAAACCAGGCGAACCGTCGGACAAGATGAAGCGTCAGACCTACCGGTCCGCGTAAACCAACAGTCCAAGCGAACCACCGGTCCAAGTGAACCGGACCGCCGGTTCAAAGCCACATTCAGGCAAACTGAAGATTCAAAACAGAAAAAATCAAACTCCATCGATATTCAAGACCGCCAAAGATCAAAGGAGAAGTACAAGTTGTACCACTTCCTCAAAAGTACAGGTTCAAAACTAACCCTGACCGGCTGATTTTAGCCGAACGGTCAAACTTGACCGTTCGGTCAAAATCAATCGATCGGTCGATTTTCTACTAGACCTGGCCAAAAACTGAGGTTTTTTGCCGATCACCTAAACCCTGACCGGCTGATTTTAGCCGAACGGTCAAACTTGACCGTTCGGTCAAAATCAATCGATCGGTCGATTTTCTACTAGATCTGGCCAAAATCTGAGGTTTTTTGCCGATCACCCAAACCCTGACCGGCTGATTTTAGCCGAACGGTCAAACTTGACCGTTCGGTCAAAATCAATCGATCGGTCGATTTTCTACTAGATCTGGCCAAAAACTGAGGTTTTTTGCCGATCACCCAAACCCTGACCGGCTGATTTTAGCCGAACGGTCAAACTTGACCGTTCGGTCAAAATCAATCGATCGGTCGATTTTCTACTAGATCTGGCCAAAAACTGAGGTTTTTTGCCGATCACCCAAACCCTGACCGGCTGATTTTAGCCGAACGGTCAAACTTGACCGTTCGGTCAAAATCAATCGATCGGTCGATTTTCTACTAGATCTGGCCAAAAACTGAGGTTTTTTGCCGATCACCCAAACCCTGACCGGCTGATTTTAGCCGAACGGTCAAACTTGACCGTTCGGTCAAAATCAATCGATCGGTCGATTTTCTACTAGATCTGGCCAAAAACTGAGGTTTTTTGCCGATCACCCAAACCCTGACCGGCTGATTTTAGCCGAACGGTCAAACTTGACCGTTCGGTCAAAATCAATCGATCGGTCGATTTTCTACTAGATCTGCCCAAAAACTGAGGTTTTTTACCGATCACCCAATCCTTGACCGGTTGAAATTGACCTTTCGGTCAAATTTAACCGATCGGTCAAATTTGACCGATCGGTCAAAATTGACCGATCGGTCAAAATCAACCGATCTGTCAAAATTCTACGGGATCGGTCAAAAAACCATGTATTTTGCCGATCACCCAATCCTTGACCGATTGAAATTGACCGTTCGGTCAAATTTAACCGATCGGTCAAAATTGACCGATCGGTCAAAATTGACCGATCGGTCAAAATCAACCGATCGGTCAAAAATCTACTGGATCGGTCAAAAAACCATGTTTTTTGACCGATCACACAATCCTTGATCGGTTGAAATTGACCGTTCGGTCAAATTTAACCGATCGGTCAAATTTGACCGATCAGTCAAAATTGACCGATCGGTCAAAATCAACCGATCGGTCAAAATTCTACTGGATCGGTCAAAAAACCATGTTTTTTGACCGATCACACAATCCTTGACCGGTTGAAATTGACCGTTCGGTCAAATTTGACCGTTCGGTCAAATTTGACCGATCGGTCAAATCTGACCGATCGGTCAAAATTGACCGATCAATCCTTTTTATACTAACATGTCGACAAGCTTCTTTGTATCTTTTCTAGACAGGGGGTTGCTGTTTTTTGCACCAAATCCAAGCCAGCCAGAACGAACCCTAGCTAACTTGGAGGGGGTAACTGTGGGTGCAAATTTTGGCAGAAGTTTACCAACTACCACGGGACCCACCAGCCCTGCCTGGTGGGCCCACGAAGACTACCACGGGACCCACCAGCCCTGCCTGGTGGGCCCACGAAGACTACCACGGGACCCACCAGCCCTGCCTGGTGGGCCCACGAAGACTACCACGGGACCCACCAGCCCTGCCTGGTGGGCCCCTAAGACGACAGCTGAGCCCACCAGCTTTACCTGGAGGATCCCCAGATGCTGCAGCAGAAACCGCCATTTACCACCAGAGACTTCTATAAATAGCAGAGCCTTCGAATGTAAAAGGATCGAAATCTAAGATCCAGGTCAAAATCCAGAAACCAGCTCTGGAATTGCTATCTTCCCATCTACCATCTCTCTTTGATCTTCTTTTCTTTGAAGAGATCAGGGTGGTTTCAGTGATACTCGGCCTGTCGAGATCACTTCGAACAAAGTGTTAGTCAATTTGGGTTGCTCCCTATAGCACGGAGACGTAGGCTTCGGCTGAACTCCGAGATCACATCTCGTGTCAACTCTCTCTGATTGCATCTCTCTGTTTACATATCAAAAGCTTCAACTTCAATCAGCAGGTCGACCAACGACCTTCGACGTCAACTGCAACTTCAATTGACTGGTGCTGCGAAAGTCTTCGGGTCGGCACGAAGATTTTCCCCCACACCACCTATCATTGTGCAGAATCACTGGTCTGAATCCGGGATTTTGTTTTATTACCACGATCTCATTTTGAGGCTTCCATTTTGTGGTGTTAATATTTGCACCATAATATTCTCCAAGTACAACCACACTTTAAAAAAAATCAATATCGACTATACTTTTTGTCATTTTTTCAAGTACCACCATGTATGCGCGGAAAAGGTACGGGCCGTCTTTATTGCACAAAACAAGATTACAAGTGTGGCCGGGACCCGGGTGGCTCGGGTGTGGCGAGTCTGGGTTGCGGCGAGTGTTGATCAGGAGATTTGTGGGAGAGATCCTCTGGAGGGTCCCTTTGATCCGCGTCTCCACGTGGTATTCGTGTGAGAGCTCTGAAGGGGTTGCTCGGGACAGAGGTCTTTACAGGATGAGTGTTTTGGAGAGGCTAAGGAATGTCCGCCGTTTCTTTGGCCCTTCCGTGCTTCGCGCTTTCTCGGCTAGGGGGTCTTCGGCTTTGTTCCTCGGTCTTCGTGTCTTCCTCGCTCCTTGCTTGACCTCGGCGTCCTTGATCGTCGGTTCGCGGCGTCGATCGTGCTTTTAGCGTCGGCTTTGGCTTCGACTTTCGGCTTTAGCTTGGCTTGGGCGTAGCTCTGGCTTTTGCTTTGCTTTGACGCTTGCACTTGGACGTAGACGGGAAGACTTGCGATGCTTTCGTTCCTCCGGACTTCGCGTCGTATAGGCTAGAACGTGTGGTGCTTTTGCTCGTGACCGGCGTAGTCGCTTGGCTTTGGCACTTGCGTTGCTTCGGCACGGGCTTTACCGGGGCTTTTGCTTTGGCTTCTTGCGTGG
Source organism: Chamaelirium japonicum (assembly GCA_947650365.1). Lineage (NCBI taxonomy): Eukaryota > Viridiplantae > Streptophyta > Magnoliopsida > Liliales > Melanthiaceae > Chamaelirium > Chamaelirium japonicum. Next base: position 24,446,855 of record OX393555.1, read on the forward strand.
GCTTTAGCTTCAGCGTCAACTCGATCTTCTTCTCGAACGACGTGGGCTACTTCTTCGATGCTTCGACGGTTTGGGTATCGACTGGACTTCTCTTCTTCTCCGGGCTTCTTTTACGTGATCAGAGTCGAAGAATACTTTTGAAAATAGTGGGGGTAGCACCGATCTTCGTGCGACGATTGTAGCGCCGGTTTTGCTTCGAAGACGACGAGTGTAGCGACGCTTCAGGTAGTCCTCTCCAGGCTTTCTTCTTTGTGGATGGAGCAGACATTTGTCGAAGGCGACGGGTTGATGACGCTTCGTTCCTCTTCTCCGAGCTTTGGAGCTTGATCGGAGTTGAGAGTTTGTTGGAGCCGACGGGGTAGTGCCGCTCCGAGCTTCTTCTCCGGCCTTTGCTTCTGGCGTCTTCGGAGTCAAAGGGTCTTCTTCTTCGAGCTTTCTTCTTCGTGCACGGAGTCAAAGTCTTGATCTTCTCGTGCAAGAGTCTTCACGTTGATGAGGGCTTTCAATGGACTAAGCCGATCCCGAAGGGACAGGCTTGCCCGTGCCACGTGAAGCCTTGGGTCGATGAAGAAGCGTCTCCTTTTCTGCAGAGCTTTCTCGCTTCTTCTTCAATCTTCGACCTGGCGACGGTTGTGGCGTCGGCTTCTTCTCCGGGCGTATTCGGCGTAATCAGAGTTGAAGGCTTTGTTGAAGATGACGGGTGTAGCACCGCTTCGGGTCTTCTTCTCCGGGCTTTTGGGCTTGATCGGAGTCGAAGGCTTTGTTGAAGATGACGGGTGTAGCACCGCTTCGTGTCTTCTTCTTCGGGCTTTTGGGCTTGATCGGAGTCAAAGGGTTCTTCTTCTCTGAGCTTTCTTCTTTGTGCATGGAGTCGAAGGCTTGATCTTCTTGTGCAAGGGTCTTCACGTTGATGAGGGCTTTTAATGGACTAAGCCGATCCCGAAGGGACAGGCTTGCCCGTGCCTCGTGAAGCCTTGGGTCGATGAAGAGCGCGTCTCCTCTTCTGCAGAGCTTCGCTTCTTGCCCTCTCACCCTTGAGCCTTCCCCCCTCCCCCTCTATTTATAGGTGAAGGGGGGAGGGGAGAGATATGGGAAGTTTATTTTAAATCCCTTTAATATCTCCCCCATAATTACCCATGATTTATTCATCCATTGATGAGGGGAATAACTCTTTATTTGTTTTCCTTTTCTGGCAGGGTGTTAAGTCTCCAAATAATACATTTTATCGCTTATTTCTTACTGTATTATCATCGCTTTCCTACGTAAAACTTTTCATATACTCGTAAAGCGTATCATTTTCTTTGCACCACTGCATAGTAGACTTTAATACGGACATAACGGTATATTGGTTCGCACTCATATGATACATGCATGAAAAATACGAAGCCCGATAGTCCAAATTATTCTTTTTATCGATAATCGTATTGGATCCTTACACGCGTCATTTCATGTGTGATTTTCAGGGAATTGATCTGGTTCTCGATGCAGCTAGTCCAAGGTCATCGTGCTAAAGTAATGGATATTCTCGCGGCGAGTCGATTGATAATCCACAGCTTGTTTGGAAGCCTTTATGAAGAATGATAAGAAGGACAATTACGATATTCGGCGGAAAAATGATCTCATCGGGCGGACAAATCGCACGATACGAACCAGAGGAGCACCCCGGACGTTTTACCGAGCTCAATGGAGGATGACGGTGGCTTGCGAATGTGGTATGGAGAGCGCACAGACCTGCCACCTTTTTCTCTCTACTCCCATCTCTTCTTTCTTTCTTTCCATTCTTTTCTTCTTCTTTTATCTTAAGGGATTTGGTCAGGTTTTCGGAGTCCATTACAACCCGTAACCGGAAGCCATCTGAACCGCTCATTTAAGAGAACTCATGCCTTCAAATCCCTTGCGATACTCTTTTCTTAACCCAATCGTAATCGTACATTTAAGCCAAAAACCCATGTATGTAGTGATCCAAGCTCTCCATTTCATCCAATTCATGCATACAAGTCCCATCATCCGCCCATGCATTCAGATCGACAATCACAACCGTCCAATATTGTCTTTCTCTTCTTTTCTATTTTTTTGATCACAACCATCTGGAGGTCCATTCCTCTATGCATGTGACTTCATCACGTCAGCCACCTCCTTTTCTTTCCATAACCGACCCAGCCGTCCCGTGCATGCACCCGAGCACCACTCGAGCGTCACCCTTTCTGTACCCGGCCAGCACCATCTGATCGCAGTCCCATTGCCGAATCACGGCTGTCCCTTCTAAATCCATGCATACATGGCTGAGAACCCATGCACCCACGCATCACAGGTGTGTGTCCCATACAAGCCCATACTCGGCCCACTTAATCGCAGTCGTCCGTGCACCTACAACCCATGCAAAGTCCAGCTCCCTCTAAACCGGATCCCATCAGAACCGTCTATCTCTATTTCACCCAATCTCCATCCTCACTGACTTAATCACAGTCGTCCGTGTTATTTAAAAGCTAACCCCTGCATGCAGATCACAGCCGTCCCTTTTCCCATGCAGCCGACCCGATCGCGAACCGAACGCCCAGGCCCAGCGTCTCTCTTCTCCCGTCTCGGACTTCTCTCTCTAAACCCGAGATCACAGCCGTCCGAGTTTCTTTCTCTCTCATCCCCTACCCGACCGCCACCTTTCTCTCTCCTCCGGGATTTACTCGCTCTCACCGGGATCCTCTCTCTCGGATTCTCTTTCCATCTCTCTCTCTTTCCTCAACCGCCCCACCGAACATCTCTCTCTTCCTTACCATGCAGCGCCCAGCTCTCCCTCTTCCTATTTTCTCTCTCTAGTCCGCACGTCTATCTCTCTCCTCCCTGTTTTCTCTCAACCGAACCCAGCCGTCCGATTCTCAGCTGTACCCGAGCCGTGCACGCCCAGCACCAAGTTTCTCTCTCTTTCCTTATCTCTCTCTAACCGAACTCCCAGCTCTCCGTCTCTCTCTCCTCCTTGATTGTCTCTCCTCTCCGGGATCCTCTCTCTAACCCAACCGAACGTCTCTCTCTCTCCTTGCTTAAATCGGACTCCCTCTTCTCTATATAGGAGCGGAACTTCACAAAACAAGGGGGGGGACGATTAGACCGAACCTTCATCATCTACCACCACCCGGACCATCACCCCGAACATCATCACCCCACCTCCGAATCCGAATCCCGAACTTCATCCGCCACGAGCCGGACCATCACCTCATCACCACCCGGACCATAATCACCTTCCACCATCTCCGGACACACGAGGCTTGCTCCTTCACCAACCGGGCCGGACCATATATCGTCATCAACGCCACACACCATCGTCTCCGAGCCACGCTTCACCGTCGCCAAATCCACGCCGTCACCGTCATCGCACGTCGTCACCATCGCCGGAAGCCATCATCCACGAGCGCCATCCTTCGTATTTCTTTAATGGAGTTTGCTTGCACTTATGCTTCTATGTTAAACTCTATGAACATGCACAGCTAAACCCCTAGCTAAGGCTATGGGGGATGCCTAGTGGTTATTATGTATTTCTTTGATCGGTAATAATGTTTTAATTGTCTTATGATTGAATCCTATATGAATGACACTATTCTAAGATGTATGGCATCTAGCTTGCAAATTTGTTTGATTCCGTATTGACTCCGGGCATACGTAATACTTGCGAATCCCTGTGGCTTGATGACACGAGCTTCACGAGTCTCTCGTCATATAATCTTCAATTTATATTAGTTTGTATGACATATGCATATCTTTAGAAATCGTTGCATGTGTACAAGTCCTTTTGATTGCACATCGACTCCGGGCATGTGCAATGCTTAAAGACCTCTGTAGCATGCATCCGAATTAATTTTCATGCTACCGTCATATATACTTATTGATCAAAAGAATGCATAATACACTACTGGGTTGAACCCGGATGCCTTAGCCTCATCTCCATCGTAACCTCCTTTAATTAATTGCAATATTTAGTTCTAGTTAATTTAGTAACGTAGTTTCATCATTCGTGCTCCACTCTCAGTGGAAAACCCTGAATTACACTCACGTTCACGCACTGTCATCACATTAGTTCCCATTAGTCCTTCAGTCCCTGTGGAATCGACCTCGGACTCACCGAGATTACTACTTCGCTACACACCCTATACTTGGGGTTAAATTGCACTTTTTAGTCCCTTAATTAGGACTACTTAAAGTTGTAGCAAGTTTTTGGCGCCGTTGCCGGGGATTGTAACGGACGAATAGGAACTTCGCATCCACGTTTTTCTTTTTAGTCTTTGTTTTTTCTGTACATTCAATATACTAAGTACTTCTTTTCTTTCTTTTCAGGTAAAAAAAAAAAAGATCTGAAGCACAGTAGACTGTTGATTGCGAAGGAGGAGTACTACGCACTTGCCTGAATAAAGATCTGCTTATTCCTGGTACACTCGTTCTTTAAATTCTCTGTATTGGCTATCTCGCATCAACTTACGCTCTCGTGGGAAAGCTCGGCACATACGTCTCGGTGTAGGCGTATGTGTGTCTAGTCTGTTATCCCCTTCAAACGAAAGCGTTCGTATAGAAGGCTTTAGGTAGTGCATACATTGTTTTGTGATTATACTAGGCCACCTGTTCGTTTCTAATTGTTTATTCTGAATACTTAAATCCTAATTCATTTGAAATCATGACTAGGACTTTACGTGATTACTTGCAAAATGGCTCAACTTATTTAGACATGTATGATTCTAGTGGGTGGAATAAATCTAAGACGAATAATTATCACGTGCCTTCTGCTTATGCTCCTTATGTAAGTTTACATATGGAGACTATTAATGATACATGTAAAGAACGCTTGCAAACTAATCAACATACTCTGCAATATTATCGTGAGCATTCTATGCATGATACTTATGTTCCACCATATAAGAAATCCCTTGAAGATACATTGCAATCATTTTTAAAGAATTCCACACAAATTATTCAAGATCTTCAAACACCAATTAACAGAAGTGATCAATCTTATCTTGACAATGACGAGGAAGAGATTTTGATCTCTCCACCTCAATTTAACCCCATGAATGATGAGGATAAGGGCAATGAGGAAAGCACAAGTGGCATCCCCATAGAAGGCAAGCTTTCTGAATTTGATTTTCTAAATCCTTTGGAAGCTTGTCTAACCAAGATTGATGACATTGATAATAACGTGAATTTTGAAGAAAACAATGTCATTCTAATTAACATTGATGACATCAATGAGGATGAGATCTCTGAGAAAAAAACTGCTCTTCTACTTAATATTGATGACATTAATAAGGATGTGAATTTTGCAGAAGTTAATTGTCTCCCATGTAATATTGATGATGATATTATTATTGAAAATACCAAATTTTCTATGTCTAAACTCAATAATGATATTATTACTCTCCATTCTGATATTGAAGAATCAAAACCTAACTTGCAAATTCAATCAACTGAGTTAGAGGATATATATGTGGGCCAAGAAAGATGTTCTATGATGATTTCCTATGAATCGAATATGGATTTTGAAACTAAATTAAGGGATGAACATAAAAAAGATATAGGATGGAACATAAATGAAATTTATATTCTCCAGTTTGAAGAGAATATAAATTCAGCACATAAAAAACAATGTAATATTGCCCCTAATAGAAATGATGTGGTGAAAGAATATAAGCATCCACATTATATCTCAGGATATGTCTTCTTTATGCATGACTACTCTTTATTCTTTTTGAAAATTCCAAAAGATCATGTTTATCAGGATTAATCTCTATATCTGCTAGAGATCTTTTGCTTGTATATTAGTTTTGTTTTTCCTGTATTTTATTTTCTTTCTAGTAATGTCCTTGGAAAGCAGTGAAAATATGTGCAATCATCTTTTCAGGTAATCTCTAACCCTTCTCTATGTTTTTCTTGCAAACTGATATATCCTTTATGTTTCTATATTTGAATCTCCATGAAATATCATTATGTGCATCATTTTTTAAACATTGAGGACAATGTCATATTTAGGTTGGGGGGTGGGAATCCTGACGAATTCTAATTTTGTGCATATTTTATACTTTTTCAAATATCTATTTATTATGTGTATTCAAAAAAAAAAAAAAACTTCTTTTCTTGCGTATTATTATAAAATTTGTTTGTTTTTTATTTCTTGTCTATTATAAAAAAAAAAAAATATTATTTACTTTGGAAGTTTTGGAGTATAATTTTGTGTGCTCTTGCTAGGACTATATGGCACTTAGTGACATAGATTATAAAAGGCTTAAGTTCTAGTCGGAAGGTATTGACGTTGAGTTCCCTTTATTAACCCCTTCATATGGAGTATTAGGTTAATTGTACTTTGAAAACTTCACTACACATCTGGCTTGCACCTTTGGAGTCTAGGTTTGATAGATTGTTGTTGATCTGATAATACTTAGAGGCCTGATGAACCACGACTGTCTTGTTCACTTAGTTTGCTCTATGGAGAGATAGGGTGAAAAAAAAAAAAGAAAAAAAGAAAAAAAAAGGGCAACTAGTGGATTAGACCAGGTACAGCGAAAAGGGCTACCTATTACAAGGTCTAGGGTTGAGTTATGTAAAAGTCCTAACTTACATGCAACTATATTAGTGAAGCATGGTGTATAGGGTTATGAGAATGATCCTATATACACATAGTGAATCTAATGTAGAAGCAACATGGAGATGGCTACCTGACTTATGAGAGCGTTGGCAGCGTGTCATGGGCACAGAGTGCAGCTACCATGGTGTAAATTAGGAAGGGATACATAATTAGATCCTTAAAAAAAGGAGACCTGATAAAAAAAAAGAAAAAAGAAAAAAAGAAAAAGAAAAGGGAGATAGTGTGAAAGCCGTCGCTGTAAAAACACGAGTAAGCATGGAATATCACATATAAAGCCCTTGTGGTATTAAAGTGAACATCTACACCTCTCGTAAACCTGGACAGACAGCGGGGTTTTGAATCAGTGTTTAAGGTCGTTCGACTGTTCTTGGTGCTTATTAGTATTGATGCATCCTTGAAAGCCAAAGCTCTAGTCGTGTTAAGTTCAGATATCACCGAGCACTCGAGTACAGTCAGTTTAATATTTCCTACCGGAGGGTTAATAACCGGAACTCAATCGATGACTCGGTAAACTAGAAATTGGCTAATACTACTCTACAAACTTTGTGCCGTAGAATCTCTAGTCTTGAGTACTTTAAATTATTCATCAAAACTTTCCGTAAAAAAAAATATATATTGCTTTATGTTGTTTTACCATTTAATAAATAAATAAAAAAAACTTTTTGGGGATAGAAATCATGCATTATTATCGAAAATCTTTGCATTGAATTCTCGCTTATTTTGCTTGAGGACTAGCAAAAAGCTGGTTGGGGGGTGTGTTAAGTCTCCAAATAATACATTTTATCGCTTATTTCTTACTGTATTATCATCGCTTTCCTACGTAAAACTTTTCATATACTCGTAAAGCGTATCATTTTCTTTGCACCACTGCATAGTAGACTTTAATACGGACATAACGGTATATTGGTTCGCACTCATATGATACATGCATGAAAAATACGAAGCCCGATAGTCCAAATTATTCTTTTTATCGATAATCGTATTGGATCCTTACACGCGTCATTTCATGTGTGATTTTCAGGGAATTGATCTGGTTCTCGATGCAGCTAGTCCAAGGTCATCGTGCTAAAGTAATGGATATTCTCGCGGCGAGTCGATTGATAATCCACAGCTTGTTTGGAAGCCTTTATGAAGAATGATAAGAAGGACAATTACGATATTCGGCGGAAAAATGATCTCATCGGGCGGACAAATCGCACGATACGAACCAGAGGAGCACCCCGGACGTTTTACCGAGCTCAATGGAGGATGACGGTGGCTTGCGAATGTGGTATGGAGAGCGCACAGACCTGCCACCTTTTTCTCTCTACTCCCATCTCTTCTTTCTTTCTTTCCATTCTTTTCTTCTTCTTTTATCTTAAGGGATTTGGTCAGGTTTTCGGAGTCCATTACAACCCGTAACCGGAAGCCATCTGAACCGCTCATTTAAGAGAACTCATGCCTTCAAATCCCTTGCGATACTCTTTTCTTAACCCAATCGTAATCGTACATTTAAGCCAAAAACCCATGTATGTAGTGATCCAAGCTCTCCATTTCATCCAATTCATGCATACAAGTCCCATCATCCGCCCATGCATTCAGATCGACAATCACAACCGTCCAATATTGTCTTTCTCTTCTTTTCTATTTTTTTGATCACAACCATCTGGAGGTCCATTCCTCTATGCATGTGACTTCATCACGTCAGCCACCTCCTTTTCTTTCCATAACCGACCCAGCCGTCCCGTGCATGCACCCGAGCACCACTCGAGCGTCACCCTTTCTGTACCCGGCCAGCACCATCTGATCGCAGTCCCATTGCCGAATCACGGCTGTCCCTTCTAAATCCATGCATACATGGCTGAGAACCCATGCACCCACGCATCACAGGTGTGTGTCCCATACAAGCCCATACTCGGCCCACTTAATCGCAGTCGTCCGTGCACCTACAACCCATGCAAAGTCCAGCTCCCTCTAAACCGGATCCCATCAGAACCGTCTATCTCTATTTCACCCAATCTCCATCCTCACTGACTTAATCACAGTCGTCCGTGTTATTTAAAAGCTAACCCCTGCATGCAGATCACAGCCGTCCCTTTTCCCATGCAGCCGACCCGATCGCGAACCGAACGCCCAGGCCCAGCGTCTCTCTTCTCCCGTCTCGGACTTCTCTCTCTAAACCCGAGATCACAGCCGTCCGAGTTTCTTTCTCTCTCATCCCCTACCCGACCGCCACCTTTCTCTCTCCTCCGGGATTTACTCGCTCTCACCGGGATCCTCTCTCTCGGATTCTCTTTCCATCTCTCTCTCTTTCCTCAACCGCCCCACCGAACATCTCTCTCTTCCTTACCATGCAGCGCCCAGCTCTCCCTCTTCCTATTTTCTCTCTCTAGTCCGCACGTCTATCTCTCTCCTCCCTGTTTTCTCTCAACCGAACCCAGCCGTCCGATTCTCAGCTGTACCCGAGCCGTGCACGCCCAGCACCAAGTTTCTCTCTCTTTCCTTATCTCTCTCTAACCGAACTCCCAGCTCTCCGTCTCTCTCTCCTCCTTGATTGTCTCTCCTCTCCGGGATCCTCTCTCTAACCCAACCGAACGTCTCTCTCTCTCCTTGCTTAAATCGGACTCCCTCTTCTCTATATAGGAGCGGAACTTCACAAAACAAGGGGGGGGACGATTAGACCGAACCTTCATCATCTACCACCACCCGGACCATCACCCCGAACATCATCACCCCACCTCCGAATCCGAATCCCGAACTTCATCCGCCACGAGCCGGACCATCACCTCATCACCACCCGGACCATAATCACCTTCCACCATCTCCGGACACACGAGGCTTGCTCCTTCACCAACCGGGCCGGACCATATATCGTCATCAACGCCACACACCATCGTCTCCGAGCCACGCTTCACCGTCGCCAAATCCACGCCGTCACCGTCATCGCACGTCGTCACCATCGCCGGAAGCCATCATCCACGAGCGCCATCCTTCGTATTTCTTTAATGGAGTTTGCTTGCACTTATGCTTCTATGTTAAACTCTATGAACATGCACAGCTAAACCCCTAGCTAAGGCTATGGGGGATGCCTAGTGGTTATTATGTATTTCTTTGATCGGTAATAATGTTTTAATTGTCTTATGATTGAATCCTATATGAATGACACTATTCTAAGATGTATGGCATCTAGCTTGCAAATTTGTTTGATTCCGTATTGACTCCGGGCATACGTAATACTTGCGAATCCCTGTGGCTTGATGACACGAGCTTCACGAGTCTCTCGTCATATAATCTTCAATTTATATTAGTTTGTATGACATATGCATATCTTTAGAAATCGTTGCATGTGTACAAGTCCTTTTGATTGCACATCGACTCCGGGCATGTGCAATGCTTAAAGACCTCTGTAGCATGCATCCGAATTAATTTTCATGCTACCGTCATATATACTTATTGATCAAAAGAATGCATAATACACTACTGGGTTGAACCCGGATGCCTTAGCCTCATCTCCATCGTAACCTCCTTTAATTAATTGCAATATTTAGTTCTAGTTAATTTAGTAACGTAGTTTCATCATTCGTGCTCCACTCTCAGTGGAAAACCCTGAATTACACTCACGTTCACGCACTGTCATCACATTAGTTCCCATTAGTCCTTCAGTCCCTGTGGAATCGACCTCGGACTCACCGAGATTACTACTTCGCTACACACCCTATACTTGGGGTTAAATTGCACTTTTTAGTCCCTTAATTAGGACTACTTAAAGTTGTAGCACAGGGTAATTATGGCTCAATCATTTTTGGATTCATCTAGAATCTTGCACATAAAATCGATGGCGACCCGACTCTTCTTCTTGTCCGTCGGATCGAGGGATCGGCGCAGATCCACGTGTGGGTAGACGTCATGCGCAACCTCCCCCCGTGCATGGCAGTAGTTCTTTCCTTTTCTTTCTTTTCTTTCCTTTTCTTTTCTTTCCTTTTCTTTTCTTTTCTTTTTCTTTCTTTCCTTTCTTTCCTTTTTCCTTGCAATGCCGGCCGGCCCCCATGGGGTTCGGATCCCTACTAGGGGCCGGCCCCCATGGGGTTCGGGTCCCTAGTAGGGGCCGGCCGGGTGGGCCCCACTTGAGGGTGGGCTTGCCTGGTTCCCTTATCGGGTGCGAGTCGGAGCGCGCGTCGGGTTTGTCTCCGTATTGGTGCATGCAAGTCGGGTCTGGGTCGGAGTGCGCGTCGGGTTCGCATCCACATTGGTGCATGCGAGTCGAGTCCGCGTCGGAGTGTGTGTCGGGTTTGCCTCTGAATTGGCTCATGCGAGTCAGGTTCGGGTTAGACACAATTTGTGTGTCTACAAATGCCCCCTCAAGGATGAGTGCGCTGGCGGAAACGTGTAGGGTTTGTGCACGTAGGGAGCGCGGAGCACTTGTCCTTGATTCCTTTCTTGGATGGGCCTGGTGGCTTATTTAAGAGCCCCTACCCCTTTCATCCTGTGCCCTTTTTTTTTTTGCGGAAGGCTGGAGCTTGGAGACCGCAGTCGAAACAGTGCTGCCTGGGGTTGCACGCGACTTGCTCCGTCTTCCTAGTTGTCGCCTCTTTCATCGGCGGCGGCAGCTCTTGCTTGCAGAGAAGACCCTTGCTAGGGTTTCGATCATCTTCCTCGTTGCGGACTTCTTTTGCTTCGAAGATTGCACGAACGTCGAAGGTGGCCGCTGTACGGAGGTCGAGACTGGCGCGAGGGCGACTGGAGTGTGATGACGGCCACGGTGCATCTCGGCGGAGGACTGTTGCCCCTCCTTCGGTGTGGGAGTGCAATGACGAGGCCGATTATCGACGGCGACCGTTGCACGTTGTCCGAAGGCGACTTAGGAGAGACGGGAGCGTGAAGTCGAAGGCAACATGTCTCAACGTAGTCCCATGGCGGCGCGCGGGTGACGAAGGCGCGAAGATGAAGGCGATGCACCTCGGCGAAGTGTTGGCGATGGTGACGCACCTCGACGCGACGAGGAGGAGGTGGAGCCATTGCAAGCGAGGCGAGGCTCCCCTCCTCTTTTTTTTCTCTTTCTTTTTGTCTCTTCCCCTTTGTGTGCGCGGAGCACAGCAGCAGCGGCGGTGGCTGGCTACGGCGCGCGTGGAGGTGTGGGGGAAAATCTTCGTGCCGACCCGAAGACTCTCGCAGCACCAGTCAATTGGAGTTGAAGTTGACGTCGAAGATCGTTGGTCGATCTGTTGATTGAAGTTGAAGCCTTTTGATATATCAATAGAAAGTGATATGCAATCAGAGAGATTGTGACACGAGATGTGATCTCGGAGTTCAGCCGAAGCCTACGTCTCCGTGCTATAGGGAGCAACCCGAATTCACTAACACTTCAGTTGAAGTGACCTCGACAGGCCGAGTGTCACTGAAAACCCTCTGATCTCTTCTAAGGAGAAAAGAAGATCAAGGAGAGATGGTAGATCAGAAGTTGAAAATCCCAGAGCTCTGGTTCTGAAAGTCAGATCTCAGAGTGGAAATCAGAATTTTTGGGATCCTTTTACATTCGAAGGCTCTGCTATTTATAGGATTCTCTGGTGGGAATTCTGGGTTAAATGGCGGTTTCTGCCGTCGTATCTGGGGATTCTCCAGGTAAAGCTAGCGGGCCCCGCTACCGTCTTCTGGGGGATTCCACAGGCTCGTGGGCCTTCTGGGCAGGGCCGGTGGGTCCCGCGGTGGTCCTCGTGGGCCCACCAGGCAGGGCTGGTGGGTCCCATGGTAGTCTTCGTGGGCCCACCAGGCAGGGCCGGTGGGTCCTGCGGTGGTCTTCGTGGGCCCACCAGGCAGGGCCGGTGGGTCCCGTGGTAGTCTTCGTGGGCCCACCAGGCAGGGCCGGTGGGTCCTGCGGTGGTCTTCGTGGGCCCACCAGGCAGGGCCGGTGGGTCCTGCGGTGGTCTTCGTGGGCCCACCAGGCAGGGCCGGTGGGTCCCGTGGTAGTTGGTAAACTTCTGCCAAAATTTGCACCCACAGTTACCCCCTCCAAGTTAGCTAGAGTACGTTCTGGCTGGCTTGGATTTGGTGCAAAAAACAGCAACATCCTGTCTAAAGAAGGTACAAAAGAGGCTTGCCAAGTGTTAGCGTCAAAAAAAGATTTGATCGGTCAAATTTTGACCGATCGGTCAATTTTGACCGATCGGTCAATTTTGACCGAACGGTCAATTTCAACCGGTCAAGGATCGAGTGATCGGTCAAAAAATATGGTTTTTTGACCGATCCAGTGGAATTTTGACCGATCGGTTGATTTTGACTGATCGGTCAATTTTGACCGATCGGTCAAATTTGACCGATCGGTTAAATTTGACCGAACGGTCAATTTCAACCGGTCAAGGATCGAGTAATCGGTCAAAAAACATGGTTTTTTGACCGATCCAGTGGAAATTTGACCGATTGGTTGATTTTGACCGATCGGTCAATTTTGACCGATCGGTCAAATTTGACCGATCGGTTAAAATTTGACCGAACGGTCAATTTCAACCGGTCAAGGATCGAGTAATCGGTCAAAAAACATGGTTTTTTGGCCAGATCTAGTAGAAAATTGACCGATCGGTTGGTTTTGGCCGAACGGTTATGTTTTAACCGTTCGGCTAAAATCAGCCGGTCAGGGTTTGGGTGATCGGCAAAAACCCTCAGTTTTTGGCCAGATCTAGTAGAAAATCGACCGATCGGTTGATTTTGGCCGAACGGTCATATTTGACCGTTCGGCTAAAATCAGCCGGTCAGGGTTTGGGTGATCGGCAAAAACCCTCAGTTTTTGGCCAGATCTAGTAGAAAATCGACCGATCGGTTGATTTTGGCCGAACGGTCATATTTGACCGTTCGGCTAATATCAGCCGGTCAGGGTTTGGGTGATCGGCAAAAACCCTCAGTTTTTGGCCAGATCTAATAGAAAATCGACTGATCGGTTGATTTTGGCCGAACGGTCATATTTGACCGTTCGGCTAAAATCAGCCGGTCAGGGTTTGGGTGATCGGCAAAAACCCTCAGTTTTTTGCCAGATCTAGTAGAAAATCGATCGATTGGTTGATTTTGGCCGAACGGTTATGTTTTAACCGTTCGGCTAAAATCAGCCGGTCAGGGTTTGGGTGATCGGCAAAAACCCTCAGTTTTTGGCCAGATCTAGTAGAAAATCGACCGATCGGTTGATTTTGGCCGAACGGTCATATTTGACCGTTCAGCTAAAATCAGCCGGTCAGGGTTTGGGTGATCGGCAAAAACCCTCAGTTTTTGGCCAGATCTAGTAGAAAATCGACCGATCGGTTGATTTTGGCCGAACGGTCATATTTGACCGTTCGGCTAAAATCAGCCGGTCAGGGTTTGGGTGATCGGCAAAAACCCTCAGTTTTTGGCCAGATCTAATAGAAAATCGACCGATCGGTTGATTTTGGCCGAACGGTCATATTTGACCGTTCGGCTAAAATCAGCCGGTCAGGGTTTGGGTGATCGGCAAAAACCCTCAGTTTTTGGCCAGATCTAATAGAAAATCGACCGATCGGTTGATTTTGGCCGAACGGTCATATTTGACCGTTCGGCTAAAATCAGCCGGTCAGTGTTTGGGTGATCGGCAAAAACCCTCAGTTTTTTGCCAGATCTAGTAGAAAATCGACCGATCGGTTGATTTTGGCCGAACGGTCATATTTGACCGTTCGGCTAAAATCAGCCGGTCAGGGTTTGGGTGATCGGCAAAAACCCTCATTTTTTGGCCAGATCTAGTAGAAAATCGACCGATCGGTTGATTTTGGCCTAACGGTCATATTTGACCGTTCGGCTAAAATCAGCCGGTCAGGGTTAGTTTTGAACCTGTACTTTCGAAGAAGTGGTATAGCTTGTTCTTCTCCTTTGATCTTTGGCAGTCTTGAATATTGATGGAGTTTGATTTTTTTCTTGCTTTTGCATCTTTGGTCTTTTTTGAATGGTTCTTCTAAACCGGCGGTCCGGTTCACTCGGACCGGTGGTTTGCTTGGGCCGTTGGTTTGCTCGGACCGGTGGTCTGACGTTTCGCCTGGTCGCGACTGTTCGCCTGGTTTTGCGCTTGCTACGGAAGGATGCCACGTGTACCTACAAAAACACGCGATTTGATATGGTGAAGACACGTGTCTTCTCGATTTGCGCACCTGTTTTACCCTGGGTATATAAGTTTCACTGGCTGTCATTTTTCGCCTCACGCTTCCAAAAAATTTTCGAAGTCCAGATTCTTTGCTCCCGATTTCTTGCTCATTTCCTTTCGATCGGTCAAATGGCATCTTCGGGCAGTTCGAAGAAGGGTGATGTTCCATCCAAGAGAAAGGGGAAGGAAGTTGTTGAGGAAGCGACTTTTTCGAAGGGCCGTGGCAAAGGCAGGGCCGAATTGATCGAACTTGGTCAACTTGGTAAGAGGCATCAGGGAGTTGGATTTGCTTCAGCCCCATCAAGGCCAGAGCAGATCCCCAAGGCCAAGTTTGTCCTCCGCCCTCAATTTCCTTTATCGGTGGAACCAGAATTTGGGTATAACATAGGGGGCAAACTCACAGATGCGAAGAGGGAGAAACTGCATAAGCTGCTGGCATGTTTTACTGAGGGGAAGTCCCGGCCAGCGCTTCCAGGAATTCTGTCAGCTTTTGGTATTGACAGGCGGACAGTCTTTGTCTCGTGGGCGAGCAAAGAGCAGGTGATGGGAACTATCGTCACGATCGGCCAGCTCAACTGTGGACTGCGCCTTCCACTGCCTCCTTTCGCTGCGAGGCTATTGAATATTTCTGGTCTCTGTCCCGGGCAGGTGACTGGAAATTCCTGGAGGATCATCTACGCTTTCTGTCGCGTAGAGTCAGACTTCCAGGAGGAGCTGAGGAAATGCTATTCCAGCATTCCCGAAGGTGAAGAAGCTCGGATTGAGTTCGGATATTTCTTTTACCATTACAGATGGGCCTGGAGGAAAGATAGCCCCTTCTATTATCTGACGGGTGTCTCTGCTCTGCGCCCAATCATCGATACCATCGGCTCACACAAACTGTACACGGATTGGCCGCTGTCGGTGTCGGGTGCCTGGACTCCAATGTCAGTCCCGGAGGTTCCTCGGTACAAGGTGCAGGATGAGACTGACATGTTCTCTGCAGGAGGAGCTCTCGCGTGGCCTCCGGAGCAGGTGGGGTCTCTCGACAACCTTTTCTTGGAGTTGACATGTGGGACCAGATCTTGGAAGCAATTTTCGAATTGCCCAGTCCGGCATGGCAAGGCCAACCTCCTCCACCGATCGAAGCTTCGTTACGAAGACAATGAGGTTATCTACTCCGACTACGAGGAGGACCCTCAATCTGGAAAAATTATTAGAAGACTTCGATTCGAGAAGAAATCTTATGGAGCCAGGCGCAGCTTGCCCTCGAAGGAGAAGCTGGTAATTCCAAAGGGCCCGGCGAAGAAGAAGAGAAAAGTCCCCATCAAGCAGGAGGAGGATGAGGAGGAAAAGAAAAATGAAGATGACGAAGAGGAGGCAGAGAGGGAGGAGGAGGGCGAAGATGAGGAGAATGAGGGCACAGGCAGCGACGGGGAAGACGAAGAAGATGGTGAAGATGAAGATGAAGATGATGAAAATGGGGGTGGTGAGGAAGAAATTCCTCCCACCCCCACTGATGGTGGTCAAGGATATGGGGGTGGTGAGGAAGGAATTCCTCCCACCCCCACTGGTGGTGCCGATGAGGAATCGCAGCCTATCCTCATAAACGAGGATAAGGCTCGCAGGATGGAGGAAGTTCTGGATGCAACGGGCGATGGCCCAAAGGTGATTCCCTCCTATGACTTCGGGGAATTGAAGAAGAACCCCCTGTGCTTCAAGATAAGGATATCGGGGAGTGGTGGGGTTGGAAGCAACCCTACACCCCTTGATATGATACCTCCCGAGATTCCCCGCCTGGAAGGGGCAACCCCAAGTGGGGGTGTGGAGGTTGAACAACCCCCACCACCCTCACGATCTCTGGCTGACGAAGTAGCTGCCATGGTGGCAGGGCTCGACCATTCGAGCGGGCATGAGGACGAAGGGGGAGCTTCACCTCCTCGAGACGTTCCCTCTCCTGCTCATTTGGAGAGAGGAAGTCGGGTTGGTGAAGTCACTCCTCAACCCTTGCCAGAGTCAACCCCCACCAAGGAGAAGTCGACCCCCAAGGGTAAGAGCTCCGATCGTGGAAAGGGAAAGGCTCCTCAGGTCGAGGCTTCAGGTACCTGTACTGACTTGCCTTGATTGACTCGCTGTTGAAGTTCGAAATTATTCTAACACTCTGATCTCTTGTGTCAATTGTAGGTACGCCTGTTGGCTCGACTCCAAAGATGAAGAGCTTGGGTGATGTTGACATCAACCATCCGACCAGCGTGATCAGGAAGCTCTGCAATATCCCTGAAGCTACTTTTGAAGAAGCCTTCGATCGGCTTGAAGTAGTGGTATGTGTATATGCTCGATCAATTATTCGAATTGTGTCTTTGAGATAATTCTAACTCTCTGTCCATCTGCAGACTGGAGCCTGTTTGAGAATTGCAAGCAAGCTCTCCAGGAAGGCAGGAGAACGAGAGGCCACCTCTGAGGTGTCTCGTTTGACAGCCGAACTGAAGGCTGTGAGCAAGGAAAGAGATGAACTGAGAGAGCTCCTGACTTCGAAGAAAACCTCTCTCAAAGCCAAGATTGAGGATCTTCGCAAGGGGAAGCTAGAGATCAAGGGGCTGCAGGATCGTTGTGAGGCGCAGAGTCACGAGCTTGAATCCTTGAAGAATCGACTCTCCAAGGTTGAGGACGTGTCCTGCGGTCGCACTATCGAGATCACAGAGCTGAAGGAACAACTTGCTACTCAGCACGCTGCCTTCGCTGCCAGAGAGGAGACTTCCAAGAAGGCCCTGGAGCATGCGCTGTCTGAATGCAAGGTTTACAAGGAAACAGCAGAGAAGGCGGCAGAGGCACTCAGGGCACATGTCAGCAGTGTCCGATCTTCGAAAGCTTCGGTTGCGAGTAAGCCTCGTGGCGAATCTGAAGGAGAGAAGTCACGTGCTCCAAGCGTAGCCAAACCCTGATGTATTTCTACCTTGTCTTTGTTGTTCACTTGTAACTCTTGATATGTAGCAGTTTACTCCTGTACTTGATCAATATTTTGATAATAGAGATTTTTGATGTTTGAAATTGAATGTCTTGTGTCAAACTCTTTGAATGCCGTATTCTGGATAATCTTGGAGCGCTTGAAGGTACATACATTTGAATGTAAGGGGCTGAGTCATAACTTGATCACCCAAACTGTTGAGTAACTTGAAAATTGAAGGTTGTCGTAGCAAAACTTGAAATCGTTAACATTTGCACGTAAAGGGTCGTGTCGCAACACGAGGCCCTAAACTTGTTAAACGACATGATAGCTTGAAATTGAGAGTTGTGCTGTTTCACAACCCGAAACCGTTTAACATTTGCACGTAAAGGGTCGTGTCGCAACACGAAGTCCTAAACTTGTTAAACGACCTGGTAGATTGAAATTGAGAGTTGTGCTGTTTCACAACCCGAAACCGTTTAACATTTGCACGTAAAGGGTCGTGTCGCAACACGAGGCCCTAAACTTGTTAAACGACCTGGTAGCTTGAAGGTTGAGCTGGCTCAACTTGAATTTGCTTGAAGGTTTGAAACTGAATGTTGCACTGTCTCATAACTCAGAATTCGAACGGACAAGTAGGCGTTTGAGAGCAATCTTTATTCAGCATAGAATTTACATCATAGATAGAACAAGTTAAGATTCCAAACATTCCAAGCCCGTGGCAGTCGATAGAATCCTTTGCGTCCTCCTGATTTGACTTTGTATAGACCTTCCCAGTTGGGAGCTAGTTTCCAGCTGCTGCTGTGCTCTTCATTGCCGGTGTTTGTTGGTATGATCTTGCCTGTCTTTGACAAATTCTTGAAGATGACCTTCATGTAACAAGTCTTCCAAATGATATCTTAACCGGTGGCATTGATCGGTAGAATGGCCGTGGCTTTGATGAAAGTCACAGTAGACCGTCTCATCAGAGGTGACTTTGGTATCTGGTTGCAGAGGATTCGGCCATCGGAGGAATTCCTCGTATTGAATTCGATCGAGGATCTGCTCGATCGGTAAATTCCACTTAGTGAAAGTGGTCTTCTTTGGAGGAGATCGGCGGCCATCATTCCTTGACCGCTTATTTGCAGGTGGAGCTGCTGCCTCTGCATCGTGAGATTGAGTAGTATACTTTGGAGCTTCTCGATCGGCAGGCCTTCGCTTCATCTCTCGTCCCTTTCGGGCAACTTGACCATCCTCAACCTCAATTTTCCGTTGGATTCGATCAAACATTAAACCCAGGGAAAGAGGAGGATTGCGAATGAAGTCGTTGTAGATGTGCATGTCGAAACGGAGTGCATTCTGGAAAGCTAACATGATAGCTTCATCATCCAGATGCCTCCCAGAGAGGGCAGCGTGCTCATTGCGGAATCTCCTTGTGAAGCTGCGGAGACTCTCGTCGGAGCCCATCCTTAGCCGATAGAGGGAATCGAGCTTCTTCTCCGGCTTCAAATTAAGTTGATAATGTTATACAAAGAGATTGGCTAAGACGCTGAACCGAGTAATGGATCCAGCTCGAAGGTTATGGTACCAATCGAGGGATGGCTCATCGAGGCTCCCGGCGAAGGTGCGACATAGCACGTTATTCTCTTCTTCATGTGGCGTAAGAGCTTGCTTGAAGGCCAATATATGGAGAGTTGGATCTCCTCTGATACAATTGAATTTGGGGAGAGTGGGAGTTCTCCATCCCCTCGGAAATGTTGAATCGAATAGGCTTCGATGGAGAGGTCCGGCTGATGAATACCCATCTTTATGACCATGCCTTCGACTTGTATGTGGATCAATGGGCAAGATCGAGAGGTCTTGTTCAGGCTTCTGAGTATCAGCAGGTCGGAGTCGATGACGAAGATCTGATCTGAGCCCTTGTTGAAGTGGAACGGATGGAGAAACTTTACTCTTCGAGGGTACACCTCTTATTTGTTGTCTTCTCGAAATGTTGGGTTTTGAAGGGGCTCTCTTGTCGCAATTGTGACCGGAAGAGGATTGGAAGGACTCATTGTCGAGACGATCCCAAACACTTTGCTTCCACGGGGCAGCAAAGGGAGTTGGATCGCGATGAATCCTCTCGAGGGTAGCAATGCCCATTGACCTCCGTTGCTCGGAGTGGGTAGATTGTCGTGGCGGATCGATCCTCTCATTAGTCGAGGGGACAGGAAGAGCAATTCCAGCCTCTGAGGCTGCCTTCTTGAGAACATCCCTCTCAGTAGTGAGGGTGGCATTCTGTTTTGCCAATTGAAGCAATTGGAAGTCGATTGCCGAGATTTGGTAGGTTGATGGAGGGTCTTCAGCTGGAGCTGGTGTTGTTTGTCCAATCGACTGTCGCGCGGGGTGGGCGATAGGTCGATCGACAGATCTGCCGCTCCCTGAACGAACCCCCATCTCGGGGACAGCAAGGGGCTGTCCGAAGTTGAGCCTTTGACTCATTGAACGAGTCTCAGGACGAGGTTGTTGTTGAGTGTTACTTCCTTCTGGTTGACCTTGATGTTTCGTCCTCGCCATTCAGAGAGCGAAAGGTGCAACGAGAGTGCCGTTCAGTTGTCTGATCAACCGAGAGAGCGAGGAAGTTTGACTATCAAGATCAGTTGTAGGTTCAACCGATCAAGTAGTAGCGGAGAGTTGGACTTTTTGATCGGATCCCACAGACGGCGCCAAACTGTGGGGGAAAATCTTCGTGCCGACCCGAAGACTCTCGCAGCACCAGTCAATTGGAGTTGAAGTTGACGTCGAAGATCGTTGGTCGATCTGTTGATTGAAGTTGAAGCCTTTTGATATATCAATAGAAAGTGATATGCAATAAGAGAGATTGTGACACGAGATGTGATCTCGGAGTTCAGCCGAAGCCTACGTCTCCGTGCTATAGGGAGCAACCCGAATTCACTAACACTTCAGTTGAAGTGACCTCGACAGGCCGAGTGTCATTGAAAACCCTCTGATCTCTTCTAAGGAGAAAAGAAGATCAAGGAGAGATGGTAGATCAGAAGTTGAAAATCCCAGAGCTCTGGTTCTGAAAGTCAGATCTCAGAGTGGAAATCAGAATTTTCGGGATCCTTTTACATTCGAAGGCTCTGCTATTTATAGGATTCTCTGGTGGGAATTTTGGGTTAAATGGCGGTTTCTGCCGTCGTATCTGGGGATTCTCCAGGTAAAGCTAGCGGGCCCCGCTACCGTCTTCTGGGGGATTCCACAGGCTCGTGGGCCTTCTGGGCAGGGCCGGTGGGTCCCGCGGTGGTCCTCGTGGGCCCACCAGGCAGGGCTGGTGGGTCCCATGGTAGTCTTCGTGGGCCCACCAGGCAGGGCCGGTGGGTCCTGCGGTGGTCTTCGTGGGCCCACCAGGCAGGGCCGGTGGGTCCCGTGGTAGTCTTCGTGGGCCCACCAGGCAGGGCCGGTGGGTCCTGCGGTGGTCTTCGTGGGCCCACCAGGCAGGGCCGGTGGGTCCTGCGGTGGTCTTCGTGGGCCCACCAGGCAGGGCCGGTGGGTCCTGCGGTGGTCTTCGTGGGCCCACCAGGCAGGGCCGGTGGGTCCCGTGGTAGTTGGTAAACTTCTGCCAAAATTTGCACCCACAGGAGGCCGGGGTGCCGCGGCGGCGGTGGCTCGTGCCCGTGTCGCATGGGTTGAAGATCACAGCCTGAGGGTTTTTTTTTTTTTTTTGGGGGGGGGGGGGGGGGGGGGGGCTATGGGTTTTAATAGGGAAGGGGGCTGCGGTTCGGATTCGGAGCCGGGGCCCCCGTTCTTCCTTTCCTTTTCCATCCTTTTCTTTTCTATTTCTTTCCTTCCTTTTCTTTCTTTTTCTTTCTTTCTTTTCTTTCCTTTTCTTTTCTTTTCTTTTCTTTTTTTTTTCTTTCCTTTCTTTTCCTTTCTTTCCTTTCCTTTTCTTTTCTTTCTTTTCTTTCTTTCTTTCCTCTTCTTCTTTCTCTGGTTCTTCTGGTTCGCGGAGGCAGCAGTGGCGCATGCGAGCAGGGGCGCGCACGGGTGTGCTGGCGTGGGGGGCGAGCGGGCGGCGCGCGGGCGAGCGACGGTGGCTGCGGCACGCGCGGAGGGGCCCTGGTGCGGGGCGGCTGGGGCATCGCGGTGGCGGGCCCGGGCGCGGGTGGTGCGAGGCCAGAGGCCGGGGCGGCGGCGGCTTGGTCGGGCGCGGCGGCCAGCAGAGGTGGCGCGCGGGCGGAGTCGGGCCGGCGTCCCTGAGTCGGGTGGCGATGGAGGGGGGCTGCAGGCCCCCCCTTTTTCTTTCTCTCTTTCCCCTTTTTTTTTCTCTTTTTTTTTTTCTCTTTTTCCTTTGGTGTCGGGTGCTGATTGGGGAGGGGGGCGCAGGCCCCGGCTGCTGCTGCTATTTTTTTTTTCCTGTTTTGTTTCCTTTCTTTTTCTTTCCTTCTTCTTCTGGTCCGCGAAGGCGGCAGGCGACGCGGCTGTCGGAGCAGGCAGCGGCGGCGACGACCCATAGCACGGGCTGCAGTACGTGCGGTGCGGGGGCCGGGAGCGAGTGGCGCGGAGGCCCGGCGCGGTCGCAGAAGCAACGATGGCGGCCGCCGGTGCGACTCTGAGTCGGACGGGCCCCGATCGGGTCGGAGGTGGAACACGGTGGCAACGGCGGTGCGACTCCGAGTCGGGCGGGCCCCGATCGTGTTGGAGAAGGGGCGCGGTGGTAACGGTAGCGTCTCCGAGTTGGCCGGGCGCGGGGCGCGGCTGCGGCTCGGCGTGCGGGGTCGAGTGCAGGCGGCATGGGCTGAGCTGCGGGCGGCACATGTACATGGCGTAGACGACGGGCGTGTGGAGCGGCGCCGGCGCGGCATAGGCGGGCGGTGGCCAGTCTTCAAGCGGCGCGAGTGGTGTGCGGACACCGTGCGGCGCAGGGGTGCCTCGAGCGGGCTGACGAAGGCTGTGGCTCCGGCCTGGTGGCGAGTGCAAGCCCCAAGTGGTGGCCGGCTGCATAGCTCAAGCAACGCAAGTTCCAACACGGACGGAGCGGTGGGCGCAAGGCTGGAGTAGTTGGCCGACACGGGTGGTGTCGGCACGGGTGGTGTGCGGACCCTGGGGGTGCGGTGCAGGCTCCAGCTTGGTCGGGGCTCCGCAATCGGATAGGAGAAGAAGGGGGGCTGCGACCTCTGCCATCCGTGCGGGTCCAGATGGAAAAAAGAAGGGGTTGTGGGGCTTTATTTTTTGCCCGGCTTCTCCACCAGACTTGACTCGCTTCCGCTTGTGCCTTTTCAGGGTTCGAGCTTCGAGAGTTTGGCTTCGTCGGGGTGAGTTGCTGAGGACTTCTCCTATGGGAGTGGCGCCTTCGCTTCCCCTCGTGCCTTTTCAGGATTCGAGCTTCGAAGGTTTTGGATTCACCGGGGTGAGTTATTGAGGACTTCTCCTACGGGAGTGGCGCCTTCGCTTCCTCTTGTGCCTTCTCGGGATTCGAGCTTCGGAGGTTTTGGCTTCGCCGGGATGAGTTGCTGAGGACTTCTCCTACGGGAGTGGCGCCTTTGCTTCCCCTTGTGCCCACTCGGGATTCGAGCTTCGACGGTTTTGGCTTTGCCGGGGTGAGTTGCTGAGGACTTCTCCTACGGGAGTGGTGCCTTCGCTTCCCCTTGTGCCTTCTCGGGATTCGAGCTTCAGAGGTTTTGGCTTCGCCGGGGTGAGTTGCTGAGGACTTCTCCTACGGGAGTGGTGCCTTCGCTTCCCCTTGTGCCTTCTCGGGATCCGAGCTTCGGAGGTTTTGGCTTCGTCGGGGTGAGTTGCTGAGGACTTCTCCTACGGGAGTGGCGCCTTCGCTTCCCCTCGTGCATTCTCGGGATTCGAGCTTCGAAGGTTTTGGCTTTACCGGGGTGAGTTACTGAGGACTTCTCCTACGGGAGTGGCGACTTCGCTTCCCCTTGTGCCTTTTCAGGATGCGAGCTTTCGCTTGACCCAGTAGGGTGTCGACTCCTGGCCTCGGAGGGATGTTTAGCACCTCTGCGGCTTCGATACAAAGGATTCTTCGGCGGCTTGGAGGTGGAGGACTCTTCGACGGCTCGGAGACGAAGAATCGCTTGGCGGCTCGGAGGTGGAGGACTCTTCGACGGCTTGGAGACGAAGGCCCCTTTGGCGGCTTGGAGACGAAGCATTCTTCAGCGGCTTGGAGGTGGAGGACTCTTCGACGGCTCGGAGGTGGAGGACTCTTCGACGGCTTGGAAACGAAGGCTTCTTTGGCGGCTTGGAGACAAAGCATTCTTCGGCGGCTTGGAGCCGAAGGGTTCTTCAGCGGAGTGTTGTCACCTTCTTGGTGCGGGAGCGTAATGACAACGGCACGGCGAGAGGACAAGACGAAGCCGAGTGTGGTGACACTCGCTTGGTGCGAGGACGAGCCGGAGACTTCAGAGGCCAGGGAAGGTAGCTCCTTCGTCTTTTTTTTTTTTTTAGGTCGCGAAGGATACGGTCGTTGCCGATGTATCCGCCTATCTTTGGGTTACTGCATTTGACTCCAGTGGCAGTCCCAATCCTTCAGGTTTTTGTTTTTGAGGGATTGACGACCTTCGGATGGGCTCGAGCTTTTGCACGAGCCTGGCGGATTTCAAGGTGGATAACTTTTTGCAGAGTAGACGCATACCTTCTTGGAGGTTGGCGAGCTCCGTTGCTTGCGACGGTCTTCGCTGGAGGATGCCTCCTTGGGATTAGCTGCGACCGAGGGAGAGAGACGTCGGCTGTCGGGGAATCGCACGCTTGCTACTGCAGATTTTGTTCGGATGTAGAAGAAGGTGGAGGCCGTTCGTGCGTCGCTTCAAGAGTCGGAGTCTCGTTTGGGGAAAGCTCAAGCGACCGAGAAAACTTCTGGAGCAGAGCTTGCAAGGCGGCGTGAAGAGCTGACGAAGTGCCGGAAGCTGGTGGAGTGATCGAGAAGGCTTCCGGAGCGATCCTTGCGAAGCAGCGTGCATAGCTGGCGACGCGTCGGAAGTTGACGGCTTCTCTACCCCGGGAGTTGCAGTGCGTGTAGGCCGCAGGAGGCGAGCTGCTTCAGCGCCTCAAGGACTTTGATTTTCTTGTCAGCTTTTGATTTGCTAGCTGAACTTGTGGATCTGCACTCGTTTTTCTCTGGGCTGGCCTTTTTGGAACGATGTTGGGATTTTTTTGTCTGGACTGAACCTTTGTAGGTTGCCTACGTACCCTACTGAGAGGGATCAAGTCGCACGTAGTTCGTTTATTCCCTTCTTTTTTTTTTTTGGGCAAGGGGGGTAACCTTGCGCTAGGCAAAGTACCTTTTGAGGGACTTGCCGCTGGTAGGCAGAGTCGCCACTGGTTCGCAGCTGTCGCCCGTCTTCTTCGCTTCAATGTAGTTAGAAGTGAAGATCTTCTTGACTGGAGTCTTGATGATTGCTGGAGTTTGACTGGAGTCGATGCCTTGGAGATTTGGAAGGATTTGTTTGCCGCTTTTGCAGAAATGAGCTTGAGCCTTTGTCAGGCGATGTGGTATTGCAGCTGAGGGTAGTAAACCCATGTGCGCCATGCTTTCTTTGCTGTGGCTGGATTTGAACATCAACTCGGTGGAGTTTTGCCCTTGAGTGTTTTCTGGCTTGATTGCGAGTTGCTCAGAGCTGGTGTACTCGGAAGACTCGGTTGAGCCCGAGACGTGCAACAGACCACGTAACGGTAGTGTCATCTCTTGCAAAGTGCTGAAGTTGGCCCCGAAGAATAATGACGCTGGTTCTTTTGCTGGAGTGGAAGGTGATCGTCCTGGTTTGGGAAGCCACTGAGGTACGAGCCACAGGACTGAAGCAGCTTGAGCAGGCAACGAAATGCATCGCATCGGGCTTGATTTGTAGTTGATTTGAATTTTCCGTCTTGATGCTGGCGCTTCTTTGTCTTTGTGCACTGTCTGGCTGGAGGATGTCGCTAGTTTTGCAAGTTGAGAGGTTCTATCCTTCGTAACTGCTTTGACTTTCTGGGCTCGTGGAGCCTTTGCTGGAGGAGCATTTGCAACGGGGTCCTTGGCCTGGTGAACCTGGACGTCAGCAAGGTGTGCTTCAGCCTCGTTGAACAGCTTGCCGTTGGCGGTGATGCTTCTCCCCATGCTTTCGATATTGGTGTCGCTTTCTTCATAGTATTTTTGGAGCACTCGGTGAACTTCCATCGTGCAGCAGGAGACCATGAAGTTTTGATCAGCTTCAAGGAAGCGATTGGGAAAGAACTCCTGGAGTGTCGCCAGCTTTGGGGATATTTGCTGGAGAAGATTTTTCGGACTTGCTGGTGATACTTCGGACGTATTTCTTCCTGGAGCTTCATTCTTTTCCTTGAAGGACTTTCTTCTAGGGGGTTTTCTTGTCGCCCGGTCTTTCTTGCGGTTAGCCAGACGCGCTATCCTGTAGCTTGATCGTCGTGGCCTTCTCCTTCGAGGCGCCATAGCCCGTACATTTTCATCAGTAAAATCTTCCTCGCCAAGGTGAAGAACTGGTGCTGCGACTGAAGGCTCTTCTTTGATTAGAAGGACTTGCTCTTCTAGAGACTGTACCGATTCATCTTCTGATCCCCAGCCGGTTGGCTTGATTTCTTCGTTTGGAATCGAAGGAGGCTCGGAGTAGATGACATAATAGTCAAATTTTCCCAATGGTTGGCCTAGCAGGTTGACTTCGGGGCTTCTTTGTTCGTCTCTCGCTTTGAGCATGTGCCGGAATGTAGCTTTGTTTGGAAAAGGGAGTGCTTGCATGAGAGGCGGTTGCCCCCATGACAGTAAGGATTTGGCCCTAGGTACTGAAGGAGCATGCCGTCGTCTTCTTCTTGGATTGCCCCCCTTCTTTGAGTCATCAACGGTGGGCTGCCCCCCTTCTGCGAGGACTGGCGGGGCTTCTTGCAACTCGTCGTCCGATGTAGAAGTATCACCGTTGTTAGTTTCGATGACGGAGATATAGTTGACGGCTACCTTGGGTGGGTGGGCGGGTGTTGAAACGACGCCCTCGACTGGCATTCCCAAACGATCAAACACCGACCTCTTCTTTGGTTGCTTGACTGGCCCGAGCCTTTCGAACACGGATGTACGCTTTAGATTCGACTGGCTTTGATTGCTTTTGGTTTGCTTCTGGAGTAAGGCTTGGCATCGAGCCCATCGCCGTCTTCTTTTGCTATCGGGATGGCTGGTGTAGGTAGAGCGTGCATCGGAGATTGTCAATCCTTCAGCTGCTTCGTCTACCATCTTCGCCCCGATGTAGTTGGAGGTGAAGGTCTTTTTCGCTGCAATCCTGACGACCCTCGGAGTTTGACTGGAGCCAATGCCTTGGCGGTTGGGGAGAATTTGTTCGCCGTTTTGAAACAACCGAGCTTGAGTCCTCATCATCCCATGTAGCGTTGCTGCTGGGGGAAGTGTGCCCATGGCGCTTTCTTTGTCGTAGCCGCCTTTGAACAACAACTTGGTAGCGTTTTGCCCCCAACTCCCTTTCGGCTTGAATCCAAGTTGATTGGGGTCGACTGATTCGACAAGTCTGCTCGGGTTCGGAGCTTGCGTCAGACTAGGTAATGGCAACGTCATTTCTTGCAGAGTGACGACGTTGGCCTGTGATAATGGCGAGGCCAGCTTCCTTGTCGGAGTAGAAGGCGATCGCTCGGATTTACGAAGCCACTGAAGTGCAAGACGCAGGACTAGCATTGCTTGTATGGGCAACGGAGTGTGTTGCATTGCTCTTGACCCGGAATTGATGCGCATCCTTCGCTTTGACTTTGATGCTTCTTGGACCTCGAGTTTCGCCTTGTCGGGAGGTTGCATCGGTTTTGCAGGTGGACGAGCCTCGCCCTGCCTTACCTCTTCAGCCTTCTGGACTCGAGGGGTTTTAGCCGGAAGGACTTCCGTGACTAGGTCTCTCGCTTGGTAGAACTTGGCATCGACCAAATGTGCCTCGGCCTCATTGAAAGGCTTGTCATCAGCAACTATGCATTTCTCCATACCTTCTTCATAGTACTTGAGGCACTGGTGCCAGGTGGACACTACGACGCCATTCTCGTGTAGCCATGGCCTGCCCAACAGGAGGCGATATGATGTCTGGCAATCGATGATGTGGAAGAGGACCGTTGTATCTAGCGGGCCGATTGAAAGCTTCAGGCGGATAATTCCGATAGTGGACTGTCCGCCCTGGTTGAACCCTTGAATGACCAACTGACTGGGCGAGAGCTGGTCATTGGTGATGCCGAGTTGCCGCATTGTCTGGATAGGCATAATATTGATGGCGGAGCCACAGTCCAGCAAAATTCGGTTTACCAGCTTCTCTTTGATGTATCCCGAGACGTAGACAGGCCGGTTGTGCAGTCGCGTTCCGAGTTGCAAGTCCTCGTCTGAAAAGGTTATCGTTGCATCACACGAGGCCACAGTTTTGCCCTTCTTGTCATCCTTCATTTTCCTCTTGTAGCTATCTGGATCGGCCAAGGCCGCAGCCATTGCCAGGCGAGCTTTTTTCGGAAGATGCAAAGCTTCTATGAGCGGCAAGTGCATGATTGCTTCGTCATAAGAGGCAGTGCCCCCTTTGTCGGAATCGTCTCCCTCATCAGTGGAGTCACCCTCTTCAGATGTCTCGACTTCGCCTTTTCCTTCTAACGCCTTATGGACTTCGACCATGCAACAAGACACCCTGATGTGTTGATCAATTGGGAGGAAGTGATCGGGGAAGAATTCTTGCAAGGTTGCTGGTTCTGGAAGGTTCTGCCGGAGGAGATCGTCTTGGCTTGCTGGTGGCACTTTGAACGCCTTCCTCCCTGGAGTCTTGCTTTTCTTCTTGTAGGTCCTTCGCTCGGGAAACTTCCTCATCATGCAGTCTTGCTTGTGCTGCCTTTCTTGCCATGGCTTTCGTCGCCGGGGTAGTATGACCCATGCCTCTTCGTTGGTGGATTCTCCTCCGCTGAGATGATGATTGGCAGCAGTAACTGGTTCCCTTGGAGACACTTGTTCTTCCGAAGGCTCTACTGGCTCGTCCTCCGATCCCCAGCCGGTAGGCTTGATTTTTTCGATCGAGACTGATGGAGGCTTTGAGTAGAGGACGTAGTAGTCGAGCTTCCCCGAAGGCTGGCCCAGCAGACCGACTTTTGGATCTCCTTGTTCGTATTTTTTCCGGAGAGCGTATTAGGACGTAGCTCGACTGGAAGGGACTTGCTCTTCCTGAAGCTCCACTGGCTTGTCTTTCGATCCCCAGCCGGTGGGCTTGATTTCATCAATTGAAACGGACGGAGGCCTTGAGTAGAGGACGTAATAGTCGAACTTCCACGAAGGCTGGCCCAGCAGACCGACTTCTGGATCTCCTTGCTCGTATCTCCTTTGGAGCGCTCATTGGGATGTAGCATTGCTTGGAAAAGGTGCTGGCGTGAGCGATGGTTCCCCCAGGGCAGCGATGTTTCTTCCTCGGTGAGTGCAGGAGTACGTTGACGTCGCTTCAAGACTCTCGGCTGGGAAATTGACTTAGCGGTTGGCCTTTGACGGTTGATGCATAATTTGGGCACGCTTTACCGCGCAGCAACGAGTATCGGCAAGAAGAAGCCAAAGGTGATGGACGTGATATTGGCCGTAGTGACCTCCCTGGTGTCAATTTCTATCTTTCCTTGCTTTGTGAGCGTCATGATTCGTTCCTTGAAGACGAAGCATCTTTCGATGGGATGACTCACCACTCGGTGGTATTTGCAGAAGAGAGGGTCATCGACGCGATGCATCTGCTCGGGCCTCTTCGAAGGAGGGAGCTCTATCATCTTCTCTTGCAGCAGTTGGTCAAACATGGAGGAGACTTCCGAGTCCAGGAAGGGGTACTCCTTAGCTTCGAGCTCTTCGATAGTCATCCTTTGTCTTGGCGGCGGAGGTGGCGGTATGGCGACGCCCTTCTTCTGATCCGGCTTGCCACCGATCTTGAGCGGCTTGGAGGTTGAGGCGACGTCCGCAATATTGACTTGTTTCGGTTTCGGTACCGGTGGCTTGTCCTTCTTTTCCACCTTCAAGAAGTCTTTGTTCTTCGAGTCCCCGCGGCTTGCTAGGCTGAGTTCCATGTCGTGAGCCCGAGTCGCAAGTTCTTCGAAAGGCCGAGGCTTGATACCTTTGAGGATGTAGAGCAGGCCCCAGTGCATGCCTTGGGTGCACATCTCGATGGCCGAGTCCTTAGACAAGCGATCCCGTGAATTCAATGCGAGGTTCCTCCATCTGTCGATATAGTTGATCACCGGCTCGTCTTTCCTTTGCTTGACGGTGGTAAGTTCGGTCATGCTGACGGTGCGTCTGGTGCTGTAGAAGCGATTGAGGAACTTCCTCTTCATTTGATCCCAGCTGTCGATGGTCCCTGGAGGAAGATCAATGTACCAGTCGAAAGCATTACCTTTGAGGGTGCGAACGAACTGTTTCACTATCTCGTCGCCATATGTGCCGGCGTTGTTGCAAGTTTCGATGAAGTGAGCAATGTGATGTCTTGGATTTCCTTTCCGTCGAAGTGCTTGAACTTTGGTGACTGGAATCCGACTGGGAAGCGTAGCTGCTGGATCCTCGCGGTGTATGGCTTCGAGTATGCTGCCGTGATCGGAGGAAGGCCACTACCGTGGGAGCACATCATGTCGGCTACCAACGCTTGGACTTGCTGAGTATTCATCGTTGCCGTTGCCGGAGGTTGTGTGGCCACCGAGGCTGGCGCTGGGGAGACAACTTCCACTGGGACGGGAGCCGAGGAGAGTGCTGGAGTAACTGCTTGAATCGTCGGAACAACCTCTGCAGGAGCGGGAGTTGAAGATGAAGCTGGAGCGGCTACTGGAGAAGCAACGGGTTGACCGACTGCTGCAGCGTCCTTTGCGCTTAGCTTTTGGAGCAGAGTATTGATGTAACGATCCTTCTCCTCCATCAGCCGAGTAATCTACACCATGTGCTCGTTCATCTGCATGACTTGGAGCTGAAGAGCGGACGGAGGATGGTGACGGAGGATGTCTCGATGTTGCATGCTAGCATCCTCGCCGTCGTCATCGGAGATGTAGATACGCCGACTTGCTTCTGGTTGATGACTGGTGTTTGCCCCCTGTAGAGGAGGTGTAATGTCCGCTGGAGAATCCGAACGGGCTCGGGGTTGGGGCTGGTCCTCCCCAACTTTTGGATATGGACTCCAGGATCGAGGCGCGTTTCTTCATGCACCAAGGCCTCGTCGGTGCTTTGGCGAGCATCCTCGGTAGTAGTTTCTGGCATGAAGACATCCGCAAGAGTTCGAGTACGCCGAGTGTAGATGCGTACCATCGGGAGAGCATCACCCTCCGGGTTTGCTGGATCACCGTGCCGGAGTAGAGGAGACTCGGCGATGGGCGAAAGGCTTAGGGCAAACACATCGTTGCTTGTCCTGGCCATTGCGAACTTGGAGCAACTTCTTCAGCCGTACGGATGAAAGGAGAGAAGGTCCCACCGGGCGTGCCAAAAATCTGTATGTGCGAAAAAGGTACGAGCCATCTTTATTGCACAAAACAAGATTACAAGTGTGGCCGGGACCCTGGCTCGGGTGTGGCGAGTCCGGGTTGCGGCGAGTGTTGATCAGGAGATTTGTGGGAGAGATCCTTGGAGGGTCCCTTTGATCCGCGTCTCCACGTGGTATTCGTGTGAGAGCTCTGAAGGGGTTGCCCGGGACAGAGGTCTTTACAGGATGAGGGTTTTGGAGAGGCTAAGGAATGTCCGTCATTTCTTTGGTCCCTTCCGTGCTTTGCGCTTTCTCGGCTAGGGGGTCTTCGGCTTCGTTCCTCGGTCTTCGTGTTTTCCTCGCTCCTTGCTTGACCTCGGCGTCCTTGATCGTCGGTTCATCGCGTCGATCATGCTTTTAGCGTCGGCTTTGGCTTCGACTTTCGGCTTTAACTTGGCTTAGGCGTAGCTCTGGCTTTTGCTTTGCTTTGGCGCTTGCACTTGGACGTAGACGGGGAGACTTGCGATGCTTTCGTTCCTCCGGACTTCGCATCGTATCGGCTAGAACGTGCGGTGCTTTTGCTCGTGATCGGCGTAGTCGCTTGGCTTTGGCACTTGCGTTGCTTCGACGCGGGCTTTATCGGGGCTTTTGCTTTGGCTTCTTGCATGGGCTTTAGCTTCAGCATCAACTCCGTCTTCTTCTCGAATGACGTGGGCTACTTCTTCGGTGCTTCGACGGTTTGGGTGTCGGTTGGACTTCTCTTCTTCTCCGGGCTTCTTTTACGTGATCGGAGTCAAAAAATACTTTTGAAGATAGTGGGGGTAGCACCGATCTTCGTGCGACGGTTGTAGCATCAGCTTTGCTTCGAAGACGACGGGTGTAGCGACGCTTCAGGTAGTCCTCTCCAGGCTTTCTTCTTTGTGGATGGAGCAGACGTTTGTTGAAGGCGACGGGTTGATGACACTTCGTTCGTCTTCTCCGAGCTTTGGAGCTTGATCGGAGTTGAGGGTTTGTTGGAGCCGACGGGGTAGTGCCGCTCCGAGCTTCTTCTCCGGCCTTTGCTTCTGGCGTCTTCGGAGTCGAAGGGTCTTCTTCTCCGAGCTTTCTTCTTCGTGCACGGAGTCAAAGTCTTGATCTTCTCGTGCAAGAGTCTTCACGTTGATGAGGGCTTTCAATGGACTAAGCCGATCCCGAAGGGACAGGCTTGCCCGTGCCTCGTGAAGCCTTGGGTCGATGAAGAAGCGTCTTCTTTTCTGCAGAGCTTCCTCGCTTCGTCTTCAATCTTCGACCTGGCGACGGTTGTGGCGTCGGCTTCTTCTCCGGGCGTATTCGGCGTAATCGGAGTTGAAGGCTTTGTTGAAGATGACGGGTGTAGCGCCGCTTCGGGTCTTCTTCTCCGGGCTTTTGGGCTTGATCGGAGTCGAAGGCTTTGTTGAAGATGACGGGTGTAGCACCGCTTCGTGTCTTCTTCTCCGGGCTTTAGGGCTTGATCGGAGTCGAAGGGTTCTTCTTCTCCGAGCTTTCTTCTTCGTGCACGGAGTCGAAGGCTTGGTCTTCTTGTGCAAGGGTCTTCACGTTGATGAGGGCTTTTAATGGACTAAGCCGATCCCGAAGGGACAGGCTTGCCCATGCCTCGTGAAGCCTTGGGTCGATGAAGAGCACGTCTCCCCTTCTGCAGAGCTTCGCTTCTTGCCCTCTCACCCTTGAGCCTTCCCCCCTCCCCCTCTATTTATAGGTGAAGGGGGGAGAGGAGAGATATGGGAAGTTTATTTTAAATCCCTTTAATATCTCCCCCATAATTACCCAGGATTTATTCATCCATTGATGAGGGGAATAACTCTTTATTTGTTTTCCTTTTCTGGCGGGGTAATTATGGCTCAATTATTTTTGGATTCATCTGAAATCTTGCACATAAAATCGATGGCGACCCGACTCTTCTTCTTGTCCGTCGGATCGAGGGATCGACGCAGATCCACGTGTGGGTAGACGTCATGCGCAACCTCCCCCCGCGCATGGCGGTAGTTCTTTCCTTTTCTTTCTTTTCTTTCCTTTTCTTTTCTTTTCTTTTCTTTTTCTTTCTTTCCTTTCTTTTCTTTTTCCTTGCAAGGCCGGCAGGCCCCCATGGGGTTCGGATCCCTACTAGGGGCCGGCCCCCATGGGGTTCGGGTCCCTAGTAAGGGCCGGCCGGGTGGGCCCACCCGGTTCCCTTGTCGGGTGCGAGTCGGAGCGCGCGTCGGGTTTGTATCCGCATTGGTGCATGCAAGTCGGGTCCGGGTCGAAGTGCGCGTCGGGTTCGCATCCGCATTTGTGCATGCGAGTCGGGTCCGCGTCGGAGTGTGTGTCGGGTTTGCCTTCGAATTGGCGCATGCGAGTCGGGTTCGGGTTAGACACAATTTGTGTGTCTACACACCATACAACTGAAGGAGAGGGGTTGTCGGTCGCCACCGCATACCTCCGTCGACCCAACTCAAACCTGTTTACCCCAATATGACTGGGAATTGAGAAGTGGGATTACAATCACAATAGAAAGAGAAAGGAACATTTTACATGCTTATTACATCTTCCTTTCTTCCATCCAAATAAGAATGAAAGGTATTGCTTCTCATTGAGGCCACCCAATGCCACCAAAATACTAAACCCACCCCATCTCCTAAAAAAAATCCAACAAATGCAACCTCAAACATTTAAACCCACAAACACACCCACCCCAATCCCCTCAACCCAACTCTCCATCGACCCCATGAAAGCTCCAGCCATCCCAACGCTCCTCGCGCTCTCCCTTCTCTTCCCCCTCACGCTGTGCACCACCTTCACCATCTCCAACAACTGCCCTCACGCCATCTGGCCCGGCACGCTCGCCGGCGCCGGCACCCCCCAGCTGCCGGCCACCGGGTTCCTGCTCGACCCGGGCCAGACGGCCAGCCTCCCGGCCCCGCCCGGGTGGTCCGGCCGGATATGGCCCCGGACTGGGTGCGCGTTCGACGGCGCCGGCGCCGGCGCGTGCCAGACCGGCGACTGCGGCGGCCGGATGGCCTGCGACGGGGCCGGCGCCCTTCCGCCGACCACCCTCTTCGAGGTGACCCTCGGGGAGGGCGGGGGCGACGACTTCTACGACGTCAGCCTCGTCGACGGGTACAACCTCCCGGTCATCGCCGCGCCCATCGCCGCCGGGGGCGCGTGCAATGCCACCGGGTGCATGGCCGATCTCAACTCCGGTAACTACGCCTACAGGGCCGGGGTTCACCTCTGAAAGGGAAACCGCTAACCGGATCGGGTGCGTGCGTCTGATGTTCCTCAGGCTGCCCGAAGGAGCTCCAGGTGGTGGCGGGCGGCGGCGGGGTGGTCGCGTGCCGGAGCGCGTGCGGGGCATTCGGGGGGGACGAGTACTGCTGCAGCGGGGAGTTTGCGAGTCCGGGGACGTGCCGGCCGAGCTCGTACTCGGCGATCTTCAAGGCGGCGTGCCCGAGGGCCTACAGCTACGCCTTCGACGACCGGACGAGCACGTTCACCTGCAAGGCCAACGATTACGTCATCATCTTCTGCCCTACCGTCGATGGGTCAGTCCTTTTTTTTTTCCCGCCATTCTCGATTTTCTTTTTGGGACATTTCATATTTGGCACAAAACTATATTTTTTACGTAATTAAATGTTTTTTTTTTCTTTTTTGAGAAACCAAACTTTTTTTTTTTTTGATAACCAGCTTACTTTAATAAGTCAAAAGATTACATCATTGTTTAACCAACCCAACGGATGTAACGATATGTGCTACAATCCTTCTGGGTAAGCCTCATAACTTCTGGAGAGAATTTGGACGTTCAGACTTTGGTGGCTCCAGTTATCCGTGCATATCCTGCGAGCCAATCAGCTACGGATTTTCCTTCGCGGTAGATGTGAGATAACCGGACTCTGGCTTTGGTTAGTCCTACATCGGTAATGAAACCAAATTTGGGCTACTAAATCATTGGAAATTGCGTATCGACCCACTCAAAAATTTTTCCATGCACTCTTGGGTAACTAGGGGGGATTGAACCCACTACTTCCTCACCAAAGAATCGGTTGCTTATCAACTCTACTATCCCTTGGTGGATATGAATACCAGGGGTGGCAATCCTTGATCCGACCCTGCCAACCCGATCTGAACCCGATCCGAAGTTAGCAGGTTTCGGTTTGACCTAAACAGATTCAGATAAAAAATGGGTTGACCCAACTGACCCGTTTATTAAACGAGTCGCGTTTGGATTTGTACTTATAACCCGATTGACCCGATTTGACTCGTTTATCAAATGGGTCGTGTCAACACGACCCGACCCAACCCGACCTAACCTGATCAAATCCGACCCAACCCGACACAACCCGATCAAACCTGACCCAGCCTTATCAAACACGAGCGTTTTATATAGGTTCTATTGACCCAACCTGACCCATTTTTTAAACGGGTTAAACGGGTCCGGTCGGGTCAACCTGTTTATTAGACAGGTCGGGTTTGGGTTTAAATTTTTGACCCGTTTATTAAACGGGTTGGGTTCAGGTTGTGTGTTTTGCCATTATACCAATATCTCAACGTGACCCGAATCCGACCCGACCCATTGTCACCCCTAATGAATACACTATTTTTGTTTTTCTTTTTTAGAAGTGATCTCTATAATGGTTAGAATATCACATGGTAGTGCTCCAGAACAAGATAGGCTAAGTATCAAAACTCGCCATAGTAGTGAGAAACAAATGTTCTGAATTTTAGTAACCCCATACGTACCACTAAGAGCATCTCCAACGGGCTCCGAGCGGAGCTCTGAAGATCCACGTGGCACAAGGAAGAAACTCCGCCGCTCCAACCGGCTCCGAGGGGAGCTCTGAAGTCCTACGTGGCATGCCACGTAGGCCACGTGCGGTCTGAATCTCCGAAGCCCTCCACATACAACAGAGGTCCTTCGGAGCCTTGGAACGAATAAAAAATTCTGTGTTTTTATAAAAACCCCCCGGACGTTCATAAATTATGTTATATATATATATATATATATATATATATATATATATATATATATATATATATATATATATATATATATATATATATATATATAGGGGCATGCTATGCTGCGGCATGCGGTGCGTGCGGCATCGCACCGCAGCCGTGTGATGCACTGCTGCGTGCATCGCATGTACGCAGCGCGTGCATCACACGGCTGTGGTGCGATGCCGCACGTACCGCATGCTGCATTCAAGCATTTCTCTCTCTCTCTCTCTCTCTCTCTCTCTCTATATATATATATATATATATATATATATATATATATATATATATATATATATATATATATATATATATATATATATATATATATATATATATATATATATCAAAACATGTATTTTTCAACGGATTTGGTGTAGATTTGGAGGCTTTGGATAACTTGTAATTATATAGGGTGTTTGATGCAAAAATGGCTCGGATATCGAGCTCGGAGGCCGTCGGAGCTGAACCTCTCAACTAGGATACCTCTCAATGGGGTGGCAACAAAAAATGGGCCCCACGGTCTTAGGAGGTGCTCCTTGTTCGGAGCCCGTTGGAGATGCTCTAAGACAAGTACTTTCTCATTCTAAAATTGTTATTAGGACCGGCAATGACCCGAATCCGGCCCATGCCTGAGTGAGCCTTTGGGCTTGTATCCAAAGCATTATATAGGCTGCTCATTTTTTGGGCCCAAAACTAAATCGTATATGGCCTTATGGTCATTGCTAGTTTACAACATTATTTATAAAATGAGAAATGCTATTTAGCTCGAAGGTTTTTTCGATTTTGCCGACCGATTGACATGACAGCAGACAATCCGTGGTTGAAACCCACTAGCGACATGTTAGTCTTTTACACCACCTGTTGCACGCTGCCACATCAATCGGGCTGAGCGGAATCGAAAAAACATTCGGGCTGAATAGCATTACTCTTATAAAATAATTGTATGGATATTCGTAGAATACGGAAGTCTGATAACAAACACAATTAATACCAGATAACTCCAGCGAAGAAAGTTGATCATTGAAGGTTTTTGGACACAGAGCCCGATTCATTGATACAGGCTTAGACTTGAACTGTCTTTAAAGCTCGATATAAAGCGGATCCGAACTTGGACCCAAGAAATAAAAAAATTGGACCTAGACCCGTGATTGATCGAGTCCGGCCCATTGCCTGCCCTGATTGTTATTTCTTGTCCTACAATCGCCTCAACATTTTCATTGTTGCCTCCAATAAAAAAGCAAAGAATTTACTATAATATTGAGAAGTGCCATCTCCAAGCACAAATAACTCACTAGTTGAATCTTTTTTTTTTTTTTGGTACCTGGAAGCAGGGGCCATCATAGGACTCCCAAAGACGCCGCATCACGGCGCAAAGCAATAACAAGACCGCCACACCGACACAACAAAACCGTCGGAAGGCACGACACCGCCACACCGGCGGAAGACAAGGAGCACAAAGCCTCCTAAGAAATGAAACAGAAAAACAACAACAAAGAAAAAAGAAAAAAAAAAACTCACTCCAAGCATTTTGATTTTAGCTACTGCATAAATAAATCAATCCATGCCCCCCACTTCAAAATTTTCTGATCCTTTGCAGGCTGAGAAGATCGAATGGCTTCTCCATTGACCAACCTACTCACGGAGACAGGGATCGAGACGAACCTAGCGGTCAATCTACCAATGGAGACAGGGATCGAGACGCGCCTAGCGGTCGATCCAATGGGGACAGGGATCGAGATGCACCTAGCAGTCAATCCACCAACGGGGACAGGGACCGAGACGCACCTAGCACTAACAGTCAATCCAATGGGGACAGGGATCGAGACCAACCTAGCGGTCAATCCACTAACGGAGACAGGGATCGAGGCGGACCTCAGGCGATCGCCTCCTCTGGGAGCTTCGTGTCATCGAATTTCTGTTTACTTCTCTTGTTCATATTCTTCTTCTAAGCTATAGCAAACTATCTGATCATTTTACGGAGATGAACTAATTTTAGGGGCCCAAATGAGACAGATGGAGATAGAGAGGAGGCGGAGGCGGAGGCTGAGACAGAGAGAGACTCATCGAAATGAGAATAGAGTTGACAATACCATCACCCCAAGAGAAAGAATGAAGGATCAGATTTCAGAGAAAATTGCATTAATTGTAGCTTATGACCAAGAAAAATAAGACAAAGATTTGCATACAAAACAAGAGAATGGTGAACATATCTTTTTCGGTGAATCCGCCACATCTACTGTTCAACTCATTTAACTAATCGTATCTAGATCCTAAACCCGTACCCAACTCGCTAATAAACGGGTAGACCCGACAAGACCAGTTTACCACACGGGTCTATTCAGTTGACCCGATCCGACCCAATCTGACTCGACCCGACCCGACCCGTTGAATTTTATACCACCGAAAGGAAGAATCGAAAATTGGTCTCGCCGTAAGAGGAGAGATCATGTGGCCACTCTGATACACTTCATATCCATTGGGATATGAAGTAATAATATTTTATCGGGCGGGTTGAGTTCATCTCATCGGGCTCCGCCACGAACCACTCTGGTCGGAACTTGAGCGGCTCCGGCCAGTGGCTTTGGTCCCTCCCAAAGGCCCACACACTCACGAAAAGCCTTTGTTTTCGTCGGGATGTCATACCCGCCGAGTCACAGTGTCTCTGACCTTCATGATCGCCTGCAGGTAGAAGAGGCCATACTTTCCGGCGAGAAAAGCTGGCCGCTGCATTTTGGCATCTTTTCCGGTCGTCCAAGATGGCCGGGCCACATTTGTGCCATCTTTTCCAATCGTCCAGGGTGGCCGCCGGATTAGAGGAAACGCTTCTGCGGCTGTTCAGCCTCGCCGCCGGATTAGGTCCTTTATTTGGCCGATCAGCCAGTGAACATTGTGGGCACCGAAATTAGCCTACGGATTGGACCCGACCCGCATGCGAACACGGCCCGCACACAACGGCCCGCATGCGAAACCTGGCCCACACACAACGGCCCGCATGCGAAACCTGGCCCACACACAACGGCCCGCATGCGAAACCCGGCCCGCACGCAACGGCCCGCATGCGAACTCAATTCGCGTGCAATGGCCCGACTCAAAGCAAACGGGTCCCACTGGACCTGCTACCCAAACCCAAAAAGGGGGCCCACCGGCCCCCCCTCTTGAAAACCGTGCCCCCCTCCTCATGGAGAGGTGGGGCCGGCCCTAAAAGAAAGGAAAAAAGAAAAAGAAAAAGAAAAGAAAAAGAAAAAGAAAAGAAAAGAAAAAGAAAAAGAAATCAAAAACCGCCTCGATGCGGGGGGAGGTGGCGTGGACGTCTACGCAGCCGTAGATCCGCGACGATCCCTCGATCCAACGGACAAGATGACGTTGTGTCGCCATCCGATCCAAAAGTGCAACAAAAATAACAACTCGATCTTTAAAGATCGAGTCACATCTAGCCCATAACCACCCCAACTAAAAAGGAGGGGATCGGGTTTGTTTCCTTGAATAAAGGAACAATATCTTGATGGTTATGGGGGGAGATATTGGATGAAACAAAAAGATTTCAGCCATATCTCTCCCAACCTCCCCCCTTTGCCTATAAATAGAGGGGGTGGAGGAAGGCATCAAAGGTCGAAAGCTGAAGAGGAAAAGGCTCTGCAAAGACGAGCTCCAACGCTTGAAGACCGAAGGCTTCGCGAGGCATGGCAAGCGCGTCCTACGGGAACACTTAGCCCATCAAGTCTTCATCAAAGCGAAGACCTTGCACTCGAAGATCAAAGCTTCGACTCCTCGCACGAAGAAGAAAGCTTGGAGAAGAAGACCCGGAGTCGTCGTCATCCCGACTTCTCCAACGATCTTCATCAACTCCGAAGAAGCCATAAGCAAAGGCCGGAGAAGAAGATCGAAGCCGACAACACCCGTCGTCTTCAACAAAGGCATCGACTCCTCGCACGAAGAAGAAAGCTTGGAAAAGAAGGCCCGAAGCCGGTGCTACCCCTGCCGTCTTCGTCAACAAAAGCCGACGCTACAACCGTCGTGCGGAGATCGGTGCTACCCCCGCCGTCTTCGTCAATAAAAACCGACACTACAACCGTCGTGCGGAGATCGGTGCTACCCCCGCCGTCTTCACCAACAAAGCCGACGCTACAACCGTCGTGCGGAGATCGGTGCTACCCCTGCCGTCCTCACCAACAAAGCCGACGCTACAACTGTCGTGCGGAGATCGGTGCTACCCCCGCCGTCTTCACCAACAAAGCCGACGCTACAACCGTCGTGCGGAGATCGGTGCTACCCCCACCGTCTTCACCAACAAAGCCGACGCTACAAACATCGTGCGGAGATCGGTGCTATCCCTGCCGTCTTCGTCAACAAAAGCCGACGCTACAACCGTCGTGCCGAAGCCTGTGCTACACCCGCCGTCTTCATCAACAAAAGCCGACGCTACAACCGTCGCACGAAGATCGACGCTACCCCCGCCGAAAAGCCAAGCCGACGCCACAACCGTCGAGGAAGCCGGAAGAATAAAGAAGCCTTGAAGAAGTAGCCATCGCCGTTTGAGAAGAAGATCAAGTCAAGGCTAAAGCCAAAGCCAACGCAAGAAGCCAAAGCAAACGCACCGGTAAAGCCCGCGCCAAAGCAACGCACGTGCCAAAGCCAAGCAACTACGACGGTCACGAGCAAAGCACCGCACGTTCTAGCCGATACGACGCGAAGTCCGGAAGAACTAAAGCATCGCAAGTCTCTACCCGCCTACGTTCAAGCGCAAGCGCCAAAGCAAAGCAAACGCCAGAGCCACGCCAAAGCTACGCCAAAGCCGAAAGCTAAAGCCAAAGCTGACACCAAAAACACGATCGACGCCGCGAACCGACGATCAAGGACGCCGAGGTCGAGCAAGGATCGAGGAAGACACGAAGACCGAGGAACAAAGCCCAAGGCCTCCCTAGCCGAGAAAGCGCGAAGCACGGACGGGACAAAATCAACGGCGGAAACTCCTTAGCCTCTCAAAAACCCTCACCCTGTAAAGACCCCTATCCTGGGCAACCCCTTCAGAGCTCTCGCACGAATACCACGTGGAGACGCGGATCAAAGGGACCCTCCAGAGGATCTCTCCCACAATCTCCTGATAAAAAAAAATTGTAATCTCGTGTGATCCGCAATAAAGACGACCCGAATCTTTTTCCGCGCTCACAAACATGATCGTCGGATTAGAGCCCATTTTTGCGGTCGGTCAACCTGGCCGATGTTTATGCCGCCAGAAAAGACCATCCTTTTCCGGCGGGCTTAGCTGGCCGCAACTTTTGGCCATAAGTTTCGGCGGCTTTTAGCTGGTAGTCTTATTTAATACCATTATTTTCCGACGGGCATAGCTGGTCACCGCTTTTAGCCCATTTTTCCGGCGAGCAAAGCGGGTCGCGCTTTTGGCCATTATTTTCGACGGGGTTTAGTTGGTGTGGGGGAGGATTTCGGCCGTCGTACGTGACCCTCCTCCAACAGTTGATTGAAGGTTTGACCCTTCGGGATGTGGTGCGCTTTGAAGCGCTGAGTTGTGACTTGCTGGGCTGTCACACAAGCACTGTAGAGTATAAAGGTAGAGAAAGAGATGACACAAGATGTGATAATGGAGTTCGCCTGAAGCCTACGTCTTCGTGCGGTAAGATACAACCTTTGAATCCACTATCTCTGAGTAAACATTATAGCTACTCTCGACAGGCCGAG
Organism: Chamaelirium japonicum; assembly: GCA_947650365.1. Taxonomy (NCBI): domain Eukaryota; kingdom Viridiplantae; phylum Streptophyta; class Magnoliopsida; order Liliales; family Melanthiaceae; genus Chamaelirium; species Chamaelirium japonicum. The sequence continues at coordinate 24,488,581 of OX393555.1, forward strand.
GAGTGCTTCTTACAAGTAATTAGAGGATGGAAAAGGAGTCTGAAAACCAAAAAACTCGAAGAGCTCTAGAAAACAAAAGGAGGGTTTCTTGTTTGGTTCATCTAGAAAATATTCTAGGAATATTCCTTAGAGTATCCGGGGTTTAGTAAATTTTCGGGGGGATTTACCAAACCCCAGATAGTGCAAGTGGGCTCCAGGCAGGGCTGTGGGTTCCACCGTCTTACTCGTGGGCCCCAGACAGGGCTACGTGTCCCACCGTTGGACTCGTGGGCCCCAAGTTGGACTGTGGGTCCCACCATTGGGCATTAGCCAGATTTTGCACCCATACTTACCCCTTCCTAGCTGGCTGGGAGGCCGATCGTCGTCTGCCTACCGATCCCTTGTCCGAGGTCGACTGTTATGCGTCTGCCGACTCGTTGCACGGGGCCGACCGCCGTTTGTCTGCCGACCCCCTGTCCGAGGCTGACTGTCGTGCGTCTGCTGACCCGTTGCGCGAGGCTGACCGTCGTTTGTCTGTCGACCCCCTGTCCAGGGCCGACCTTTGCGCCTGTCGACCCCCTACCAAGGGTCAACCGGGTGTGCGTTTGTCGACCCGTTGCACGGGGCCGATCATCGTTTGTCTGTCAACCCCCTATCTGGGGCCGACCGTTGCGCCCGTCGACCACCTACCAGGGGTCGACCGGGTGTGCATCTGCCGATCAGTTGCGGGGTCGACTGTCGTTTATCTGCCGACTCCCTGTTCGGGGCCGACTGCTCTTTGTCTGCCAACCCGTTGCACGGGGCTGACTGCATGTGTGTTACCCCCTCCCAGTTGGGTAGGTGATAACCTGGTTGACTGGGGTCACAGAAATAGCAACGCGCATGATGGTTTGGGCCAAAAATATTAGGGGTAGGGGGTTCTGTGCAAAAAGTCAGGGCAGGGGGTTCTGTCAAAAAAACTGGGGCAGGGTGGTTTGATCAAATATTCTGAAAGGCAGGGGTTTTTATGCAAAAAAAAAAAAAACGGACTATGTAGTCAAAATTGGCGGCTAAGGGTTACTGGCAAAATTTTCAGGGAGTGGGGAGCTTTTGGGCAAAAATCCGGGGTGCTTTGTTTGGGCTTGAGGGTTAGGGGTTTTTTATGCAAAAGTGGAAATATCGGGGTGGTTGCGGGCAGCGGCGGAAGGGGGTGGCCGCGGGCAACGACCTGTTGCGGTCGGGGGTGCTGGTCGCCGGTGCTGGAAGAGCGGAGGGAGGAGGCGCAGCAGCGGGGTGGCCAGGCGCGAGGGAGACAGTGAAGCAGCGAGGCAGGCGCGGCGTAGGGGAGGAGGCACAGCGACGGGGCGGCTGCATTCGGGCGGAGCTGGGCGCCGGAAGAGCAGAGGGAGGAGGCGCAACAGCGGGGTGGCCGGGCACGAGAGAGACAGCGCAGCAGCTAGGTGGGCGCGGCGCAGGGGAGGAGGCGTGGCGGTTACCGGGTGGCCTGAAGCGGCGTTGGGCGGCGGTTGCGGGGCACGATGGAGGGTGGGGGTTCGCCTACAGTGGCGGCGGCCAGGCCCGGGGATGGGACAGAGGTGGTGGAGAGGGTGGTGATGGTGGATGTGGAGAAGGCGGGGGTGGTGGCGGTGGGGTTGTTGGAGGTGGAGAGGGCGAAGGAGGAGGTGGTGGGGAGGTGGCACTGGGCGACAGGAGTGGCCGGAGGGGAGGGAGGGAGGGGGGGGGGGGGGTTGTCTTGCAAGAGGGGGAGGGGCTTTGGAAGAATATTTTTTGAGGAAGCAATCATAGTCTTGTGTTTGCTATTTGAGCCCACCGTTGGCTAACTTGGCTGGCAGCCCATGTGATGTCTTGTCTAGCTTTTCATTGTACAACCAACCCAATAACCAACCTTCCTAGCCAACCTTGAGTGCAAGTTGAGCCGTTGATGTCACACTCTCGAGATGCTGTAACCAGATGCTATGATCTTGTCGTCGATGCATGCCGGCTAGGTTGATTTTGGCTTACTGACCAGGCCCGAGTGCGATTCAATCTATCTGTTCGATCGTCTCTAGTAGTAGCGTGTCAGAGCCTGTCGGCTTTTGTCTGCAAGCGCTGGAGCTATCTCTTCGGACTTGTTGAGCACCGAGGCGGTACGAAGCACCTCGAACTTTGTGTTTGAATGCTGAGGCTATATTCTTGGGCCAAGACGATGTCAATGCCTCGGGCTTTGAAAGGTACCGAGGTGGCAAAGCCTGCCTTAGACTTTGTCTTCGAATGCCGAGGCGAAGGTCGCCTCGGGTCGAGACGGTGCCGACGTCTCGGGCTTCGTTAGGTGCCGAGGCAGCGAAACCTACCTCGGACTTTGTCTTTGAATGCTGAGGCAAAGTTCGCCTCGGGCCGAGACGGTGCCAACGTCTCGGGCTTCGTCAGGTGCCGAGGCGGTGAAGCCTGCCTTGGACTTTGTCTTCGAATGTCGAGGCGAAGGTTGCCTCAAGCCGAGACGGTGTCGATTCTCAGGCTTCATCAGGTGCCGAGGTGGTGAAGCCTGCCTCGGACTTTATCTTCGAATGTCGGGGCGAAGGTCGCCTCAGGCCGAGACAGTGCCGACGTCTCGGGCTTCGTCAGGTGCCGAGGCGGTGAAGCCTGCCTCGGACTTTGTCTTCGAATGCCAAGGTGAAGGTCGCCTCGGGCCAAGACGGTGTCGAGTCTTGGGCTTTGTCAGGTATCGAGGCGGTGAAGCTTGCCTTAGACTTTGTCTATGAATGTCAGGGCGAAGGTCCCCTCGGGCCGAGACGGTGTCGACGTCTCGGGCTTCGTCAGGTGCTGAGGCGGTGAAGCCTGCCTGGCCTCAGACTTTGTCTTCAAATATCAAGGTGAAGGTTGCCTCTGGCCGATACGGTGCTGATGTCTTGGGCTTCGTTAGGTGCCGAGGTGGTGAAGCCTGCCTCAAACTTTGACTTCGAATGCCGAGGCAAAGGTCACCTTGGGTTGAGACGGTGCCGATGTCTCAGGCTTCGTCAAGTGCCGAGGCGGTGAAGCTTGCCTCGAACTTTGTCTGCAAGCGCCGAGACGGTGCGGAGTGCCTCGGACTCTGCTTTCGAATGCCAAGGTTGTCACCTTGGGTCGAGACAATGTCTACGTCTCAGGCTTCATCAGGTGCCGAGGCGACGAAGGCTGCCTCGGACTGTCTTCGAATGCCGAGGCAAAGGTCACCTCTGGCCGAGACGGTGCCGACGTCTCGGGCTTCGTCAGGTGCCGAGGCGGTGAAGCCTGCCTCGGACTTTGTCTTCGAATGTTGAGGCGAAAGTCGCCTCGAGCCGAGACGGTGTCGACGTCTCGGGCTTTGTCTTTGAATGCCAAGGGCCTTGGGATTGTTGATCGATGAGGGTTAGAATTCGGAGTACTTAGCGTAGCGCCCTTGTATCGGTTGGACTTAAGCGAAGCACCGTTTCAGTCGAACCTAAGTATCGGGACATGTAGCTTTGTACCATTGCAGGTTAGTCGGCTATCTCGCAATGCGAACCGAACTAATTGTGGCGAGGCACTAGTGCATGTGTCCTTACGTGACAACGGGAGCATGTGCGATGCCAATGATTCAGAGTACTCAGCGTAGTGCCCTTGTATCGGTTGGACTTTGGCGAAGCGTTGTTTCAATCGAACTTACGTATCGGGACACGTAGCTTTGTACCGTTGCAGGTTAGTCGGTCATGTCGCAATGCGAATCGAACTAACTGTGGTGAGGCATTAATGCATGTGTCCTTACGTGACAACGGGAGCATATATGACGCCAATGATTCGGAGTACTCAGCGTAGCGTCCTTGTATCGGTTGGACTTAGGCGAAGCATTGTTTCAGTCGAATCTACGTATTGGGACACATAGCTTTGTACCATTGCAGGTTAGTTGGTCGTGTCGCAATGTGAATCAAACTAACTGTGGCGAGACATTAATGCATGTGTCCTTACGTGACAATGGAAGCATGTGCGACACCAATGATTCAGAGTACTCAGCGTAGCGCCCTTGTATTGGTTGGACTTAGGCGAAGCACTGTTTTAGTCAAACCTACGTATCGGGACACATAGCTTTGTACCATTGCGGTTAGTCGGTCGTGTCGCAATGCGAATCTAACTAACTGTGGCAAGGTATTAATGCATGTGTCCTTACGTGACAACGGGAGCATGTGCGATGCTAATGATTCGGAGTACTTAGCGTAGCGCCCTTGTATCGGTTGGACTTAGGTGAAGCGTCGTTTCAGTCGAGCATACGTATCGGGACACATAACTTTGTACCGTTGCACATTAGTTGGTCGTGTCGCAACGTGAACCGAACTAACTATGGTGAGGCATTAATGCATGTGTCCTTACGTGACAACGGGAGCATGTGTGACGCCAATGATTCAGAGTACTCAACGTAGCGCCCTTGTATCGATTGGACTTAGGTAAAGCGTTGTTTCAGTCGAGCCTATATATCGGGACACATAGCTTTGTACCGTTGAAGGTTAGTCGATCGTGTCACAATGCGAACCGAACTAACTGTGGTGTTGAGTAGAAGTTGAGATAGAATTTGATAGTCCTCGATAGAACTTGAAGCAATTGTCATTTCATTGATAACTTGGAAGATATTACATCATGGATTTCGGATGAGGGACCTTTCGAGTTATTGATAGTCGACGGTCTTTTACTCTGACCGATTGATGGGGTGCTTCCCTTTGGTGTCCATGATATTCTGAGGCTCTACGGGTTTATCGTCTGCCCTCCTCGGCTTCTTAGAGGTTCCATCTTCCTCAGCCTGAGCGTTGCGAGCTTGAGCTATTGGTCTCGTTGGTGCCTTATCAAAAAGGCGCTTCTCGAGGTCATATTTCTTGCGAGCGACTTGATCATCCTCCACCTCGATCTCCTTTTGAATTCAATCGAATAGCACTCCGAGAGAGGTAGGAGGATTACGGATGAGGTCATTATAGATGTGGAGGTCAAAGCATAGGGCATTCTGGAATATGAGCATGATGGCTTCATCGTCGAGGTGATGTCCGGAGAGCGCATCATGCTCATTCCGGAACCTCCAAGAGAACTCTTGGAGGGTTTCATCCGATCCCATCCTGAGCCGGTAGAGGGAGTCTAGCTTCTTCTCTGGCTTGAGGTTCAGCCGATAGTATTGAACAAAAAGGTCTGCCAGATCCCTGAATTGACTTATGCAGGCCGTAGGGAGGTTGTGATACCAGTCCATCGATATGTCATCTAGGCTGCCAACGAAGGTGCGGCATAGAACCTGGTCGTTGTGGTCGTGCGGCATAAGTGCCTGTTTGAAGGTGAGGACGTGCAGTGTCGGATCTCTCTTTAAATAGTTGAACCTGGGGAGAGCGGGGGCTTTCCAGCTTCGAGAAAACTGGGTTCGGAGAATGTGCTGATGAAGTGGTCCTTTGGAGGCATGATTGTTCTGACGATCACCTCGTTGGTTGGAGAGACGTCTCGGAGGAAAAGGAGGCAAAGAGGGCGTTGGAGTCCATCTCGTCGTTCGATGCCTAACTGGGGTTCGATCGCCATTATAATATTGCCAAACGTTGGAGCTGTGCCCATCATTCCAAACATCTCTTACGATGCAGGGCTCGGAGGATGACTCAGAGTTGAGAGACTTGGGATGACGAGCAGACTCACTGAGACGCTCCTAGATAGTCGGCCTGGGAGGAATAGGCGAGGGTCCTCTCGAGAGGGATTTGAGAGAACATTGAGGGATGTCGACGATGGATCGTCTGGAAGGAGCGGGATATTTGTCAATCGACTGGAAGAAGTCTGCTCCGTCTTTGATGCCAGCGGTAGACCATGGGAGGTCAGTTCCTCCTTTGACAGTAATCTGTTAGAGGGAGTCTCTTTCCACTATGAGAGTGGTGTTCTGCTTTATGAGGGTGAGGAGTGGATTGTCCTCTACTGTGATTTGGTATGACGCTTGAGCACCGGTATCGGGAGGGACGTGTGCTTTCCCCAAGTGCTGAAGAATTTGCCTGGCAAGTTAAGGTGACTATCGAGGTTGAGCCTGTGCGGCACGATCAACCGACGGGGGACTCCTTGAATTAATAAAAAGTTACTGTTTCGGGTGTTGGCTCATTGCGAACCGATGACTCATTGAGCGAGCCATCGGATGCTGAGCATCTAGGTGCATGCTGTTTTCCTTCGGTTGGTCCATTGGTGTCTTTGCCATCTAGGTGTAGCGATAGAGAAAGACGGATTACTCGGGCAACCAGTAGCTACTACCGGAGGAGTTGGGAAACTTAGACATTGCAAGTTGATAGGATATGAGATCCCACAGATGGCGCCAAACTGTGGGGGAGGATTTCGGCTGTCGTACGTGATCCTCCTCCAACAGTCGATTGAAGGTTTGACCCTTTGGGAAGTGGCGTGCTTCGAAGCGCTAAGTTATGACTTGCTGGGTTGTTACATAAGCACTGTAGAGTAGAAAGGTAGAGAAAGAGATCATACAGGATGTTATAACGGAGTTCGGCCGAAGCCTACGTCTTCGTGCGATAAGACGCAGCCTTTGAATCCACTCTCTTTGAGTAAACAATAGAGCTACTCTCGACAGACCGAGGAGTGCTTCTTACAAGTAATCAGAGGGTGGAAAAGGAGTCTGAAAACCAGAAAACTCGACGAGCTCTGGAAAACAGAAAGTGGGTTTGTTCTCTGGAATTTTGAATTTGGAATTATTTACAGGGTTGGTTATTTATAGTGGTTTGGTTCATTTAGAGAATATTCCAGGAATATTCCTTAGAGTATTCGGGGTTTAGTAAATTTTCGGGGGCATTTACCAAACCCCAGATAGTGCAAGTAAGCCCCAGGCAGGGCTGCGAGTCCCACCGTCGTACTCGTGGGTCCCAGGCAGGGCTGTGGGTCCCACCGTTGGACTCGTGGGCCCCAGGTAGGGCTGCGGGTCCCACCATTGGGCGTTAGCCAGATTTTGCACCCACAGCTGGCTGCCGATTATCCCGTCGGAAAAGCTTAGTTCTGTTGGTGCGACCCATTGGTGAGATCCGAGCACTGTGGGGCGCCCAATTTAATTTGTTTGGCTGTGATGCATGGTTCGGACGGTGTATGCAACACATCTAACGGTGTAGGTCGTGGAAATCAATATGTTGTTGTGTTTCACTGCATATGTTGTTGTGTTTCACTGCATATGTTGTAGTCCCGCCAGCACATATGTTACTCATCAGGGTCGCTTTGGACCACGGACCACATGTACCGCAGACCGCACCTAAGCATCCTTCTCGAATGGAGAAGCAGCCACGTGTCATGAGAAAGTGTTACTTTTTGCTTTATGTCTTTTCAGTGTTCAACCCTATTAAATTTTTATCACCTTATATTTAATTTATGTCTTTTCAGTGGACACATGACGCAATATAAACCATGTTTCATCATTCATTTGTGAACTCAAGTTCACCAAACCATTTCTATAGGATCGGGATCCAGAAACACGCTACTTTGCCACAGAGTTAGACACACATCATCCAAACCCTTAGATAGAGGTTTCAATTTTTTTTTATTTTTTGTAAGGATGATCAACTTCCCTTTGATAGAACATCTATAAAAAATCAGCACATTCTAAACCCTTTAGTTGCATCAACTCTAAAAAACATTATCGATCGTGCATTTTAACCGTTAAATTGAAGGGAATATTTGATTAGTCTATAGGTTTTAGAATGCATTGATTTTTTGTTGATGCGCTATCTAAGGCAAGGTTATCACCCTTACAAAAAATCAACAAATTATGAAACCTTTATCTAGGGTTTTGGAGATGTGTGTCTGACTCTGTGGCAAAGTAGCGTGTTTCTAGATCCTGATATATATATATATATATATATATATATATATATATATATATATAGAGAGAGAGAGAGAGAGAGAGAGGGCTGTTACAGTGAGCTGTGGGCTACCTGGGGGGAAAGTGAGCTGCTGGTATTTTGACCCCACAAGAAGTTATGGAATTTGATGAAATTTGGTGAGGTTGTTGCCTATTATAAGATGATCATCCTCACCAATTTTCATCAAATTCAAAAACTTCTAGAGGAGTCAAATGGTCAAAGCAATTTCTACCGTCCGCAGTCACCGTTAAAATTGCTTCGACCATTTGACCCCCCTAGAAGTTTTGGAATTTAATGAAAATAGGTGAGGATGATCATCTTATACTAGGCAACAACCTCACCAAATTTCATAACTTCTTGGGGGGTCAAAATACCCGCAGCTCACTTTCCCCCCCGGAAGCCCACAGCTCACTGTAACAGCCCTCTCTCTCTCTCTGTGTGTGTGTGTATATATATATATATATATATATATATATATATATATATATATATATATATATATATATATATATATATATATATATATATATGGGGAGGGATACTCTTACTTATGACCTCTTACTCATATAGTTACCTATGATCCGAGCCCTCTATTAGATCTCAACGTACGGTTCGAATTAGATGGGAAGTTAAAGCAATGGTGTCCGTATTAAATGCAGGCTTTTAATACAGGCTTTTAATACGGGCATTTAATGCGGACACCATTACTTTAACTCCCCATCTAATCTGAACCGTACGTCGGGATCTAATGAACGGCCCGAATCATAGGTAACTATATAAGTAAGGGGCCATGAGTAAGAGTATCCCTCCCCTATTAAAGCAATGATGTCCTCATTAAATGCCCATATTAAAAGTATTATATATATATATATATATATATATATATATATATATATATATATATATATATATATATATATATATAGGGGACGGGGAGCCTGGACCTCAGGTGCAGCATTGATGGTGCACCCGGCTCGACATGGATGCCACGTGTGTGCGCTGCCGGAACAGAAAATAGGACAGCGGATCCCTGTGAAAGCAGCCTAATTTTTGGCCGTCCGATCGCGCAGAATCGGACAGCGGATCGGATGCGAAATCGACACCTAACCCTCGACCGTCTGATCCCCTACGAACCCCAGCTGAAATCACCCCGACCGCCTGATCCCGTGCATTTGATGGTTCATTCGATTCCCATCCGTTGGATCGATTGGAATCGAAAGGACCAAAAAAATTTCGCTGTTACTGTAGCGGCTACAGTAACAGCGAAAATCATTTTGGACCGTTCGATTCCCATTGATCCAATGGATGGGAATCGAATTAACACACAATTGGTCCGGGTGATTCCTATCCGTTGGATCGATGGGAATCGAACGGACTAAAACGTTTTTCGCTGTTACTGTAGCCGCTACAGTAACACCAAATTTTTTTTGGTCCGTTCGATTCCCATCGATCCAACGGATGGGAATCGAACGAACCATCAAATGCACGGGATCAGGCGGTCGGGGTGATTTCGGTCAGGGTTTGCAGGGGATCAGACGGTCGAGGGTTAGGTGCCGGTTTCACATCCGATCCGCTATCCGATTCCACGCGATCGGACGACCATAAATTAGGCCGCTTTAGCATCCGATCCGCTGTCCGATTTTCTTTGCTGGCAACGCACATACGTGGCATCCATGCCGAGCCGGGTGCAGCAACAACGCTGCACCTGAGGTTTAGGCTCCCCGTCCCCATATATATATATATATATATATATATATATATATATATATATATATATATATATATATATATATATATATATATATATATATATATATATATATATATATATATATATATATATATATATATATATATATATATATATATATATATATATATATATATATATATATATATATATATATATATATATATATATATATATATATATATATATATATATATATATATATATATATATATATATATATATATATATATATATATATATACACATATATATGTATGTATGTATGTATGTATATATATATATGTATATATATGTATGTATGTATATATATATGTATGTATGTATGTATATATATATATATATGTATATATATGTATGTATGTATATATATATGTATATATGTGTATATATATATATATATACATATATATATATAGATATATATATATATATATATATATATATATATATATATATATATATATATATATATACATACATACATATATATACATACATACATATATATACATATATATATATATATATATATATATATATATATATATATATATATATATATACATACATACATACATACATACATACATACATACATACATATATATATATATATATATATATATATATATATATATATATATATATATATATATATATATATATATATCTATATAATAAGGGACGACGGTTGTGGGGGGGACAAATGAATGAGACAAAGCAAAGGCTCAGATTTATCTAGAAGAGGGGGATAAACCAAGAGGCTAGATCACGGTCGTCTGTTTCAGCCAGAGCTAAGTGAATCATACTCAACCTATTTAAGCCCGACTCGATCACAGCCATCCATTTCCTAATCCTGACCATTGAATCCCACTCAACCTATTAAATGGCCCTCTTAAATCTCTCTCTGTTTCTCTCGGAAGTCGGAGCCGGCGCCCCTCTCGCGCTCTAAACTCTCTCTCTCTCTCTCTCGGAAGATGGCTCGCTGTGCGCCCCCCCTCCCCCTTCTCTCTCTCTCGGAAGTCGGAGCCCCCCTCCTCTCTCTTTGAAGTCGGAGCCCCACGCCCTAGGGCGATGCGCTTGCGGCTGTTTGAGCCGAAGCCTATCGACGGCCGGACGGTGGTCCTCTTCGGCCTCCTCAACGGCACCTCCATCGGCCTCCTCAACCTCAGCCTCGGCTTCAACTCCATCGGCTTCTACCAGGTTCACCAACCCGCTCCTCTCACTCTCAAAACCCTAGCTAACGGCACCTCCATCGGCCTCCTCAACCTCAGCCTCGGCTTCAACTCTATCGGCTTCTACCAGGTTCACCAACCCGCTCCTCTCACTCTCAAAACCCTAGCTAGGGTCTTTGGTAATTCTGAATATCTAATCCCATTGCGCGCAGATGACCAAACTCGCCGTCATCCCCTTCACGGTGCTGTTGGAAACCCTCTTTCTGAACAAGAAATTCAGGTGAGATCAGCTCATCATGCAGTTGTAAGTGCATGCAGTACTCGATCTGAAGCCGGGGTCTCCCCTCCCCAGATCTGAAAACCCCGCCTTCCCTCACGATGAAGACCCCGCAGGCGAGCCCCCTCCCTCCTCTCCTCAATCCACAGATCTGAAGCCGGGGTCTCCCCTCCCCAGATCTGAAAACCCCGCCTTCCCTCACGATGAAGACCCCGCAGGCGAGCCCCCTCCCTCCTCTCCCCAATCCACATATCTGAAGCCGGGGTCTCCCCTCCCCAGATCTGAAAACCCCGCAGGCGATGAAGCCCTCGCAGGTTGTCTCCCCCTCCCCCCCCCCCCTCTCTCCCCTTTTCGGATTTTCATATGCGTTCCTTTTGTTTGATTGAATCAGCTGATTCATACTCTCTCCTTCTTCCAATCTCTCTCTTCCTCTCTGCCAATGTACAGGTAGGCCATGGCTGCTACACCTGTCCATTGTGAAGCCGGCCGCGGCAAACCCTGTATCCATTGTGAAGCCGGCGATGGCAAACCCTGCATCCATCGTGAGCTGCATTGCTGATGGCGTCCTCGATCTGTCCGCTCGCCCGTGACACCGCCTCCCTCATCCTCCAGGTGAACAATAAACACCACCTTCCTTATTCTCCATTGCCGATTTCCAGATTAGAAAAAACACCGAGTGCGATTCACATGTTTTATTTGCTTTGTATAGCTCACAAATCTTTATTTCTAATTTTGTTTGATGAAATACAGAATTCACAAAAAAAAATCTGAATTTTTTTTTTCCGTGCACAGCCCTTTCCCTCGCTGCCCCTTCGCCTACGCAGGTTCTCTCTCTCTCTCTCTCTCTCTCTCTCTCTCTCTCTCTCTCTCTCTCTCTCTCCCTCATCCTCCAGGTGAACAATAAACACCACCTCCCTTATTCTTCATTGCCGATTTCCAGATTAGAAAAAACACCGAGTGCGATTCACATGTTTTATTTGCTTTGTATAGCTCACAAATCTTTATTTCTAATTTTGTTTGATGAAATGCAGAATTCACAAAAAAAAATCTGAATATTTTTTTTCCGTGCACAGCCCTTTCCCTCGCTGCCCCTTCGTCTACGCAGGTTCTCTCTCTCTCTCTCTCTCTCTCTCTCTCTCTCTCTCTCTGATGATGGTTATTTCTTCCTCTCTCTGATGAGACATTTGCTGCATTCTTCGAATCTAAACATCAAATTTTTCTTACCAATTATTCGTGTGATGTGAAAAAAATTTATTTCGTTCTCCATCTGTTTTCATGGATTGAATCTTAGTGCATAGCATAACCTCTGGTAAGAGAGGTGGATGGACTGAATTGTGATGCATAGCATAACCTCTGCTAAGAGAGGTGGATGACCTCAAAATAATTTTTTCCACTTCTTTCTGTTTTTTTTTTTTTCAGAATTTCTGTTCTAAGAACTGAGCTTCTTTATTTCGTGTTTTTTAGAAGTTTGATAACAACATGTCGGAGATGTTTTCTATAGGTTGCCATACCGCTAAGGAGAGAGGTCTTTGTTGCCTCAATACCCTATCGCAAGTCATCATGGTCAAATGACCAAAATCCCTTGAAATCGATCAATGAGAAAGAGGGTGATGGTCTAACCTCTTTAAGGAGTTGGAACAAAATCATTCTCAAGGCGTCGTGCATCATGCTGCATTTTCTTACGACCGAATTGGGGTTTGCCACATCGTACATCAGATAGAGTTACACGGATAGGGCAAACTCCCTAAATTTTGAAATGTTAGTACATTACCCCCTTCTGTCAACTACGTAATTTTCTTATTCGGTAATTGTTATCTGATCAAATCTGACTTGAAGCAGGGCAAACTATAGTTTATTTTGTTAGCACATTACCCCTAAAGTGTTTTTTTTTTTGGGGGGGGGGAGAGGGGGGAAGGGTAAAGTACACTTTGCCCCTTGATGTTTAACCTTTTTAAGGAGTTGGAACAAAATGGTTCTCAGGGCCGACCCATGCATCATGCTGCATTTGCTTACGGCCGAATTGGGGTCTGCCACATCGTACATTAGATAGAGTTACACGGATAGAGCACATTTTGAAATGTTAGCACATTACGCCTTTATGTCAACTACTTAGTTTCCTTATTTGGTAATTGTTATCTGATCAAATCTCACTTGAAGTAGAGCGAAGTGTAGTTTTTTAACTATATGGGGGTAAGTGATTTTGAGCTAAACTTCAAGGGGCAAAGTGTAATTTACCTCCCAAAAAACAAAAAAGGGTAAAGTACACTTTGCCCCCTGATGTTTAACTAAAAAACACTTAACCCACCTGTAGTTGCAAGAGTTTTAATAGTTGATAATACATCAAATACAAGTAACACAACGTCTAAAAATTTGGTTTCCAATTGGATAGATTTATCTTCATTGAAGTCTTAAGGAAGGAAAATTGGGAAAAACCCTTACCGGAGGTTCCTTCTGCTTAGTTTTTTATTCAATTAGATAGAGTTACACGGATAGAGCACATTTTGAAATATTAGCACATTACGCCTTTATGTCAACTACTTAGTTTCCTTATTTGGTAATTGTTATCTGATCAAATCTGACTTGAAATAGAACAAAGTTTAGTTTTTTAACTATATGGGGGTAAGTGTTTTTGAGCTAAACTTCAAGGGGCAAAGTGTAATTTATCTCCCAAAAAACAAAAAAGGGTAAAGTACACTTTGCCCCTTGATGTTTAACTCAAAAACACTTAACCCACCTGTAGTTGCAAGAGTTTTAATGGTTGATAATACATCAGATACAAGTAACACAACGTCTAAAAATTTGGTTTCCAATTGGATGGGTTTATCTTCATTAAAGTCTTAAGGAAGGAAGATTGGGAAAAACCCTCACCGGAGGTTCCTTCTGCTTAATTTTTTATTCAATTACTAATCCGTGAATTTGGTATAGAATCCTTGAAGCTATATCTTTTCTGCATATTTCATTGATTTTGAGATTGCTTTTACTCACTTTTTTTTTTCATTTATTAATCCATGAGTTTGGTGAAAAATCTATGAAACAATATTTTTTCAACATATTTCGTTGATTGTGAGTCATTTCTTTGATACTTCAGTTCTGTATGACCTATAGTGCTGTGTGACCTTTATTTGAAAGAAGTTGCTACGATGAAGTTGCCATTGAATTAAATTTTCTCTCGGACATTTGAAAGAAGTAATTCGTTTGAAGTTGTAATTTTCTCTTTGACATTTATAGTTGCCATTGGATTCAATTCTTTTTTGTAACATAACTCATTATATAGTGGTCTTTGGCATCTACATAATATCTAAGTGAAATTGTTGACCTCCTTTTGAGTTTTTATGTTGACTTCAACTTCAATTAGTGTGATACGAAATATTGTGGCAATGAATTAGAAATATGAGTGGCTTATTTTTTTCTTTTTGGTTAAGCATTAGAAATATGGGTATATGCATACCTGAAGAGTACTGCATGCATGCTTTCTTTGAAGGGGAATGTTGCACAAGAATTTATGAAATGTGGGTATATGTGGCTTCTTATCTATTAAGCCTTGAAAATGTGGGTATATGCGGCTTCTTTTTGGTTAAGCATTAGAAATATTGGTATATGTGCTTCTTATCTGTTATTCCTGTGAGATTTTTTTTTTTTGGGAAATTTTATTCATACCCCAAAAATCTGTAATTAGCCTCCGTCTCCCTATCGTTTCTCAATAACTTATACATTGACCCTTTAATACCAACAATGCCCTTTTCTTTTGTACCCCAAACCTAGGGCTGGCAATTTTGAACCCGATACGGCAGACCCGACACGACCCGACACGAAGTTAGCGGGTCTGGGTCAGGACTAAACGGGTTCGGGTCGTAAACAGGTTGACACGATAGACCCGTTTAATAAACGGGTCGGGTCCGGGTTTAGGGTCTCGACACGGTAGACCCGGGAAGACCCGTTTAGTATTCAACAGGTCGTGTCGGGTCGGGTCGGGTCTACCCGCAATCTGATACAATAATATATAATACCAGCGGGTCTTTCAGGTCAAGTCGGGTCGAGTCGGATTGGGTCGATCGGGTCAATTGAATAGACTCGGGTGGTAAACGAGTCTTCCGGGTGGTAAACGGGTTAAATTGTTCGAAAAAATACTTGAGCGACCAATCTGAAATTAGGTGTATAGTTCAAAGTGGTTTTTGTAATTTACCTTAAAATTTATGTATGTGATTGATTGAGGTTTGAGCTCTTTGTAAAGTTGAATGTTGTGTGTTTAGGAACTGAGGATGCAGCAGACGGAGCCAACAACATCCTATGCAATTTATTCCCTAATGATCATGGCATGGAGCTACCTCACCGGGTATGATTGATTAATGCATGTACTGCTACACTAGCTGACTACATATACTTTAGAGTTTGAAACATCTTCAAGAGGTCTTTGTTTGTTTGCCTCCTTATGTAAATATTTGCCAAGCAATCGCTCATTTTGTTTTGGTTTGGTTTATTTTTTGTTCCATAGGAGGAATATCTCTTTAATCATGTCAAACGTCGATTGCCACACGCATTACCAGCTACATCGTATTGCCCAACACTCATTTCAGTTTTTTTTAGTGTCACCGGAAAGTTGGTAGACACCTCTTGAAGAAGGGTCTCTTCTTAAAGATGTTTCTTGGTCCTGTGAATTTACGAGTGGCAACGAAGGATGTTCAACTAAAAGAAGCAATTGATTCAGTTCAGCTCGACTGAAATCCGAACTGGTACTATATGTTTGTATTTGGTCAAACCCTTGAGCCATTGTTTGAAATAAATGGTAAAGAAAGAAATTCAACCCAAATGTTTTGGATATGCGTGCTCGCGATTGATATGGAAATCATATTAATTTCAAAAGTTGAGGTTTCATTCAAATGCCAGTTCCACTCCACCTAAAATTTGAAGGAACGTTGCATTTTCCAAAATCTATTGTATGTAAGTATATTTTTTGGTAGCCACTAAGACTAATTTGCACCTGTTGTTCTAGATGCACTGGGCCAATTATATGCTACAATAAACTGAGACAAAATAATTTTCTCTTGGAAAAAATGTATATCTGAAAGTAAAAATGAAAGATGAATAAAAATCGGAGGTTTTATTTCTTACTTCAAGTTGTATGCATTGGCTGTTTTTTTTTCTTTTCCATTGTAAGTATGCTTGGGGTTTTACATTCCTGATTCATTTGGTATTGCTTACTTTTTTTGTCCACATAAATTCTTCAATTTTAATTCACAAGGATTGTTTATATGCCTCATATATTTAATTCAAAACACAAACGATGAGGTGGGCAGTGATGTGGAGCACTTGCATGTATGACTAAAGTGTTGCCACCGAAATAAGTTGTTTGAGTGCCAACAGGCACGGGCAGTACTACGTATTGTAACATAGGAGGGATGATAGATAGTTTTAGGAGATAACTTCTATTCTCTTAGGAGGTCAGAAATTAATTTTCGATTTTATTGTTTCTTGGGTGGATGTTCTCAACCTGCTCAACAAATTGGTTCTCGAAAGAACAATACTTTGCAACTACAGTCATCCCGCTTGACCCAACACACGAGAAGGTATGACAGTCGATGGTGTAGCTGCTACCGTCAAAAATTAACGCATTGATCGAATTTGAGAGCCCCCATCGACTGTGGACGTCACTGAACAAATTTTGACGCCCCCGCGACTGTCGGCCCTCCCATCGAAAGTGTTGAATGCCATTGGGTATCCATAGAGATCGGTGCTATTGGTTTATTACATGAGTGGTCGAGTTATATAATAACTCATGGATAGATTAAAGATTGTTTTTGCTGATGAGAACTTTTGTCACATCGTACAAAGTTTAAACCAAAAGACAACTTTGTTTGGGGGAGTTGAAAATATTCAGTGGGTCGTAAGTACCACGTCAGCCATGTATCTCCCACACCCAATGTCCTATTAAAAGTTTTTATTTTAGCCACTACTGTCTGCCTGTCACCACTAATTAATAGTGCATTGGGTGTAGGGGATACACGACTGATGTGGTACGTCTGACCCATTGAATATTTGAGCAAAAGAGAAAGAGAGAGAGAGAGTGAGTGAATGAGAGTGAGAGTGAGAGAGAGCTACAAGTTCCATTTAGGTATGAGGTTGAATCCCCCTCTTAGAGAGAGAGCGACAAGTCCCATTCAAGTATGAGGCTGATTCCTTCTATAGAGAGAGAGAGAGAGAGAGAGAGATATGCCACCAATGTTGCGTCACTAAGGCAATTGGGTGTTGCCAGTGTGGAAGAACATGTGGGGAGGATCCGAAGGGGCCCTTTGTGGTGCGTCGAGGTATGAGAATATGGTGGATGCTGGCATTGTTGGTGCGGCAAGAGGTCTAGGCCCGGGGGGTGTGTTGATGCTGAATGTGGCCGATTTTATTTTTTGTGGTAAAGGCGGCTGCTGTAGTGTCGATGTCGCAGAAGGCAGCCGGGGTGTGTTGCTGTCAAAGGCGATCGTCCAAGGAAATCCAAATTCTTTGTATTATAACCCAATGTTCTATTTGCACCGTCTAATATGGACGTCTTCATAGAATGTGGATGCCCCTGACAAGTGTAGGCGCCCTCGCCGAATATTCGTGTCGACGGGGACATGCATTACTATTGTTATCTCTGCGTAAGAAATAGTGTTATCTCCCTCGAAGTATTATTGCCGCCCTCGAAATGTTTTATTGCCACCTTTGAAATATTATCACCTTCCTTGAAAATATTTTATCTCCCTCGAAATATTTTGTTACCAGTTTTGAAATAATATCACCTTTCTCGATATATTATCGACGCGTTCAAAATATTTTTCATCTCTCTCTAAATATTTTTCGTGCCCTCGGGCACGGGGGTTTTCACTAGTATATATATATATACACACACACACATACATACATACATACATACATACATATATATACATACATACACATACATACATACATACACATACATACATACATACATATATATACATACATACATATATATATATATATATATATATATATATATATATATATATATATATATATATATAAAGAGAGAGAGAGAGAGAGAGAGAGAGAGAGGGAGAGAGAGAGGGAGAGAGAGAGGAATGGGATGCTGCCTATCAAAGCAGCGTTTTTTGCTGCTTTGATACATTGTTTGATCATCCTAGAAGCTTTGGCATTTGATGAAATTTGGTGAGGGTGTTGTCTAGGGTAAGATGATCATCCTCACAAATTTTCATCAAATTCTAAAACTTCTAAGAGGGTCAAATGGTCGAAGCAAAATCTGCAAAATCTACAGTCACCGTTAAAATCTGCAGATTTTGCTTCGACCATTTGACCCTCTTAGAAGTTTTGGAATTTGATGAAAATTTGTGAGGATGATCATCTTACCATATACAACACCCTCACCAAATTTCATCAAATTCCAAAACTTCTAGGATGGTCAAACAATGTATCAAAGCAGCAAAAAACGCTGCTTTGATAGGCAGCATCTCATTCCTCATATATATATATATATATATATATATATATATATATATATATATATATATATATATATATATATATATATATATATATATATATATATATATATATATATATATATATATATATATATATATATATATATATATATATATATATATATATATATATATATATATATATATATAAGGAAACGGGAAATGAGCTGCCAGCCTATTTTGAAAAAATAGGCAGCCACCCATTTGATGCCCTTAGGAGTCTTAGAATGTGCTGATTTTTTGTAAGCATAATTATCTTATCTTATATAGAACACCCACAAAAAATAAGCACATTCTAAGACTCCTAGGGGCATCAAATGTTAGAAGTTTTATCGAGCGTTCATTGTCACCGTTAATCTAAAATATTACATTTGATGCCCCTGAAAGTTTTAGAATTTGCTGATTTTTTGTGGGTGTTCTATCTAATATAAGATGCTTATGCTTGCTAAAAATCAGCACATTCTAAGACTCCTAGGAGAATCAAATGGGTGGCTGCCCATTTCGTCGAAATAGGCCGCCAGCCTATACCCTGTATCCCCTCTCTCTCTCTCTCTCTCTCTATATATATATATATATATATATATATATATATATATATATATATATATATATATATATATATATATATATATATATATATATATATGGGTCAGGATCGGATGACCCAGCAATAACCCAGCACCTTTTGATGCACCTAGAGGTTATAGAATGAGCTGATTTTTTGTAGGGATGTTGCCTATGGTATGTTGATCATCCTAAAAAAAAATCAGCCCATTCTAAAACCTCTAGGTGCATCAAAGGGTGCTCTTCAAATCAACGGTTAAAATTGACAGTGTAAAACCATTGATTTGAAGTGCGCATTTGATGCACCTAGAGGTTTTAGAATGGGCTGATTTTTTGTGAGGATGATCAACATACCATAGAGAGCATGCCTACCAATTTTTATCAAATTCTAAAACCTCTAGGTTCATCAAAAGGTGCTGGGTTATTGCTGGGTCAGCCGATCCCGACCCTATATGGGTCAGGATCGGATGACCCAGCAAAATTTTGACCCAGCAATAACCCAGCACCTTTTGATGCACCTAGAGGTTATAGAATGGGCTGATTTTTTGTAGGGATGTTGCCTATGGTATGTTGATCATCCTCACAAAAAATCATCCCATTCTAAAACCTCTAGGTGCATCAAAGGGTGCTCTTCAAATCAACGGTTAAAATTGACAGTGTAAAACCGTTGATTTGAAGTGCGCATTTGATGCACCTAGAGGTTTTAGAATGGGCTGATTTTTTGTGAGGATGATCAACATACCATAGAGAGCATGCCTACCAATTTTCATAAAATTCTAAAACCTCTAGGTTCATCAAAGGGTGCTGGGTTATTTGCTGGGTCAAAATTTGCTAGGTCATCCGATCCTGACCCATATAGGGTCGGGATCGGCTGACCCATCAAATTTTGACCCAGCAATAACCCACTGAGTCCCGACAGTGAATCGCACCGAGCCACGCCGGTAGCCAACCCTTGGCCGCTCCTCCACCCAGCCCCGACCAGTGAATCGCACCCTTCTTCCCCTCCGGCTCCGGCACCCGTTCCCCTCCGGCTCTGGCGCCGGCGGGGGAGGGCTGCGATCTGAGGTCGGTGTCGCCGGTCCGGGCTGGGTGGAGGAGCGGCCAGGGGTTGGCTGCCGGCGTGGCTCGGTGCGATTCACCGTCGGGGCTCGGTTGGTTCACCGGAGAAGAGAGAGAGAGAGAAAGGAACACACACAGAGAGAGAGAGAGAGAGAGAGAGAGAGAGAGAGAGAGAGAGAGGAACACACACACACACACACACACACACACAGAGAGAGAGAGAGAGAGAGAGAGAGAGAGAGAGAGAGAGAGAGGAACCGTTCGATCCGTCCCAATCGGACGGTTCTGGAGTTGTCCCGCAAGATAACAGTGCGGGACGTCCCGTAGGTGAACAGGATTTTATATATATATATATATATATATATATATATATATATATATATATATATATATATATATATATATATATATATATATATATATATATATATATATATATATATATATATATATAGGGGTGTTAGGATGCGGCGTGCGGTGCGTGCGGCGCACCGCAGCAGCCGTCTGATGCACTGCTGCGTGCATCGCACGCACCGCAGCAGTGCATCAGACGGCTGCGGTGCGGCGCCGCACGCACCGCACGCCGCATCCTAACATTCCTCTCTCTCTCTCTCTCTCTCTATATATATATATATATATATATATATATATATATATATATATATATATGGTTTCAAGATGAGCTTTCGAGTCAACCCAATTGTTACTGTTACAACGAAATCACTATAGTTACTGCAATAAAATCAATTGTAGCAATCACTGTACAATTTGGAGTATCAATTCGGGAAGCAGAATACCACTTCGGTTGCAAATTTGTAGCAATAGCTGTACATGCGTTGTTAGCAAATTGTTACTCTAACTTGTCGAATGGATACTTGATGGAGCCCCAAAAAAAAAAAAACTCAAGGGGTAAATTGGCATTTAAAAAAAAAAAAAGTAGTTACATATGGACTTAATACTAAATGAAACTATGCCACGGGTTTATCGTAATACATTCTCCGTTGGAAGGGCCTTAGGCTAATAACCCCTATAAAAACATATAAATTCAACTATAGCAGGGGAGGTGCTCGTCTCCTATTTCAGCATATATATATATATATATATATATATATATATATATATATATATATATATATATATATATATATATATATATATATATATATATATATATATATATATATATATTGTCCTTTTTATATTGTGGTCCCCACTCCACTTCTCCAATCCCTACTCACCAGTCACCACCTCCCCATGTTCGGAGTCCAGCTCACACGAGGTAGCTACCAAGTATTGTTCGTTGGAAAATTACTTGGGAGTAGGGATGGCAATGGAGCACAAAAACCCAACCTGAAACTTCAGGTATGGGTATAGATTTTGTACCCGAAACAAAATTTGGATAGCGTAGGGGTAGGGGTGGCAACGGGTCGGGTCGTGTTGGGTTCGTGTCGTGTCAACTTTTGGGTCGTGTCCAAAACCCCTAGACTCGGACCCGACCCGTTTAACTAATCGTGTCTAGATCCTACACCTGTACCCAACCTGTTTATAAACGGGTAGACTCGATAAGACCCGTTTACCACATGGGTCTATTCAGTTGACCCGATCCGACCCAATCCGACTCGACCCGACCTGACCCGATAGACCCGCTTGTACTACATATTACAGTATCGGATTACGGGTAGACCCGACCCGACTCGACCCGTTGAATTTTAAACAGGTCTTCGCCGGTCTACCGTGTCCAGGCCCTAAACCCGGACCCGACCTGTTTATTAAACAGGTCTAATGTGTCGATCCGTTTACGACCCGAACCCGTTTAGACCTGACCCAGACCTGCTAATTTCGTGTCGGGTCGTATCAAGTCTGCCGTGTTGTGTCCGAAATTGCCAGCCCTAGTTAGGGGTATAAGAACTCTGCTTGGTCAACTTTCGGTTATGGGTATGGGTATCCCAATACCCATACCCGAAAATCCGATTGCCCCTCTAACTTTGTACTAGATAGCAGGGTTGGGCTCCACACTCAATGTAACATGCCCAAATTCTGACCGAACTTAGATATGGGCCAGGTATGAACTCTGCCATACCAAAATGGGTATGGGTATGGGTACAATCAGAGTCCGACCCGAACCCGGTCCATTAACACCTCTACTTGGGAGAGAGCCCAATTTTATTTTTGGATAGGCACATGGCCGTTAGGCGGTTACAAGGAGTCCGCCAACATGCACCATTATTAAAATCCCTCCCCCCACCCCAACAAAAAAATAAAAAATAAATAAAAAAATTAAAATAAAATTTGGAGTTTCTAGGTCCGCCATTAACCATACAGGAGCCAAACCATCAAAGATTTTAGATTTCGCTAGGGATAACAGTGCGGTTTTGGGTAAAATTGTAGTGCAGCACCGAACCGCCACACCAAAATCGCACCGCATGGCAACGGTGTACCATTATGTACAACCGAAACCGCACCATACGGTGTGATGTGGTACGGTGCACCGTGGTTTATTATTATAATGGTCTAAACGGTGCGGTTATATACGGTTTTGAACAAAACCAAAACCGCACCGTGACAATTTTATATTTTGGCAAACCAAAACCGCACCATGCAGTACGGTTTACCACGGTTCTCGGTTTTAAACCGCACCGTTGCCATCCCTACACACATTGGCCAGTCCTACGTTTCTGCTAGGCCTGGGATTCGAAACCATGACCACCGGCGAAAGATCAATCATTAGCTTTAGAGTAGCAAACAAACATGAACATGAGGAAAACCAAGCAGATAAGAGTAGGAGGGCCTTCCACGGCAAGAAAAATAAAAATGCATTATATATAAAAACTTAAAATTATTATTGTACATTAGCCATGCATTAGCCCTCTGATGGGAAAGCAGTCTCCAGCCTTTTTCCTTTCTCAGGCATCAACAGTGATGGGGGCTGGTGGAACAGACTGCTGTATGGGCCAGCACTCCCACCCACCATCCTTGGTATGGGCTACTGTGAAATACTTGGGGGCCCAACCTTCTCCCTTGGACTCCCTCTCTCTCTGTAGACTCCTCTCCCTCTCCACTATGCATCTCTTTGCCTTCCTTGCCCTCTCCCAGTCCCTGTTGAGAATGGCCTGGCTCACCTCACCCCACATCACAGCTGATTCACTTGCCCACAATCCCTGTTGCACAAAACAATGGAACATAAGGATTCTATCCCAAAGTAAATGCAAGACCATGTTGACATAGCTATAGATGCAATGTGTGAACTTATGTTTAAGGATAGAAAAATGATTTATAGGTAACTTGATGAATCGAAGAGTGAAACAATTGAAATCATGAATTGTTGAGTAGTGTGGAGCCTGATAGTTGGAGCAGCACGGTACCATCTAGCCCGTGCGGGCCCCATGCGGGGATTCCAGGCTGGAGTCCCGAGGCAAATTTTTTAAAGGGTACTTTTGTAATTTGCCCATGTTGTATAGCCCTAGCCATGTAAGGCTGATTAGGGGGTCCGATGTTCTTAGTTTTTTGCCTAAACATAATGGATTTTGGTGCGGCTTTTTTTTTTTTTTTCCTTCCCCAAAAGAGTTTTTCCGCGCATGCAAACTCGTGTCTCTATGTGATTTGTTCTCTGGTTGAATTTTTGGTGTGTGTTCTCGTTATCTCTCATCTCACACGATCGAGGTTACAGTCTCCTAACATGAACAACATGTTTCTTTGATTCTTTTCCTCAGTTGGCCACTGGAAGTACAACTCTAAGGAGGCTTGCCTAACAGGGAATAGAAATCATAGTAATGGTTTAAAGCAAGTGTTCTACCCAAAGACCTCGGGTTTTTTCTCTCCCGAATAATCATGGGTGCAAACCTAATTATCCGAATCAAGCAGTTCTTTCAGTTTCGGTTATCTTTGATCATGCTTGAGATATTACAAATTTACCCACCATTTCAATTTTTTATATACCACTGCTGCTGTTGGGCACCATCCATCTTTCTCAGCCTCTTTATTCACTTATTTGAAGGCATGTTTAGACTACAACTCAATATCAGAACGTATTGTAAGTGCCAGCTAGGTAAGTTGGTAAAGTCTTGGGGGGTTGGTACCCGAGACCTGGGATCGATTCCCGCTTGCATCGAATTAATATCTGGTAGTGGGTGGGGTGCTCAAAAAAAAAAGAAAATCAGAATGGATTGAGAAGGTTTTGATTTTGTTTATGGCTTCCTCATTCTTCCGATATTGTTTGGTGTTGACAATTGTTTGCATTCTGACATTTTGTTTTCGCCCGTCAGTTTAAGCTTATGTAATCTATAGCTCTCCAAGCCAACCCAAACCATTGATACAGCGTCAGATTTAAAGACACTAGTGCCTTAATTGAATTATGGATCTTACATAATTTATTACTAGTCTAACGTAGCAGTTAAAGATGTTCAATAGGAGTACCTTTGGGTCCTTCACTGTAGGAGTCTCAAGTTTTGAGATGGTTTCCTTGGCATCATACAGAACCATAGTTTCTCCGCTGTGAACATCCTTCAATATGACGGTTCTGTAAAAAAAAAAAAAATCTCCAATGTTCCATATATGAGAGCTTAAATGAAAGTAATTAAGGTTTAAATATTAAATTTTGTAGTACCACTGTACCTGTCCCACTGGCCATCGATCTCATAGATTGTCTTCAATGACTTCGAATGGAAAACCTTACCCTTAACAGACCTAGAATTCCCACCAAAGCCAAGGAAGGAACGGCTTTTATAGTAGCAGAGGTCAGCCTCGAGGCCCGAGTCTCTACATCGGATTCTCACATTCCCCACCCAATCAGCGGCCGGAAATGGAAGAATTTTTATTAGTAGCCTTGGTGAATCCATTTCGTAGCTCTCACCAAAGCTCAAAAGCCTCAATTGCCGCTTCCCATTGATGACTGCTTCAACACTGGTGCCTATAGAGGCATGGGTTTAGAGAAATATGAGACAAAATTGAGGCCATAAACAAAGAAATGTTAGAAATCTTAACGAATGAGAACCAGTTCTGTTAAACAATTACTAATGACTGTTGGTTCCTGGTGTATGTTTACATCAACTTACCACCTGGGTTTTCATGTTCATGCAACACATCGGAGAAGAAGCTTCGCAATCCACCATCAAGCCACATCTATATAGCATGCTACGGCGGTCTAGAAGCTGACTAGACAAAAACGAACAAGCTGACTAGACAAAAATGGACTGAATAGATCGAACCATTTGTTCAAAAATCAATGCACGATCTCTATTCCCCCATCAACAAACTCCCTCCCCTTGATTCTCTCTTTCTCTCTATCACCACGGTCAATTGCTTCCTTATCTAGCCACTCAGAATATTTTGGAAAGAAACAACTCATCCATCCCATCAAATTGAAGTTATTGAACGGATCAAAAAAGAACGGGGACAAAAAGGAATGGGAATGTCTAGCCGTTAAAAAAAAGTGATAGACGATTGAGATGAGCTGAAACAGAGAGGCGATTGTGCAAGGCATAACACAATCCATGATTTGGAGTCGCGATTAACTGACCCCCATTAACCGTGTATTATAGAAGGGAAGATGATATCGATCACGATTTCACCCCTATCCTTCCTTAACCGTGCTAGTGAGCTCTCTCCCTCCACTCTTTTCAATGTGTAGCGACCAAGAATAGAGGAGCAGCCGGTGAGGTAGGGACCCCCTTCCCTCTTACTACCTCCTTCCTCCTCCCTTCCAAGTTCCAATTCCTCTATGTAATTTTATCCCCCTTTTTTTTCTTTTCCTTTTTCTAGATGGATCCAGAGGCGAAAAAGGTTTCAAGGAAGTTGTTCGAAAGGTTCATGACATGGGATAGAAGTTTGGGATTCATCTCATGAGAGGAATATTCACATAGGCAGTCCAGGCCTGCACACCCGTCATCGATCAAGGGTTGAATCGTAATATCAGACTAAGGCAATAAGACCTAACATTCAGAAAGTGTACCAATCTCAACCTTCCAAAAAAAATGTATCAATCTCTCTTTTACCCTTCTTTTTGTTCTCAATGATCCACAAAAAAACAATTTGTAAGATTTTCTACAATGTTGAGTTTCTTTACCTTTTTTCTAGATGCATACAGAGGGGAAGTCATTCTCACAGCCTCGGTGCATGCCATCTCTCACCGCTGTTCGATTGAATCGTGTCCCTTGCGGTGGATGCCATCTCTCACAGACTCACAGTCGATCCCGATTTCAAAGGAATGCTTACCTGTGCGATACCGATAATACAGTCGATCCCGATTTCAAAAGAAACACTGATCCCGTTAATCGCTTGTGGTGGATGCCAACTCTCACAGTCGATCCTGTTCTTGATCTACTAATCAGTTGATTTTATGATCTATCCTCATCTTTGCTATTGTTGTGGGTTCGAATCTTGATGCGCCCTCCGATATAAAAGGTTACGGATGAATGATGTTATTGAATTGATTTCAATCATTTGATCTTGGTAAGCATTTCAATTGATGTCATGATGGAGTGCTTGCGATCATTTTTTGATCCAGTTGGTTCATAGGGATCCCTTTTTTTTTTTGTTTTTTTGTTATTGATTTAAGGGATCTTGACTTAAGATGTTCCTCTGTGCATTGGACACTTCATTTCCAATTTTCAATTTTAAGGCCTCTTGGTGCCGTACAAACTACAAAGAGAAATTTACAGCCATGCCTAAAAGGTTATTGTTTTTGTTATTTGATAGTCAAACGAAGATAGACCCGTATGGGCCTCCATTAGAAGAACAAGGTGCAAATATAGATCCGACCATTTCCTTTTCTTGAGCTTCTCTAATGATTTTGAGAGTTGACATAACCATTGCAATCATGGAGCTTAGTGGTGATTCTTCAATTAGATTCAGGGTCTTGCTCCGCGTCCAACTTCCTCAGCAAGAGTAACTTACCTATCAGTTTCCTCACTTCCTTTTTTTTCTGCCAGGGCTGATGATGCAGGCACCAATAAGGCACACTACAATCCTGAACCCTTTTAGGGTTTTCTTTGGTCAATAACTAGGGTTTAGTTGTCAATATAGCGCTATATACCTCAAAAGGACAGCAATCAGGAGTTATTTCACGCAGAATTAAGGGACTATGTAATCAATTATAAAGCAGATTTCAGATCTAACAGTAAGATGCAATATTATCACAATGACTAAAATTCAGCATATAAAAGGACTAAATCGCAGCAGTAAATATTGAAAGTTAAAGGCAGATTTGCATCAGATTTTATAAAAGAAAAGGCCTACGGGTGTTTGCAAAGATAACCGACAGACGAAAGATGGCAATGATAATAAGTAGCATACGTTATGGCTTCAACTACTAATAAATTAGGGCGAATAGGGCTGCGATGCGGAGCGGAGGCAATGGAAACGGATGAAAAATGGTGCGGATGCGAAGGGAAAGATAACGAAAAGAAAAGATACTGCCTGGGGTTTCCCGCCGTGGGTCGATTGCGAGGATGCGCCGATGATCCCGCACACGGAGCAAGGCCGGACGTCGGGAGAAGCCGGAACCTTCGGAAAATCAGCACCAAGGCTTTCACGAGGCGAAGTCGTGGAAGCGGCGAGGATCGGGGACACGAGTCTCGCCCGGAAGCACTCACGAAGAGGCACAAGTTTCAGCAATTCTTCAAAATCTGATTTCTTCTTTTCTTCTTCATCTTTTTGTAGGCTAGGGTTTTGTTTTGGATGGCTCAGATCAAAGGCTAATTAGGTTTAGATGGTGTGGATGCAAGGGATCAAGAAAGGCAAGAAAAAGAGAGAGAAACAAGGGAGAGAAGAGAGAGAGAAGAGAGGGATCGGACAAAGGGGGGGACTAGTCTTGGTTTCCGCGCGGGTAGGGAGGGGGCCAATCGGTTTCACGGGAAAATCAAAGAGGGGGGGCGGTAATGCTAGGGAAGACCTATTGGGCTTAAGATAAGCCCATTTAAAGCCCTATGAAGCCCATAACTTGCCACGTCATCAAAATGGTGTTATTTCGCCATCTAACCGTCGGTTTCGAGATCTAATCTCGTCCGTCGGTACCCCGCAAACACACGCACCCATAATTTTATTAATATCATGCTAAAACTCACCCGAGAAGACCCGGATTCAATCCGAAAAGCCCTCGGATGAGATCATGGACATCCCCCATGAACTGGGCAAGAACAGAAATAGAACTAAATGCTGAAATAAGGCCAAAAACAGGGAAAAATGGCCAAAAACTGAAATAAACGACTACAAGCCCCAAACGGCTAATGTCATCCAACATAAAATAAAAACGACAGTAAATAAATGTCTCTGATGATGATCTGAAGATTCGGCGATGATCCGATGATGCTGATCATGCTGCATCAACTCCCCCGGACTACAAAGAACTCGACTCCGTCGAGTGAGCGTCCAGCTGCTGTATGAGGTCGGGCCACTGCGCTCGCAACTGTCGCTCCTCCACCCAGGTACAGTCTGAAAGTGGCCTGCCTACCCACCGAACAAGGAACCGTCGGAAGACACCGCGGCGGGTAGCAAGCTCTCTGACGTCAACGATCTCCTGTATCTGCTCTGTCTCGTCTCGCTGAGTCGCTGCACATCTGAGAACGGAATCTGTGGCGCTGAAGGCGTGTCTGGCCGGTCTCCGTGGAAAGGGAACAACTCTGAGATGTTGAAGATCGGCGATGTCGGCATGTCATCTGGCAAGTCCAGCAGGTAAGCATTGGGTCCCAACGCTCTGAGAACGCGGAAGGGCCCAAACTTCCTCTGGCTCAGTTTCCCATAAGAACCTGTGGGAAACCGCTCTCTGCGAAAGTAAACGAGGACCCAGTCCCCTGGCTGAAAAGTGCTCTCACGCCTGTGTGAATCCGCGCTTGCCTTATACCTGGCATTGCTTTCCCTCAGTTTCTCAAGCGACTCCCGCTGTACAGTCTTGATGTGTTCAAGGAAGTCATCAGCATCAGCACTCGCAGGACCTGTAGGCGGTAGGGCAGTTCTATCCAATAAATGGGGAATAACATGGCCATAGACGATTTCAAAGGGGGTTTTACCTACTGAGCGATTAATTGAACTATTATATGCGAATTCAGCTTGTGGTAAAACTACATCCCACTGTTTCGGTCTTTCACCAGCTAGACATCAAAGCATATCCCCTAGACTACGGTTGACAACCTCTGTTTGTCCATCAGTTTGAGGGTGATACGCGCTACTGGATTGAAGTTTAGTCCCTAGCTTTGACCAAAGAGTACGCCAAAAGTGGCTCAGAAATCTAGTGTCCCTATCAGATGTAAATGACCTTGGAATGCCATGCAGACGAACAACTTCCCTAAAGAATAACTCAGCTACATGAGATGCATCAGAAGTTTTCCTACATGGTATGAAATGTGCCATTTTAGAAAATCGGTCTACAACCACAAAGATTGAATCAACGCGCCGAAGTGTTCGGGGTAGACCTACAATGAAATCCATGGTGATATCCTCTCAAGGGCGAGCAGGGATCGGCAGAGAAATGTACAAACCTGTGTTCTGCTTTCTGCCTTTGAACATTTGACAGGTTCGACATCGTTGCACAAACTTGACGACGTCTTTTCTTAAGTGAGGCCAGAAGTAACGTCTCTCCACTGAATCAATAGTTTTGGTTTGGCCAAAATGACCTCCCAAATTACTTCCGTGCAATTCATGGATTAACGTATCTCTAAAAGATTCACTCGGATTTTCTTCAGAAACGGTTCCTTCATGGGTGTTCTGAACAAGACTCTCTCGAAGGGAACACTCAGGGATGCACAGGCGGGTTCCACGGAACAAGAATCCCTCTTGGATCATATAGGACACCGTGGGATCAGTGCCCGTTTCCTGACAGGATTCCCAGATGGGACCAAAGTACGGATCAGTCGCGTACATTGATTTCAGGGCGTCAAAAGAAACAACGACGGGCTGTAAAGTGACTAGTATCAGGCCTCGTCGACTCAGAGCGTCAACAGCTTTATTCAGAACCCCAGCTTTATATCTGAGATTGAACGTGTACTCTTGCAAGAAATTCGACCACTTAGCATGACGCTGGTTCAAGCTACGCTGAGATTTCATATAGCGAAGCGCTTCGTGGTCAGAATTGAGCACAAATTCTCGTTGGATCAAGTAATGCCTCTAGTGCTTGAGGGCTTGAACAACCGCGTAAAACTCAATGTCGTATGTCGAGTAATTCAAACGAGCAGCGTTCAGCTTCTCGCTGAAGAATGCGACGGGACGTCCCTCTTGACTAAGGACCGCTCCTATCCCGACGTGAGAGGCATCACAGTCAATCTCAAAGACCTTCTCAAAGTTCGGGAGTGCCAAAACTGGAGCACTCATCATCTTGGTCTTGATGAGATCGAAACTCGCTTCAACTTCGGGGGTCCAAAGGAAACCACCATTCTTCATACAGTTCGTGCAAGGTGCAATGACGGAACTAAAGTTCTTAATGAATCTGCGGTAAAAGGACGTTAGACCATGGAACCGTCGCACATCACTAACGTTCTGGGGAACGGGCCATGATTTGATGGCTTCGACCTTCTCCGGATCGACCCGTATCCCTTCGGAGCACACAATGTAGCCTAGAAAGGTCAAGCTGTCTGTGAGAAAAGTGCACTTCTTCAGATGGATGTACAGCTTGTCTTTCCTAAGCGTTTTCAGAACTTCTCGCAAGTGCTCGACATGTTGTTCAGATGTCGTACTATAGATAAGAATGTCATCAAAGTATACGACAACGAACTTCCCTATGAACGGTCTGAGCACCTGATTCATGAACCTCATAAAGGTACTGGGTGCATTCGATAGACCAAATGGCATTACTAGCCATTCATACAGTCCTTCCCGGGTTTTAAAGGCAGTTTTCCATTCGTCACCGGGTCGTACGCGGATCTGGTGATAACCGCTACGAAGATCAATTTTCGAAAAGATTTTCGCACCATGTAGCATGTCAAGCATATCATCCAATCGAGGAATCGGAAATCTATACTTGACAGTTATTCGATTAATGGCACGGCAATCGATGCACATTCTCTATGTCCCATCCTTCTTGGGAGTTAGGAGTGCAGGTACTGCGCACGGACTCATGCTCTCTTGAATCAGTCCCTTCTGTAGTAACTCGGTAACTTGTCGACGCATCTCCTCATATTCAGACGGACTCATTCGGTAGTGAGGAAGGTGAGGTAGCGTCGCTCCTGGGACTAGGTCAACGCAATGTTGAATGTCCCGCAGAGGTGGAAGTCCTTCAGGTAGTTCCTCTGGGATGAGATCATTGAAATCTTCAAGTAGGATTCGAATCTCATGAGGAATGCTAGTGCCCTCTGTGGCTTCTTTGGCTACTAGGAAAAAGATGGAGCGAGATTCCCTAAGCTCGTCTTCGAAACAAGCTTGGGTCAGCAATGTTGGCAGGGCTTTCGGTTTCTCTTTTGGCAACTTAGGGGTGACGGTTGGGGGTGTCGGCTCACTAGAAATTGGCTTCAGGGGCTCCCTCTGCGGCACTAAGGTGATATTATAGTCATCCTTGCAGAAGGAGTAAGTATTCTTCTCCCCATCATGTGTCGTCTTTCTGTCGTACTGCCACGGGCGGCCCAACAGAATGTGACAAATGTCCAAGGGCACCACGTCACACCAAACAGCCTCCTTATACATCTTGCCAATGGTGTATTCAACTAAGCATCGCTCTTTGATAGCGACATCTGACCCTTTCTTAAACCAAGACAAGTTGTATGGCTTGACCAGCTTCTCTGTCTTGAGCCCTAACTTATCGACCATGATCTGGGCGACCAGGTTCTCGGTACTACCACTGTCTATGATGAGGACGCAATGCCTCCCCTTTGAGGTGCAAGTGGTGTGGAAGATGTTCCTTCTAAGCCATCGATCTGGCTCAGGAGCCTTTGGGGTCGACAAAACTCGGTGCATGACTAGTGCATGCGTTGCCTCGTCAGCTTCAGCGATGACGTCACGTGTCTCGTCATCCTCCTGATATTCAGCGTCTCTAGGATCATCATCATGCCCTTCTTCAGCCATGTTGTTTAGGGTTTCCTCAGTTGGCTCTTCACCTTCTGTCAGATGGGTCTGAGGTCTCCTTTTTGGGTATTGGGCGATGAGGTGTCCTACTTCTCCACACTCGAAGCATTTATAAGTCACTCCGGGTGGTCGACTTCCTATGGCACCACGCTCACGACTTGATTGTTCAACCCGGCCAGGGGGGTGATTGGCTCTTGATGGAGTTGTAGTCGGAGTGGGAACAGGTGGGGTGACTCTAGCAGGGGGTGCTCCTCTTCCGGCTGAAGGGGCACCTGGGGGCACTCTAGGGGCAACCTCTCTCCTAAAGGCTCGTTGCTGAATTTTCTCAGCCTTGAGAGCTTGCCTAGAAGCTTCCGTCACAGTGAAGATGGTCTGCATTGCAAGCGCATCCTGAATTTGGTAGCGCAACCCTGAGACGTAGCGTGCAGCTTTCTGTTCATCGTCTTCCGGGATGGCATTACGAGTGGTCAGGATGTCAAACTCTTCAGTTTACTCCTGTACGCTTCGATTGCCTTGTTTCAGACCAAGCAACCTCTGGTACAGGGAGGTACGGTAGTCAGGAGGGAGGTACTTCAGTCGCATTTTGTCCCGCATTTTGGCCCACGTTGCGACCTTTTGCTTCCCTTTCCTAAGGCGACTCGTTTGTAACTCTCGCCACCAAACTAAAGCGGCTCCTTTCAGTTTCGTTGCCACGAGTTTGACTTTTCGATCATCGGGGAGATCTCTCCAATCAAAGAAGTGCTCGACGCTATCTATCCAGTCAAGGAATGCGTCAGCATCATGGCTTCCCCTAAAGTCATCGATGTCAACTCGGACTCCGTATCCTTGGGATCTCTCAAGGGCTCGCACAAGACGCTCCTCTATGCCGTGCTGATCACGCGCATGTTGCTCTCTAGGGTTTCTGGGACGACCGAACTGAACGTACTCCCGTTCAAAGTCCACGTCGGACTCGTCCAACTCAGCTTCAGACTCAGGAGGTGTCAAGATAGTCATCTCGATTTCGCTCGTGCGGCTGGTATCGGTTGGGATTCTGAGGTAGTGCTTGGTTCTGGTTTGGAATTGGATTTTGATTTTGACCCTGGTCTCGGTCTTGCTCGTCGACCCTATGACCCATGGCATACGGATCGGTTTCTGCCCCTCCCGGGTCCTCTTCGACCGGTCGGGTTACGCCTCTATCTTGTAACAGCAATCCTAGCCTGTCTGTGATCTCTTGCAACAAGGTTGCATGTCGATCCAAAGTATTTTGGGTCGCTTCTTGCCAAGCACCACGAGGTTGTGGTCCCCGAGGAAAACGTCCTCGATTCCGGGCATCCCGGTGCAGATGGGTACGATCAGCCATGGGTGATTATGAGATATGCAGATGTTTCACACGATATAATCCTAACACTTAATGCAAATCAAGCACGCAAGATGATGCCTATGCAAAATCAGCAAAGACGAAGATGGGTGTTTGCTGAATTTCAGCACTCAAAAGAAACCCGAACAGGTTCTTTCGAGCTCTGATACCAACTTGATGCAGGCACCAATAAGGCACACTACAATCCTGAACCCTTTTAGGGTTTTCTTTGGTCAATAACTAGGGTTTAGTTGTCAATATAGCGCTATATACCTCAAAAGGACAGCAATCAGGAGTTATTTCACGCAGAATTAAGGGACTATGTAATCAATTATAAAGCAGATTTCAGATCTAACAGTAAGATGCAATATTATCACAATGACTAAAATTCAGCATATAAAAGGACTAAATCGCAGCAGTAAATATTAAAAGTTAAAGGCAGATTTGCATCAGATTTTATAAAAGAAAAGGCCTACGGGTGTTTGCAAAGGTAACCGACAGACGAAAGATGGCAATGATAATAAGTAGCATACGTTATGGCTTCAACTACTAATAAATTAGTGCGAATAGGGCTGCGATGCGGAGCGGAGGCAATGGAAACGGATGAAAAATGGTGCGGATGCGAAGGGAAAGATAACGAAAAGAAAAGATACTGCCTGGGGTTTCCCGCCGTGGGTCGATTGCGAGGATGCGCCGATGATCCCGCACACGGAGCAAGGCCGGACGTCGGGAGAAGCCGGAACCTTCGGAAAATCAGCACCAAGGCCTTCACGAGGCGAAGTCGTGGAAGCGGCGAGGATCGGGGACACGAGTCTCGCCCGGAAGCACTCACGAAGAGGCACAAGTTTCAGCAATTCTTCAAAATCTGATTTCTTCTTTTCTTCTTCATCTTTTTGTAGGCTAGGGTTTTGTTTTGGATGGCTCAGATCAAAGGCTAATTAGGTTTAGATGGTGTGGATGCAAGGGATCAAGAAAGGCAAGAAAAAGAGAGAGAAACAAGGGAGAGAAGAGAGAGAGAAGAGAGGGATCGGACAAAGGGGGGGACCGGTCTTGGTTTCCGCGCGGGTAGGGAGGGGGCCGATCGGTTTCACGGGAAAATCAAAGAGGGGGGGCGGTAATGCTAGGGAAGACCTATTGGGCTTAAGATAAGCCCATTTAAAGCCCTATGAAGCCCATAACTTGCCACGTCATCAAAATGATGTTATTTCGCCATCTAACCGTCGGTTTCGAGATCTAATCTCGTCCGTCGGTACCCCGCAAACACACGCACCCATAATTTTATTAATATCATGCTAAAACTCACCCGAGAAGACCCGGATTCAATCCGAAAAGCCCTCGGATGAGATCATGGACATCCCCCATGAACTGGGCAAGAACAGAAATAGAACTAAATGCTGAAATAAGGCCAAAAACAGGGAAAAACGGCCAAAAACTGAAATAAACGACTACAAGCCCCAAACGCCTAATGTCATCCAACATAAAATAAAAACGACAGTAAATAAATGTCTTTGATGATGATCTGAAGATGCGGCGATGATCCGATGATGCTGATCATGCTGCATCAGCTGATCGTCGGATGCATAGGAGAGAGAGAGAGAGAGAGAGAGAGAGAGAGTGTGTGTTTTGCCACCGAAGGCGGTAAATGCAATGTTGACTATGTGTTGCTGGCGAAGGTAGCCGATTGTGTTTTGCCGCTGAAGGCAAACACAACAAATTCGATATCTACGACCATATTTATTAGTCATGATCATTTTTGGTGGGAGAGATCGCTGCAGAATATCCCTGCCCTACTGAAAATGGCACCGCGATCGAATGTGGACTCCCTTGGCATTTTTTGTCGCCCCTTGCCGAATGTGGGCGTCCCCGCCAAAAGTTTTTGGCTGCCGAAGCGGCCGTCTGAGTGCCGACAGGCACGAGCATGCAAGGCTGGCGCAGTACGTTGACAGCTGCTGGCCGCTAATACCGGCTTGAAAATCATTGGGTTGACCAATTTTAGTACTTGCGAATCGGAATCGTTG
Organism: Chamaelirium japonicum; assembly: GCA_947650365.1. Classification (NCBI taxonomy): domain Eukaryota; kingdom Viridiplantae; phylum Streptophyta; class Magnoliopsida; order Liliales; family Melanthiaceae; genus Chamaelirium; species Chamaelirium japonicum. The sequence continues at coordinate 24,524,055 of OX393555.1, forward strand.
GGTTAGCCAATATCTATATAACATGCTATGGCGGTCGACAAGCTGATTAGCACAAAATGGAACAACAAGCTGACTAGACAAAAATGCCATTATGACTAGGACATTAAGGATTGTTCGATCGAGATCCTTCCTTGGCCACGCCATATCTCAACACTCAACCATTGATCCCGTCAATTACGCAGCTTACGCCCCATGATCATCACTCCCTCTTGCTGCTTTAGTGTTCACACCCCTTGATCAGCGATCCCGTCGCCACTCGCCACATGATCACCGGTCCCTCTTGCCGCTTCTGTGTTCACACCCCTTGATCAACGATCCTGTCAATCACACCCAATGATCACCGCTCCCTCTTGCCGCTTCAGTGTTTACACCCCATGATCAACATCCCTCTTCTCTCTCATCCACGACCGCGACCCAATGTCGGAGTCCTTTTCATTTCTTGTCCTCCTCCCCTGTTCTTCATCATTTACGATCACGACCCATAACTAGAGCCCTTCTCTCTCTCTCTCTCTCTCTCTCTCTCTCTCTCCGCCAGAGCATCGCCGAAGCACCCCGTGCCACCACCCAGCGGATGGCTCAGCAGGGCAACCCGACCTCGTCTCCCCTGATCTCCTCCTCCTCCTCCCCTGATCTCCGGAGAGATGAGATTAAGGTGAGGGGGAGCTTGCGGCCGACAACCCTGGGCACGACCAAGTTCATTTGTTATTTGAATTTTGGTTGTTTGAAGTTAAAATGATGGTAAGTTGGATGCTTTTTTGATCTATGGTAGAAACAACCAATCTTTTATTATTTTGTTCTCTACATATTTAATCTATGGTAAGTTGAAGTTTTTTTCTTAAATCTTAACATGAATTCATGTTCCTTAATTCGTAGTCGGCTAAAACTATAACATTTTTTGTCATATTTGAAGTAGGTGATAAATCTCAATCCTTCTATATATGATTAATGGTAATATTTTAATCTTCAAAATTACATTGGGTGTACATTTGTGTTGCACCATTAAAAAAATCAAAATTGACCACTAATCAAGAATAAAAAATAATTTGGGGTGCAGTTAGGCCCTATTTTAGGTTGGCAATTGGTGACACTTTGTTTTTGTGTGAGCGAGAGCGACAGGACGAACTAAAGTGGAATGCCTGAGGACCCACTGCCTGTGTGACTACACCGCCCGCACGTAAGGAAACCTCTCAACCATTTTTTTAGTTCAATTTGTGTATTATAAAAATTGTGTTACACACAAATATTTGTTTTCAACAGGTACTACGTCAAGGACGAGGACTCATCTCCTCCGAAGGGTTGGCTTTGTTCAATGGACAACACCATAGTCGCTGCTTTAGCACGCGATGCCGCTTAAAGATAATAGTTTTCTTTATGTCTGTTCCTTTGGATTTTCATTAAACTTTGGAACCAGACAAAAAAGAGGGGAATGGTTTTGATCTAAAAAAAATGTGATTTTGAATTGATGTTAGTCCTTTCTGATTCGTTGGTACTGATAGGTCTTGGAAAATAATTTTTAAGTGAAAAAATTATTATGTGCTGCTAGATCTATGTTCAAACACTTAAATGCTTTACAACAACTTGAGTGAATCCAAAACATTGTAATCATATTGGATTAAGTGAGTATGTCTGACTTTGAAATAAAAAACATTGTAAAAATCTCCAGGAGTTTCTTGATTAAGTTTACATGAGAGCTTCCAAGCAAATAAAAACATGCACATATGCTCCCAAATGAACAATGGTTTCAGAATTTCAAATTCAAGGGTGTATATACACACCCAAGTATGATTTTGAACCCTGAACTATGCTCCATCTGCATTTAGTCCCCCTTGACAACTTTTATTCAAAAATGGACGTTGTGGCCATTTTCGATAGCGGTGGTTGCCACAGAATGTTGTCGCCCCACTTAAAATGAATGTCGCTGATGAATGTAGGCGTCGTCGATGTATTTTGCTGCCTCCCCCCCCCCCCCCTTCCCATCCCCACCTCTGCCGAATGTGCCCTGCCACAAAAAATGGTTGTTGCAGTGCCAAAGCCGTCGAAGGCGGCCGGGGGTGTGTTGCCGCTGAAGGCGGTCGTCCGAGTGTCGACAGGCACGGGCATGCACTAGTTAGACAATACCATCCAGTGGTACAAATCTCATTTAGTCATATACAAGGTCTCACTTAGGAGCAAGGTTTAAAACACGGGTATTGGTACTGGTATCAGCCAGAGCTTGGCTAGTGCAAGCCGGTTTCAGTTGAACTGGTACCAGTCCTATTTTTTAAAAATTTGTCAAAAAATAAGAAAAAAAACTTTAAAATTAGAAATAAATTATTAAACTACTTTGGGGATAGTTTTAGGAATTTTAGAGTCAGGAAATTTAGTTTTTATATACTTATGTAGTTAGTTTTAACCATTTAAGTAGATTAAATATTAAAAAGGAAAAAAAATAAAAATTTAATTAAAATTTTGAGTTTAGGTTCTTTAGAGTTTAGACTCTTTAGACTTACAAATTTAGACTTTAGATTACTTTAGGCCCTAGTGGATTTAGTTTAGCTTTAACGGATTTAGGGTATATATTTAGCCTTTTAGGGCCTTTAGGTAATTAGGTTAAGGGATATAGGCCCTTTAGGGTTTTAGGATTCAGATTTTAGGGTATTTGGGTGTAGGGTTTTAGGGTAATTTGGATTAGGTTTAGAGTCGGGATAATTGGGTTTAGGGTTTTAGTTAGGGTAATTGGGTTTAGGGTTTAGGTTTAGGCCCATTAGGGTTTAGGTTTAGACCATGATTCATACTCTGTATGATGCCACCATTAAGACTTTTCAATTTGATTCGAGTAGTGAGTACCTTTTGCATGAGTTCATTATGCTTTCTTGTCACTAGGCCCATAAGCAGAATTTGTTGCTGAGTGCAAACACAATCACATCTTGGAGAATAACATTCTCTTCTATTATCTACCTCTGTGCTTAGCTATTTCCGAGCTGATGTAGTATTTAGTGTTGTCCATCTCATCAATCTGATACCACAACCTATTATGAGTTCTTTAGAGACACTAATTTCTTGGCAGACTAAAGAAGCAAGCATCGTCTCCAGGTCCAATTCGAAGCATAGTATTGTGCCGTGCCTATCGCTACAGCTGAAGTTATTTGGCTTTGTCGCTTACTTGGATATATGGACACTCATTTTGCACTGAAGATTCCTAATAAACACTTATTTTAGGAGTGTACCAAGTATATCAAGGTGGATTGTCATTTTGTTCGACTACGTTATCTTGCTGAAATGCTTGTGTTGCCTTAGTTTCCCTCCAGACTACAACTTGCGCATTTCTTCACAAAGTCTCACCAGCTTCATTAGTTCTTGTTGTCCAAACTCATGGTGTTTGATCCGCCCTAATTTAGGGAAATGTTAGTGTATAAATCCATGCATATCTTGCGGCAGCTCCCCCTAAAGAGATTGAGCAAACTTCATTCGATTTCGTGTGTATTGTGATAACTGTGACAGCTCAATTTATGAGGTTCAAGAGGTGCTATAGACACTGAACATCATGAAAAATGTGTCCAACAGAAATTATAAATCATGCATGTGAAATTGAGAACAAGCTGTCCTGAATCAAGAGCAGTTTATGGCCCCTAAACCACATATAATAACAACCATAATTCTGATATATTAAAGTTCAAGTTTACCATAAAACTTGGGAACAGGGTTGTGACACCAGATCAGTTCAACATTCTCCTTTGAATCAGTTGCATGGAGGGAAGACACTGGAGGGTGATGTGAGACCTGCCAAAGATGCATGGTAAGTCAGATAATGCAAACAAATACATTCCTAGTAGTGTGCAATTTAAAGGGCATTTAGCAAGCATAACCTGAGAATGACCGACTCAGTTTATCTGCAGCACAGACTACAGACTGAAGACTCATAATAAAATATTTGAGTTAAATAAAGTTGGACAAGACTCAATTGAACTGAAAAAAGGGTTCATTTTGTTTTTTGAAAATACAGATAAGAGTGAAATAGATTGAGTTGCTCGAACTTGGCCTAACTCAAACATGTTTTATGCCAATTCTGAAGACTCTTTCTTCTTAATCGACATGGAAATTCATGACTTTTAAAACATATGATCATTCACCAAAGCATTAGTATCTTCATCACAGTGACCTGGATCTGTAAATTTTCCTGAGCCTTACCAGGAGGCCCAAAACATACAAGAACCAGATCAAGAAGGTGCAAATTAGTTGCATCATCTAGACATTACCTGCTCAAGGAGGACATTGAGAGTTCCCTTCGAGACGTGATGGGTTTCTCCGAGGATGGGATTGAAAGGAGCTGAACCAAAAATCACAGGCCGTGTTGTTGATATGCTCCATGCAACGACAGAGGTGAATCTCTCAAGACTGTTCTTCCCTCGGGCGCACCTGCTTAACAAGTCCTCACCAACACAATAAACAGCTTCCCCGTAACATTGAAGCTGTGATTTTGGCAGGTTGAAGAGAGGAGGAAGCTGCATATGCACACACACACCCACAAAAAAAAAACGATAGTTAGTTGTATTAACGCTCAGAACTATTTTCATTTTAATGCATACCATTGAAGCTTCCCCATAACATTGAAGCTACAGATTTTATTTTATTTTTCTTTCCTACCCTTTTTGTTTGCTCTTAGCTATATTACATATATGTTAAAAATGTATACATAAAACCTCATGAATCATATGTTAAAAATTACATATATGTTAAAAATGTATACATAAAACCTCATGAATCATAATTCCCTCCATATAGCCATGCATATTGATAGCACATAAAAAACATCTAGGTACCATCTAGCAAAAAGACTAGCAAAATATGTCATAGTGAGATAAATACAGCTTGATATCAGAGAGCCTACAAATTTTATCAACATTAAACTTTTGTTCACAAAATATTTATTTTGTGAAAAAAATAAGTACTAATTAAAAAACTAGATTAAAATTTGAAAATAATTCCTCTAATAATAATATTGGTGTAAATGACACGTGCCAGTTGGTGAATTTCCTTGACAAATGACTAAACCCTTAATGCATAACCTGGCAACCTAGTGTGTTCATGATCTTGCTAACCAAAATGATGATTGCCCCAAAAACTATGATGAGAACCTTGTTACTAAGCGATAGTATCTTTAGGTCAAGCATAAATTCTAATTGTGCCAACCAAAGTTTTGATTCAATAGGCTGAGTTGGCTGACAGTACGTTGTTGTGAGGCAGACTCCAAAACTGCTGAATGCTCAATGCATCTAGTGATACACCCAGTCATTAGTAAGGTCTTCCCAAACCAATGGTTGCTATAATAGTCACTACCTTAGTAGTAGGCTAGTAGCAGGCTGGCAGCCATATAAGGGGATGCACATTACACTCCTAATTGTAAACAAATTTTCAATGTATAATATGATCAATCCAGTAGTGATAAAACACCTTATCACTTGATAGCTTCATTTAATGATATCTGAGATACATATGGACTATTTTATAAAGTGCAATATAGCTGTTCAAGATAAGTATAAAACATGCACGTAATCATGTAATCAAAAAGATCATAACATAATATGATTTGCATCATCATACTCAAGTTATTCTTCCAGCATAAACTTTAAACACAAAGTTGGTTGGACAAGAGAAGTCACAAGTGAGAATGATGTTGTGGGCCTTGTCTTTTGCCCCTCCACAAGGGAAAGTGGAATAATCGAACGACACTTCCCAAAAGATAATTATGAAGTGGAACATAACGATATTAGAAGTTTATATTAAAAAGAAAGGGCCAGCTAGTGTGCCTCTCTTGTTCATTCCAAGTGGGAATTGACTCCATCCGGTGCCAAGGTCTCAAAGACAAAGACATAAAAGAAAGAAGAAGAGAGACAACGAGAAGTGCATCTTCTTTGTATCTCTCATATGGTAGACTCTCATATGGACTTCTCTTGATCGAACTCTGCATTACGTTCACTATAGGCTTTGGTTGAGGTGCATTGGGATGAGATTCAATTACGAATTGTCATATGATTCGACTGTCATAGAAAGTGAAGACAAGCTTTTACGATGATAATTGTTGTCTATCAGATGTATATGATTGCTTACGTGTGATTGTTATAACATTTTTGTGTTGTTGTTGGATGAGTATGTGTGTGTGTGTGTGCACGTGTAGTACTCTACCTGTGTGTTTGATTAGTATTGTGTTACGATTTCCGGCCCCCCTCAAAACAGGTGATGAGAGGGAGGGGGCAACGGTATATGAAGATGTGGAACTCCCACCCCTTTACCGATGTGGGACTATTCTCAACACCCACCCACACGCAGAGCGTCTCTCGATCGGAGGGAGGGAGAAAATCTTGATCTGAGGGAGAAAGAGGGTGTGACAGGACCACATAGAGAGGAGACGGTTTGGGACCTAGCTCTGATACTATGTTATGATTCCCGTGCCCCCTCAAAACCGGTGATGAGAGGGAGGGGGCAACGGTATATGAAGACTTAGAACTCCCATCCCTTTACCGATATGGGACTATTCTCAACATATTGTAATAAGTTTACTCTCATTTGCTCTTAGCCCCTTAACTTTGCAATCAAATCGCGGCTTTGACATCAAATCCAAGCCCTCTTTTTGTCGCTCTTGCTGGTTTCAATGTTTTTACTCGATCTAAAACCGCTCCTAGACACCTTTGTTGACCACACAATCACCTCCTCACTCGAGGCAATCTTTGGTTGACTCATCTCCAACCCCATCCAGATCCTCCATAAGATCGGTGACACCTTTACCACCAATGTCGTCTTCAGAATCAGTTATGTCACCATACCCACCCACTTGCTAGCCTTCATTATCCCCACTCTCAAATGTTTTTTCAACCTACATCATATGCCATCTTGGATCCGATCGAACTGTTGACAAAGTTGGAACGGGCATCACGCTCGTCATCTTTCCATCAATCTGATATCCCCATCTGGTCCTCCGTTCATGTGCCTTGCATGTTTTTGCCTCTGCACTTTTGTGTGCTTCGCTCAACTTCCCTCTACACTTTCGTGTGTCTCGCTATCTATGCCTCTACACTTTTGTGTGCCTCACACGCCTATGCTTTTGCACATATGTGCACATTCCTTTGAACTCTTAGCTTCCCTCTTGTGCATTGCACCTTGCACCATGCAACTACAACCTGCGTCCACCACCTTCCCCCCTTGGGCCCTTGCACGTTTGTACCCATGCTCCCACTTCTAACACAAAAATAGATATCACCCACCTTGTGTTTGGTGAGTGGGTGGGTGGGTGTGCAGGTGTGGGGTGTGTGTGTGGGGTGTGCAGGTGTGTGTGTGTGTGTGTGGGGGGGGGGGGGGGGGGGGGGGGAGGGGAAGAGTTAGTGTATCTTCCTTCAATTTTTTTATTTTCTTTTCTTTTTGGCAAATTGATGTTGGTTAATACCTCATATTAGTGTGGGGGGGTGTTATAGAGTGTGTGTGTGTGTAGAGTACTTTACTTGAGTGTTTGAGTAGTATTGTGACAAGTTATGTTTGCTATCTAAATAAGGAGAGATACTCCTACAGTTCGATATGCAGTTAATAAAACAAAAAAAATCCTCTCCTATTCTCCGAGTTATTAGAGTTAAGCATGTGTTTGCACATGGTGCACAACATCGAGCAATAAGCACAAAGCAAGTCACCTGCACAAGGCAGATAAATAAAATATTCTGATTTTATCCATGTAGAGAGAGGTTATGAGGGCACGTATCCTTGTATGAAAGTTATATTATGGAAGCATGGTTTAAGGGTGAGTGTTTCTCTTTGTGTACCTTTTGTTATATCCGATAATGGAATCTTTCAATAACTGACACCAATAGATTTAAGTATGTAACCATTGTGTGTGATTTATCTTTCATCTACAGGAGATCCCGATATATCTTGGTTTGGATTTTGTGTTCTATAGTCCCTAAAGAATTCCAATATATAGATAGAAGATAAAGTGAATTAGGTTTACCCACTAAAAAATGGTTACTTGGGTAATATAGCATGCTCCTTTCAATGGAGGTTTATCTCCACAAGGAATTCAATATCAATTCATAGAGAGTTAACATCGGCTTGAGAGCCGGAAGTTATTAAATCTTTGATGGAATGTGATTAATCTTTATTAATTAATTTGTTAGTGTTAATCTCATATTAAATAGGGTAAACTACACTTTGCCCCCCTTGAAGTTTTGCTCATAAACACAATACCCCTTATAGTTAAAAAAACTACATTTTGCCCCTTCTATTCAGTTTTGATCAGATAAAATTTACCAAATGAGGAAATTAAGTAGTTGACGAAAGGGGGCATTGCGCTAACATTTAAAACTTTAGGGAGCGATTTGGAACAAAATAAACTACAAGGGGGGTTAAGTGTTTTTGAGCTAAACTTCAGGGGGGCAAAGTATAATTTTTTTAATAATCATAACCTTAATCTATCTCATCTTTATTAATTAATTTGTTGGAGTTAATCTCATCTTTGTTAATCAATTTGTTTGCCACCATGTGCTCTCCCCCTCCCATCCCTTGAGTTCCAATTAAACTGATTTGTTTGCAATTTTCTAAGCTTATCCTTGCAATTCTGCCAATCCATCACATGGTTTGTGAGCCTATTGGTCTAGTCAAACAATGCCCCTCAACCCTTTGGTTTTCTTGCTCCCCAATTTTCTTAGTAGGGAACTTCAGTGTTCCACGGGAGCATGATAAGAGCATAACAGTGACAAAGAGAAGCAAACATAGTGAGAAAATGGAAGTGCCTGGAAGTTGGTGAGGTCGGATCCTGGCCGCACGTTCGTGAAGAGGCTGATGACCCGTTGGATGAGGTTAGGGGCCCGGTGCTCCACGGCCAGGCCACCCTCCAGCGAGAACGGCGGCGTCAGCACGGCCCTCCGCCCCCCCTGCTCCTCCCCTTCGCTAACCTGCACCACACCACCCCCCACAGCTATCAGAACCAACAATACCCACATCAAAATTCAAATATGCTCCGTGCTAACGAGCACGTGCCACGTACACGGCCGGCACGGTTGGGCAACGGTCATCCTAAGTTCCTAACCGTAAAATCATGGGTAAATTATACTTTTCCCCCTCTGAAGTTTAGCTCAAAAACACTTAACCCTTTAGTTTATTTTGTTCCAAATCTCACCGTAAAGCTTAAAATGTTAGCACAATACCCCCTGTTGTCAACTAATTAATTTCCTTATTTGCTAATTTTCATCCAAATGACTTGAAATAGTCGCCCCGTGCTTCGGGGTCCAACCACGAACACCATTCCCCACCCATTTGATCACCCGACACTTATGATGGGAGTCCCCTGGGGTTCACATGGTGCCCGGTACATCTCAACAATCCAGAACTGTCCTTATGGACGAAAATAACAGATGTCGATGGCTAGAACCCAAAACGTGACGATACCGAGATTCGGTGTGACAAAGTGAAGGGCTTTAATTTTCATTTGATCAAAACTGAATTGAAAGGGGGCAAAATGTAGTCTTTTAACTATAGGGGGGTTAAGTGTTTTGGAGCTAAACTACAGGGGGGCAAAGTGTAATTTACCCAAAAGTCATCTCAAGTCACGCGCTTCCCGCGTGGCCGGCACTCTTAAATAAAACAAAACAACGAACAGCTAATACTGAGTTAAAAATGACTAATCAATAACAAATCACATTTTTTTTTTCTTCTGAAAAGCAATCGGATCGCGCGGCGAACGCGGCGCACGTTAGCAGCCGGCCCAGTATTGTCCGGAACGGAAGGACAATACCACCCCATCGCCTGAGCCGTCGATCACGGCGCCGGGATGCCCGGCCGATATCGAATAGTGGAGCACGAAAGAATCGGAGCGCAAATATCAAAATTCCGAGAAAGGAAAGAGCAACGGCGAGGCGCCGGGCTCCCGATCACCGGAGGCAGCAAGCCGCCGCGGCGGGCGCCGCCGGTGCATGTCGAGTCCGGCTCCGGAGGCGTGGGATGGAGGCCGAGGGCTTCCGGAAAACCGCTGTGCTCTCTGGATCCGAAACTGCTGCCGGCTTCGGGGGATGAAACAGCTCTCCTTGATTGTAGATGAAACGGCGTTTTCTTAAAATGGAAATCCATGGCGGATTTGATCTGAATGAAGGAGACGATGAGGTAGAAAGTTACCATTTTTAGGAGTGAAATTGGGAGATTGCGTGAAGGAATCTCTCTCTCTCTCTCTCTCTCTCTCTCTCTCTCTCTCTCTCTCTCTCTCTCTCTCTTCCCCCTCCTCGGCTTCCTCGCTCGATCGCTCGTTCCCCTTCGTATTCTGGGGATTGTGGGGGCGGGAGGGGGGCTTTATAGTTATGTTTTTAAGGATTGATAACAGTGTTTCCCTCTGTAGAAGGGAATCTTTTAGAGAGAGAGAGGGGGGGGGGGGCGCCAATTGCCCAGTACAGAAATGCTTCCGCAGCCTGGAAAAGACTTCGGATCTCCTCCAGTCAGTCGTCCCCAGTCCTTGGGTCCGGTACGATTCGCTTTCGGGTCGCCTGTTATCATGCGGCTGTGATACTTGCAGACCCAGTGACCGGGGCTGACAGACTGGAGAAGATCTGAACTCCTCGGAAAAAAGTTTTCCAAAGGAAGCGACTACTGTGTACGTGGCGGTGATGTGGCAGCCACATCATCCCCTCATTTATGCCACCTCATTTATGCATTCTCCTACTTACCCAAAAATAAAATAAAATTTATGCCTTCTTCACCTCATGACATTTTTCCAAGGAGGTTTTTGACACAATGGTCCCCAAAGATATTGTATTGTGCAAAACAAGCACAATAACCAAAGTAGTTAGTTTTTTGGAAAAATTAATCCGGGTTCAAAGTCTGATCCCAACACAATAACATGTCTCCCGTTAAGACATCTTAAAAATCCGTCCCAAAATATTTAAAAAATAATGCTAGGTTCGATACTGTCACCTGGCATTCTACATCTCAAAATCACCCCTAGTCAACTACCTGTGGCACAACTCTCTCTCTCTCTCTCTCTCTCTCTCTCTCTCTCTCTCTCTCTCTATATATATATATATATATATATATATATATATATATATATAGAGAGAGAGAGAGAGAGAGGGCTGGGTTCCTATGATATGTCATAGGGAGTACCCTATGACATATGGTGAATTAGTAATGCTAAAATGTTTAGAATGTGCTGAATTTTTTTTAGGGTGATCACCTTACCTTAGATAGAATGTCTACAAAAAATCAAAGCATTCTAAAACTTGTTGGGGCATCAAATGCTAGAAGCTTTATCGACCATCCATTTTAACCATTAAATTAAAAATCATATTTGATGCCTCTAGAAGTTTTAGAATGAGTCGATTTTTTGCGGGGGTCCTATCTAAGATAGGGTGATCGTCCTCATAAAAATTCAGAACATTCTAACATTCTAGGGTTACTAACTCACCATATGTCATAGGGTACTCCCTATGACATGTCATAGGAACTCATTTCCCATATATATATATATATATATATATATATATATATATATATATATATATATATATATATATATATATATATATATATATATATATATATATATATATATATATATATATATATATATATATATATATATATATATATATATATATATATATATATATATATATGGGAAATGAGTTCCTATGACATGTCATATGGAGTACTCTATGACATATGGTGAGTTAGTAACCCTAGATTATTTAGAATGCTCTGAATTTTTATGAGGATGATCACCCTATCTTAGATAGGATCCCCGTAAAAAATCGGCTCATTCTAAAACTTCTAGAGGCATCAAATATGATTTTTAATTTAACGGTTAAAATGGATGGCCGATAAAGCTTCTAGCATTTGATGCCCCAACAAGTTTTAGAATGCTTTGATTTTTTGTAGACATTCTATCTAAGGTAAGGTGATCACCCTAAAAAAAATTCAGCACATTCTAAACATTTTAGCATTACTAATTCACCATATGTCATAGGTTACTCCCTATGACATATCATAGGAACCCAGCCCTCTATATATATATATATATATATATATATATATATATATATATATATATATATATATATATATATATATATATATATATATATATATATATATATATATATATATATATATATATATATATATATATATATATATATATATATATATATATATATATATATATATATATATATATATATATATATATATATATATATATAGAGAGAGAGAGAGAGAGAGAGAGGGAGAGAGAAAGAGAGAGGATCGATCCAGTGAGAAACTCCTTATTTGTGAAACCTTGTGCGAAACCCCCCTAGAGGTTTCAGAATTTGATGAAACTTGGTATGCATACTACCTATGCCATGTTGATCATCCTCACAAAATTTCATCAAATTCTAAAACCTCTAGGGGCATCAAATGTTAGAAAATTTATCGACCGTTCATAAAAACCGTTAACTTGATTATCAAATATATATAGGGGCATGCTATAATGCAATAATGCGGCATGCGCTGCGTGCATCAGACGGCTGCAGTGCAGTGCCGCACTTACCGTATGCCGCATTATAGCATTTCTCTCTCTCTCTCTCTCTCTCTCTCTCTCTCTCTATATATATATATATATATATATATATATATATATATATATATATATATATATATATATATATATATATATATATATATATATATATATAGGCATGGTAGGATGCGCGTGCGATGCGTGTGGCGCCGTACCGCAACCGTCCGATGCACTACTGCGGTGCGTGCGATGCACGCAGTGGTGCATCAGACGGCTGCGGTGCGACACCCGTACACCGTATTTTATCATTTCTCTCTCTTTCTCTCTCTCTCTCTCTCTCTCTCTCTCTCTCTCTCTCTCTCTCTCTCTATATATATATATATATATATATATATATATATATATATATATATATATATATATATATATATATATATATATATATATATATATATATATATATATATATATATATATATATATATATATATATATATATATATATATATATATATATATAGAGAGAGAGAGAGAGAGAGGAATGTTACAGTGAGCTATGAGCTACAGAAGGAGAAAATGAGCCACGATTATTTTGACCACCCTAGAAATTTTGAAATTTTGTGAAAATTTGTGGGTGTGTTGTCTAGGATAACATGATCATCCTCACCAATTGTAAAGGAATTCTAACATTTCTATGGTCATCAAACGGTAGAAGCTTTATCCACCGTCCGTAGTAACCGTTAATTTTACTTCTACCATTTGATGACCCTAGAAGTTTTGGAATTCCTTGAAAATTGGTGAGGATGATCATGTTATCCTAAACAACACACCCACCAATTTTCACTAAATTCCAAGACTTCTAGGATGGTCAAAATGATCATAGCTCATTTTCTCCTACTGTAGCTCATAGCTCACTGTAACATTTCTCTCTCTCTCTCTCATATATATATATATATATATATATATATATATATATATATATATATATATATATATATATATATATATATATATATATATATATATATATATATATATATATATAGGGGGCAGGGAGGCTGGACCTGAGGTCCAGCCTTCATGCTGCACCCGGTCCTGTGATCTTGCCACGTATCCCTTTTAATCCCAAAAAGCATCAGCCAGCTACCGTATTATTTACCCCCGCACATCCACCCCAATCCCTCTCTCTCTAACCCCGGCCCCTCTTTCTCTCTCTCTCTCTATCTCTCTCTCTCTCGCTCTCAACTGCGATCACATCGGCGATCTGATTTTGGCCGGAGCCGGGGTGCAGATCTTGGCCGGAGCACCTGGGTGCTTGATCAGCGCCGGAGCCGAGGCACTTCAGATCTTGGCCGGAGCGGCAAAAAGGGCGGGGGGGGGGGTGCTTGATCTTGGCCGGAGCGGTGAAGAGGGCGGGTGTAACATCCCCAAAATAAATTAATAATTTAAAGGTCATTATAAGAAAATTTTATAAGAAATTCAAAATAAAAATCTGACGGCACCATTGCGTTCGTCTCATCGAAACGATCAAAAACATATATAAACTTTTGTGTTTTGAATTCATTTAAAGCATTTAAAAATTTAAAGAAAAAAAATGTATATATGTGTAAATATAAATAGCCAATAGAAGGATTCGAACCTGAGATCTATTTAGTAGAATTTTAAATCTGTTTCCTCTAACCAAAAGTCCGTTAAAGCTTTCCTATTAAAATACAAGAGAAATAATTCTTATATAAAAAATAGGGAGACCAAAAGCCATCTCAACCGACGACCCTTCGTTTCCGATCGGACGGGAACAGTCGCGCAGCCGTAACCGTAACTGACGACCCTTCGTTCCCGATCGGACGGGTGCAGTCGCGCAGCGCAGTAAATAGCCGTTTTGCAATTAAAACATCGGGACTTTTGGTATTCCCAAAAGTCCTATATAACCCCCCCCTCAACAAGAGTTTTTCATTCCAACCCACCTCGGGATCCGTGCCACCTAACCTTTCCCCCTCACCTCGCCAACCACCGCCGCCCGACCGTCGCCGCCGACCGCCGCCCGCCGCCGCCCACCGCCGCCGACCGGCCGCAGCCGCCGGCCACCCCGTCGCCGGCCGCCGCCGCCGGCCACCCCGCCGCCGGTTGCCACCCAACACCGATCAGTTTTTTTTTAATGATTTAAATTTCGTGGGCTAAAGCCCAGTAACTGTAATTAATTAAATGGGTCGTAGCCCATTAGAATCCACTATACTAAATGGGCTGAAGCCCATTTAAATCATTTAAACCCATGGGCCGAAGCCCATTAAGCCCAAAGGAAGCTTTGATAAAACGAATATATTTTCAGTAAACCGAAGCGTTATTACTGTAGACAACCGGATTTTTTTACTAAGGGCATACCACCCACTAAAAACCCGTTAAAGCCAACTATTTTGGCCATAACGGAAGCAAACGAACTCCGAATTGAGTTCCGTCTACGGCCATAGGTTCATAATGAAAAGCTCTACACAATGAATATAAATTTAAAATATTTTGGAAATTACCAAAATACCCTTAAGAATAAAAACCTATTAAGTCATATCGGAAAACGTTTTCGAAAGATCCTTGAAAAAGTTATGATAAAAACTAACAGATTTTAGTAACATATTTTCAGGTAGTGACCATCCTAAGACTTTCTCATATCAGTAGTAAGAGTCTGCAACGTTTCAGGTAAGGGATTTTAACTAAGTTTGTTCATGCTAAGTATATGCTATAGATTATCGGTAAATTGCTATGGAGTGGTAAATTGTAAATTACGTGATCACTTATTTGGGTGTGGGTCTAGCCCTAGCTGAGGCCAAAAAGTAACCTGGGTGTGGGTCTAGCCCTAACTAAGGCCAAAAAGTAACCTTGGTGTGGGTCTAGCCCTAGCTACGGGCCAAAAAGTTACCTAGGTGTGGGGTTAGCCTAGTCTGAGGACTAAAAGAACCTAGGTGTGGGGCTAGCCTTGTTGCGGACAAAAAGTACCCGGGTAAGGCTTGAGATTCCTACCCTGGCTGAGGGCCAAAAAGGGAATCGGGTGATCAATGTTTTCTATTATTTACATTTCATAGTCATGTCTACTGTTTTTCAATACATATGTTTAGCATGAATAAAACTAAGTCATTAGGTGAGTCAGTGGTTTGGATTCACTCCCCTACAGATGTTGTGCACCCTTTAGAGACCAATCCTGCAGGACTTGAAGAAGATGAGGAGCGAATGGAGAACGACCCGGAGGGAGTTGAAGACCCGCTCTACACACCGTACTACGATGATGCCGGAGCCGAAATATGAAGTGTCAATGTGAAAAATTTAGCCTTAGGCTTTCGTTTGCAAGAAATGTATCAAACAATTATGTTTTGAATAAAGTGGCTCAGTTAAGTTCCATAATTGATGGAATTAATCTATACCAAGTTTTTATTTCTAACACCCCAGTATTATATGGGTTGAATTAATCCGTAAAATATCGAGGTGTTACAACTTGGTATCAGAGCCTAGGTAATAGATCCTAGGAGTTAAAAATTTATTAACAAGGACATCGGTAGGGTAGTCACCCAAATTTAAAATACTTATATTTATGAATTAAAGTTTTTTTTTCTCTTAGCAGAAACATGAAGTCGAAATTATCTGAAGGTAGCTCATCAGGAGTAAAGGTGAAACCTAAGAAGAAAATCGTGAAGGCAAAGAAGGAAAAGAAACCAGTCACACCTACCAAAAATGGGAATGTTTTCTATAAACGTTACCGATGCATCTGTGGAAAAGTGGGCGATGAAAATCGTTGTGAACACCCGATGTTTTTCAAAATAGTTGTTGGTTATATGTAGAATGACAAGAAAAATATTAATAATGAATGAGTACGTTTATTCTGAGTTTGTGTTTGAAAAATGTTCTTTTATATTTTTTCAGAAATTATGAACTCCCACGAAAACAATACTCCCAATGAAGACCTAACCAAGGTGTTAGGAGCTTTACACCAACTGATAGAAAGGATGAACTCCTCCAAAGATAGTTCAAGGATGGGAGTGGTTCTAAAAGAATTCAAAGAGTTAAAACCCCCTGCTTTTAAAGGAGAACCGGATCCCTTGATTGCCGATAGGTGGCTCAAACAGATAGGGAATATATTGGAGACTTTAAAGGCAAACGATGAACATAAAGTTATCTTAGCCACATATATGTTAGAAAGAGAGTCGGATTACTGGTGAGACTCGATCAAAAGAACTCAAGCTAGTTTCACTTGGGAGGAATTTACAAAAGTGTTCTTACAAAAATATTTCTCCGATGCAACCAGGGATAGAATGATTACAAAATTTTTAGAACTCTATCAAGGAAAACTTAGTGTTTCCCAGTATGAAGCCAAATTCATCGAACTATCACGCTTTGCTCATTATCTTATAGCCACAGAGGAATTGAAGTCCAAAAGATTTGAATAGGGTTTGAATCCTCATATTTGAACCCGAGTGGCGGTACTTCTCATTAGAAACTATGGTGAACTAGTGCAGACTGCGATGGTAGCAGAACGAGAATGGGAAGAAACTCGAAAGATATTTGAGAAAAATAGGGTGAAAAGGAGTGCACCAGGAGTGGAGACAAACAAAAGGCCATGGATGCAAGAGTTTCCAGCAGGAAGAAATGGTCCTCAAATGGCTTCGGGCCCTCGAAACTGCTTCATCTGTGGATCGCGGGATCATTTTCAACGGAACTGCCCTCGTCTGAATAATAACGCTCCAGCCAGACCTCCCTTCAGAAATACTCCGCAAATACCTGTGAATCGCCCTGGTCAACTTCCAAAGGTGCCTGGAAAAGCTTTTGTAATATTTACGGAAGAAGAATCAAACGACGTCATTGAAGGTACGAACTACTCATTTCAAAAATAGCAATTCCATAAAAAAAAATAGATAAGTTATAACCGCAAAAGTAATTTTTCGTAGGCACTATTCTTATTTATGGAAGTCTAGCTCGAGTAATTCTAGACCCGGGTTCGACACATTCATTTATTTCAATTCACCTGGCTAGAGAACTACAATTGAAGACTGAACCGCTAGGGTATATACTGGCCATTACTATAGCACTTAGTGATACGGCCAAAATAAACAGAGTCTGCAGAAACTATATACTAAGAGTTGAAGAGGTGGAATTAGTGGCAAATTTAATTCTACTAAAGTTGGAAAAATTTGACATTCTATTAGGAATGGACTGGTTATCCAAATATAGGGCAATGATGGATTGTTACCGAAAGAAGGCTACTTTACAAACATCAGATAGTAAAGAAATAATATTCCGGGGAAGAAAGTTCGGAAAGGCAAGAGCAAAAGTTTGTTACTTAGCTCAACTTTTAGAATAAGAGGTGAAGAGTCCGATACAAAATACCACATTGGTAGTATCAGAATTTTCACAAGTGTTTTCGGAAGATCTTCCAGGGTTGCCACCAAAAAGAATAATAGATTTCTCAATAGAGTTGATGCCGGGAGTGGCTCCTATTTCAATTGCCCCATATAGAATGGCATCAGTAGAACTAAAGGAGTTAAAGAAACAATTGGATGAGTTACTTACTCTCGGGTTTATAAGACCCAGTGCATCACCATAGGGTGCACCAGTACTATTTGTCCAGAAAAAGGATGGAACAAAAAGAATGTGCATCGATTATAGAAGATTAAACCAGGTGACTATAAAGAATAAATATCCACTCCCAAGAATAGAGGATCTATTTGATCAACTTAAGGGAGCAAAATATTTCTCTAAAATAGATCTTTGATCAGGATATCATCAATTAAGAATCAAAGAAGAAGATATACCAAAGACGGCCTTCAGAACTAGATATGGGCATTTCGAATTCTTGGTAATGCCTTTTGGTCTCACAAATGCTCCTGCGGCATTTATGGATTTGATGAATCGAATTTTTAAAAACTTCTTGGATCAATTCGTGGTAGTATTTATAGATGATATTTTGATCTATTCAAAAACCAAGGAGGAGCACGAAAAGCATTTGAGAGTGGTACTACAAGAGTTGAATCTTCATCAACTGTACGCCAAACTCAGTAAATATGAATTTTGGATCACAAAGGTAAACTTTTTGGGACACGTAATCTCCCATGAAGGAGTTACAGTTGATCCAGCAAAAATTGAAGCAGTAGTGAATTGGAGACCACCGAGGAATGTAACAGAAATCAGGAGCTTTCTGGGATTAGCAGAATATTATCGCAGATTTATTCAGAATTTTTCCAGTATCGCTGCACCTATAACTCGACTTACTAAGAAAGGGGTAAAGTATAAGTGGTCGGAACCTTGTGAGAATGCGTTCCAAGAATTAAAAACAAAACTCACTACAGCCCCGGTATTAACAATATCAGAAAGTGGGAAGAAGTACACACTTTATATGGATGCTTCTCATGTGGGATTAGGAGTTGTGCTTATGCAAGATGGTCGAGTAGTGGCTTATGCTTCCAGACAGTTAAAAACTCATGAAAAGAATTATCCTACACACGATCTAGAGCTAGCAGCTGTAGTGTTTGCACTTAAGATTTGGCGTCATTATTTGTATAGAGAACAGTTTGAATTGTACTCCGATCATCAGAGTTTGAAATACATTAGCACGCAGAAAGATCTAAACCTACGGCAAAGAAGATGAGTGGAATTATTGGTCGATTATGACTATAATTTTATTTATCACCCTGGTAAGGCAAATGTAGTAGCGGATGCCCTCAGTAGAAAGGGACAATTGGCCAATGTATTAGCCGATAAATGGCAGTGGGCTTGCACGTTAGAAAACCTTGATTTAATCACGCAGGACAAATCACCACAAGCTTATCTAAGTCACCTCAGGGTTCTGCCGGAAATGATAAAAGGAGTAATAGAAGCACAAACTTCAAATTCCGAATTGCAGGGAATTCGATACAAACTAGAAAAAGGAGAAACTATAGAAATCTGGGCACTCGGATCAGATAATGGACTGAGATTTCGAGGCAGATTAACAGTCACTGATGCTCCTTATCTGCGAGAAGATATATTAACTGAAGCTCATCAGTCAAAATTTTCTATTCATTCGGGGGAAAACAAAATGTATCACGACGTAAAACGAAACTTCTGGTGGAATGGAATGAAGAATAATGTAGCCCAATTTGTGTCAAAATGCCTCAATTGTCAAAAGGTGAAGGCTGAGCACAGAAGACCACTTGGGTTATTGCAACATCTTCCTATAGCAGAATGGAAATGGGAACATATAACCATGGACTTTGTGACCGGTTTTTCTACCACAAGGAGGGGAAATGATTCAATCTGGGTAATTATGGACCGATTAACAAAGTCAGCTCATTTTCTACCCCGAAAAACAACTGCGTCCACTAGAGATGATAGTACCCTATACCTGAAGGAAATTGTTAGACTCCACGGTATTCCGGTAACTATTGTGTCCGACAGGGACCCTCATTTTACCTCTAAGTTCTGGAGGAGTTTACAGAAAGCTTTGGGGACAGAATTGAATATGAGTACTGCGTATCATCCTCAAACTGACGGGCAATCAGAGAGAATAATACAAATCTTAGAAGACATGCTAAGATCTTGTGTAATGGATTTCAAAGGTAATTGGGAAGATTTTTTACCCTTGATAGAATTTACTTATAACAACAGCTACCAATCCAGCACAAATGGCACCTTTTGAAGCCTTATATGAAAGACCCTGTAGATCACCAGTTTGTTGGACAGAAGTGGGAGAGAAGAGCATCATGGGACCTGAAATAATCCAAAAAACTACTGACAAAATAAAAATTATTCGGGCCAATTTATTAAAAGCGCAGAGCAGACAGAAAAGTTATACAGATAATCGAAGAAGACCTCTCGAATTTGAGGTAGGAGATTTTGTTTTTCTAAAAATCTCACCGAGGAAGGGTATTCAACGTTTTGATCTCAAGGGAAAACTTGCATCCAGATATATTGGACCCTATGAAATATTGGGTAAAGCGGGACCAGTTGCATATCGACTGGCATTACCCATAAATTTGGCAAGTATACATTCAGTTTTTCACGTGTCCATGCTTCGCAAGTATGAGCCGGATCCTTCTCACATTCTGAAAGATGAAGATATCAGTATTCAATCAGATGCCTTTTACATAGAAATGCCTGTGAGAATTTTGGACACCAAAAACAAAGAATTGCGAACCAAGACTATTCGACTGGTAAAAGTGCTATGGCAACATCACAACGAAGAGGAAGCTACTTGGGAATTGGAGACGGAAATGCAAAAGCAATATCGACATTTGTTCAACAGCTAAGGTATGTACTCTAAATTTCGAGGACGAAATTTCTATTACAGGTAGAGGATGTAACATCCCCAAAATAAATTAATAATTTAAAGGTCATTATAAGAAAATTTTATAAGAAATTCAAAATAAAAATCTGACGGCACCATTGCATTCGTCTCATCGAAACGATCAAAAAACCTATATAAACTTTTGTGTTTTGAACTCATTTAAAGCATTTAAACATTTAAAGAAAAAAATATATATGTGTAAATATATATAGCCAATAGAAGGATTCGAACCTGAGATCTATTTAGTAGAATTTTAAATCTATTTCCTCTAACCAAAAGTCCGTTAAAGCTTTTCTATTTAAATACAAGAGAAATAATTGTTATATCAAAAATAGGGAGACCAAAAGCCATCTCAACCGACGACCCTTCGTTTCCGATCGGACGGGAACAGTCGCGCAGCCGTAACCGTAACTGACGACCCTTCGTTTCCGATCGGACGGGTGCAGTCGCGTAGCGCAGTAAATAGCCGTTTTGCAATTAAAACCTCGGGACTTTTGGTATTCCCAAAAGTCCTATATAAACCCCCCCCCCTCCTTAAGAGTTTTTCATTCCAACCCACCTCGGGATCCGTGCCACCTAACCTTTCCCCTCCCCTCGCCAACCACCGCCAGCTGCCACCGCCGGCCACCCCGCCGCCGGCCAACTCGTCGCCGGCCACCGTCGCCGGTCGCCGCCGTCGGCCGCCGCCCACCGCCGCCGGTCGCCACCCAACACCGATCAGTTTTAATTTTAATGATTTAAATTCCTTGGGCTAAAGCCCAGTAACTGTAATTAATTAAATGGGTCGTAGCCCATTAGAATCCACTATACTAAATGGGCTGAAGCCCATTTAAATCATTTAAACCCATGGGCCGAAGCCCATTAAGCCCAAAGAAAGCTTTGATAAAACAACTCTGTTTTCAGTAAACCGAAGCGTTATTACTGTAGACAACCGGATTTTTTTACTAAGGGCAGACCACCCACTAAAAACCCATTAAAGCCAACTATTTTGGCCATAACGGGAGCAAACGAACTCCGAATTGAGTTCTGTCTGCGGCCACAGGTTCATAATGAAAAGCTCTACACAATGAATATAAATTTAAAATATTTTAGAAATTATCAAAATACCCTTAAGAATAAAAACCTATTAAGTCACATCGGAAAACGTTTTTGAAAGATCCTTGAAAAAGTTAGGATAAAAACTAACAGATTTTAGTAACATATTTTCAGATAGTGATCATCCTAAGACTTCCTCATCAGGAGTAAGAGTCTACAACGTTTCAGGTAGGGGATTTTAACTAAGTTTGTTCATGCTAAGTATATGCTATAGATTATCGGTAAATTGTTATGGAGTGGTAAATTGTGAATTACGTGATCACTTATTTGGGTGTGGCTCTAGCCCTGGCTGAGGCCAAAAAGTAACCTGGGTGTGGGTCTAGCCCTGGCTGAGGCCAAAAAATAACCTGGGTGTGGGTCTAGCCCTAGCTACGGACCAAAAAGTTACCTAGGTGTGGGGCTAGCCTAGTCTGAGGACTAAAAGAACCTAGGTGTAGGGCTAGCCTTGTTGCAGACAAAAAGTACCCGGGTAAGGCTTGAGATTCCTACCCTAGCTGAGGGCCAAAAAGGGAATCGGGTGATCAATGTTTTCTATTATTTATATTTCATAGTCATGTCTACTGTTTTTCAATACATATGTTTAGCATGAATAAAACTAAGTCATTAGGTGAGTCAGTGGTTTGGACTCACTCCCCTACAGATGTTGTGCACCCTTTAGAGACCAATCCTGCAGGACTTGAAGAAGATAAGGAGCGAATGGAGAACGACCCGGAGGGAGTTGAAGACCCGCTCTACACACCGTACTACGATGATGTCGGAGCCGAAATATGAAGTGTCAATGTGGAAAATTTAGCCTTAGGCTTTCGTTTGCAAGAAATGTATTAAACAATTATGTTTTGAATAAAGTGGCTCAGTTAAGTTCCATAATTGATGGAATTAATCTATACAAAGTTTTTATTTCTAACACCCCAGTATTATACGGGTTGAATTAATCCGTAAAATATCGGGGCGTTACAGCGGGGGGGCACTTGATCTTGGCCGGAGCGATGAAGAGGGCGAGGGGGCGCTTGATTTTGGCCGGCCGAAGGGCTCCAGATCTTTGCCGGAGCGGCGGGAGCGAGGAGGAGGGGGGCTTCAGATCGCCGGCGTGATCGCAGTTGAGAGTGAGAGAGAGAGAGAAAGAGAAGGGCCGGGGTTAGAGAGAGAGGGGCTGGGGTTGATGAACGATGGTAATTAATATAGTAGCTGCCTGATGCTTTTTGGGATTAAAAGGGACATGTGGCAAGATCACAGGACCGGGTGCAGCATGAAGAGGTCCAGCCTCCCCGCCCCCATATATATATATATATATATATATATATATATATATATATATATATATATATATATATATATATATATATATATATATATATATATATATATATATATATATATATATATATATATATATATATATATATATATATATATATATATATATATATATATATATATATATATATATATATATATATATATATGAGGGTTAGGTTCCTATGACAGCGTCGGAATATTCTATGGCACATACGTTAAATTAGTAATGCTAGAATATTTATAATGTTCTGAATTTTTTTGAGGATGATCACCTTACCTTTGATAGAATATCCACAAAAAATAAAGCATTCCAAAACTTGTAAGGGCATCAAATGCTAGAAGCTTTATTAGCTATCTATTTTAATCGTTAAATTGAAAAGCATATTTGATACTCCTAGAAGTTTTAGAATGTGTCGATTTTTTGTGGGTGTCCTATCAAAGATAGGTTGATCATCCTCATAAAAAATCAGGATATTTTAAATATTCTAGGGTTACTAATTCGCCATATGCCATAGGGTACTCCCTATGACATGTCATAGGAACTCATTTTTCTATATACTAGGAAGAAACTCAGACAATGCCTGAATAAACTTGATACACGTGCCAATTATCACAGACAACATCACAACCATCCGAAGAAGTATGCAACCAATGTGATATGATTCACTATTAGAGAGAGTAAGACAGATAATACTAATGATTTTTCTAATTAATCAAATGATCATTAAATACCATTGCATGGGTATTTATCATCTTTATATAGGTTTTTCATAGGATTAATGAGAGAGAGAGAATGTCGTGTTCACACATAGGAGAAGGATTCTGGCTCTTCAAAAGTAGTTCACGTGTCACACCACATGAGAGAGGGCTCCATTTTAGTATTATACTAGTAAGAAACCCGAATAATGCCCGAATGTGCTTGATGCACATCATTTGGCAAAAACGACATCACAACTGTTCGAAGAAGTGTGAAATCTGAAGTGAGTGTGATTCACTTGTTAGAGAGAGAGAGAGAAAGAGAGAGAGAGAGAGAGGGAGAGATTAACATCAAATGACCATTAAATGCCATTGAATGAAAATTTATCATCTTTGTGGTAGGTTTTTAAATGGATTTAAAATAGAGCCGCGTTCACACACGAAAGAAGAATTGTAGCTCTTAAAAACACGTCCACGTGTCACAATACGGAAAAGAGGCTTCCATTTTAGTATAGATATATAGACTAGTAAAGCCCTGTTTGGATAGGATTTTGATTCTGGGATTTTTGGAGGTAGAATCACAGAAACAGAAAAGTTGATTCTGAGCTCCCAAAATCTTGTTTATTTGGAGCCCAGAATTTTAGAATCATGTTTGGCAAATTAGTCTGTTTTAGAGATTCTGGGATCAGAGAATCCAAGAATCCCGTTTGGCAACACGAAACTAAAATAATTCATTTCAAATATTTTTTTAACATTCATTACAAATGTTACTCATCGTAATATTAAAAGATATCACAAAATAAAAGAAATTTATACTATAAGTCTCATTCGAAGATATCACACGTCCATACAAAATATCAAAATTTTTTATTACAAGTCCCATCCCTAAGCGATAATAGTAGTGCTTCAAATATAAGATGATGCATCAAATTACCATATTGTAATGCAATGTTAAATGATGTGTGATGCTATCCCTGAGTTCATGGATCTCATACGAACTTGTCGCTCCTCCAATATG
Organism: Chamaelirium japonicum; assembly: GCA_947650365.1. Taxonomy (NCBI): domain Eukaryota; kingdom Viridiplantae; phylum Streptophyta; class Magnoliopsida; order Liliales; family Melanthiaceae; genus Chamaelirium; species Chamaelirium japonicum. Next base: position 24,548,961 of record OX393555.1, read on the forward strand.
CTCTATGGGGTTATCTTCAGCTGCTACCACTGTTGTAGTTCGTGTGTCCTGAGCGTGGATTTTTTGTATTAACATTAATAAAGATGACTTTGGTTATTGCTTTAATTAGAATACTACTTTGGTATATGTTAATACACATATAATAAAGGACCCTAGGGAACATAGTAGGGCACTGAGGTGCATGGTGGATCCATGCTTGGGAGACCCAATGGACTAGTTTTGTGTAGACCTAGAACCAGTTCACAGCTTTGGTGATGTCGATTGCTTCACCGAGAATAAGTTGTTGGCAGATAGAGAATGTGGTAAAGTCTCCATCACGGGAATATGGAATTCCTATTCACCTGACCAAGCACGATGATCGTGTTGAACAGGAACCAAGACGGTGCACAGTTCAGTGATTCAGACACTGGTGCATAAATTGTCTTACTACTATAGATAATCTGTCCTTAACCCTGAGAGACCATGTACACTGGGCCAACCAGTTGTATGGTGCATTGGTGTACCAACGTGTACGGACCTTCCATAGTCCAAACCACGATACGTTGGGTTATGCGACTGGCGCTTGAGTGACATGCAATCCCTACAGGGTATCCGACTAGGGGTGTGCATCGGTTCGAAACCGACCTATTTAGGCAAAACCCAAACCGATCCAACCTAGGTCGGTTTTGAGAATTTGCAATCCGATCCAAACCGATTGAGACTGGAATCCAATCCAATCCAATCCAATTAAAGTCGGTTTGGATTGGATTGGATGGTCGGTTTGGGCTTTGGCCCATATGCTTACTAGTTTTTTTTTTTTTATTTGGACATAGTTTCAACTTTAAAATGATTATTTCAAAAATTATAAAATGATACTACATTACTTACCAAAATACCAAGTTATCAACAACAATACCATTATGTCCACAATATTCATATCCATTAAATATTAAAAACTACAAAGTACAGTTTTAACAATTAAACAAAAGTTCACAGCAGTTACCACTAAAATAGTAAATTATAAACCGGAGTCCGGTTCGGTTCGGTTCGGTTTAGGTCGGTTTTTAATTGATAAATCCGATAACCGATCCAATCATATCGGTTTTGAGAAATCCTGATCCAATCCGATCCGTTGAGTGTGTCGAAACCGATCAAATTCGGTCGGTTTGGTTTGGTTCGGTCGGTTTGGTTCGGTTTGGTTTGGATCCTGCACACCCCTATATCCGACGTTTAATGTTAGATGGGTGTGTTTGGATGAGTCAATTTGTCCACACAATTAACCCAGGCCTGGTGGTTATCAGTATGACTGACACGTTCTAGATGCTAGGTATAGCACTAGAAGGTGTGTCGTGTTATAGATGACAAGTCATCAAATCCTAGTCAGATGATCGATCGGGATCTGACAGTGCTCCCCACCGCCCGAGTCGTATCATGGCACCAGTAATAGGAGGGACTAAGGATTATCAGAGTATAGTAGAGAACAGGGTTACAAGGGAGTAACATAAGTTTAGGATCACTAGAATTCAACTCGCGTCGCACTCTGGGTGGCTACACGAGTTAATCGGATTAGGGCTGATTAACGGAACTTTCGGTGTGTCACCGGAATAGTTAATCAGGGATCCGATTGGAGCTAGAGATCCTGAACCCTGAAGGTTTCACCCTATCGTTGATTATAGAAATTATTCCCCGACCTGGTTGGATACGTTGGATGTGAAGTAGTGCGATGGAGTGCAAGCTTGGAGCCTAAAAACCTAATTCACATGCATTAGGGGCCGTAGGGGTATTTTGGTAAATACTAAAATATAGCTCAGAACATATTGAATATGGATCTTAAAATAAGCGGAATAATTCTAGGAGCTCATAGGCACTAACGGAGCTCGATTCCGAGTAACGCACCTCACTCAATCTCTCTTATAGTGTTTCGTTTTTCGTAAAGGGCGTTTTCGTCCAGGCTTCACAATAGACATATGGAAACCCTAAAAACCGCCCCCCCTCATCCCAATCTCTAGGGGGCCAGCTCTAGCTTGCGTATGTGAGTTGGGGCTCAATGCTTGGTGTGAATGCCGATGCACTAAGCTCTGTGCTCACCACCACTTCATGAGTTTCGGCGGTTTCGGTAGTTTCAGCAATTTTGACCGTTTCGGTAGTTTGAGCAGTTTTGACGGTTTTGGCGGTTTAGGTAGTTCCGGCGGTTTCGACAGTTTCGGGAGTTTCGGCGGTTTCGGCAATTTTGGCCATTTCGACGGTTTCGGCCGTTTCGGTGGTTTTGGCCATTTCGACTGTTTCGGTGGTTTCGGCAGTTTCGGTGGTTTCAAGAGTTTTAGCGGTTTCAGTGGTTTCAGCAGTTGCGATGGTTTTGGCGATTTCGGCAGTTTCGACGGTTTCGGGAGTTTTGGCGGTTTTGAGAGTTTCGGTGGTTTCGGCAATTTCAGGAGTTTCGACGGTTTTGGCAGTTCCGGCGGTTTTGGCCGTTTCATCGGTTTCGGTGATTTTGGCCGTTTCGGTCGTTTCGACGGTTTCGACATTTTTGGTAGTTTCGGCGAATTCAATGGTTTCGGCGGTTCGGGAGTTTTTGGCCGTTCCAGTTTTGGCGGTCTCGGGAGTTTCGGTGGTTTCGGTAGTTGTGGTAGTTTCAGTAGTTGCGGCGATTTCGACAATTTCGGCGATTTTGGCAGTTTCGGTCCTTTCGGCGGTTTCGACAGTTTCGGTGGTTTCTGGAGTTTCAGCGGTTTCGGGAGTTTCGGCGGTTTTGGGAGTTCTACGGTTTCGGCAGTTTCAGTGGTTTTGGGAGTTTCGGCAGTTTCGGCGATTTCGGTGGTTTGGGTCGTTTCGGCGGTTTCGACGATTTCGGCAGTTTTGGCGGATTCGACGGTTTTGACCGTTTCGGCGGTTTCGGCCGTTTCGACAGTTTCTGGAGTTTCTGCAGTTTCGGCGGTTTCGGCAGTTGTGACGGTTTCAGCAGTTTCGGCGGTTTCAGGAGTTTCGACAATTTTGGCGGTTTCGGCAATTGCGGCAGTTGCGGCGATTTCGGCGGTTTCAACAGTTTCAGCGGTTTCGACGGTTTCGACAGTTTTGGCGGTTTCGGGAGTTTCGATGGTTTCGGGAGTTTCAGCGGTTTCGGCAGTTTCGACGGTTTCGACGATTTCGACAGTTTTGACGGCTTCTACGGTTTCGGAAGTTTCAGCTGTTTATGCATGTCATTGCTGTAAAAAAAACATGTAGTTAATTTTTTAATAATTTTACCCTTAGTTTATTCGGTATTTATGCATGTCATTGCTGTGGGTTCCCATGCAGGTCGCTGCTATCCTTCCTTCTTGTTGTCATCTCCAATGATCATAAATTGGTTCTTACGAGTGGCAGGTTATTTTTTAAACTTAAATGATGAGGGGGTTATTTATAATATGTATACTTATGAAGGAGATGTATGCAAAAATCCTTAGAGACAAACTATGAATCGACATACATCTGAAAAAGACAGGAACAATCAACCTGTATAAAAACCTTCTATGTACAGCACTGCATCCCCTTCAATAAGAGGAAGAAGTTGAGGAGGAAGAAGAGATCTCGACTGAGCCATAATATGTAAGCTCCTCAATCATCTCCTCGATCCCCTCCTCATCCATGTACTTCACCTCCTCCTCCCCTCTTCCTCCCCCCGCCGCCGCCTCCTTCCCCCTCTTTGCCCCCTCCCGAGAGGCAATGCAGCACTTCTCCAGCTTCGCCACGAGGTTCGGCGACAGGGCCGGCGGCGGCCTCGGGCCGCCTGCAGGGTCGAGCGGGAAGTTGGCCCTCGCCCGCGGGCCGCACATCAGCCGCGCCGCCTCGTCGTAGGCCCTCGCCGCGTCCTCCGCCGTCTCGAACGTCCCCAGCCAAATCCTTGTCTTCCTGCAACCAAAAATTGTTTTCAGTCCAAGCTATCATTCATGGGGTGCCAATTCACCTATAAGTGGCTCAAGGATTTAGGATTACAGGATTGGGTGCCGAATTTCCGAGACCCATGAGCCCCAATGCCTCTGCCTCACTCCTCTGTATCCCTGTTGCTTTGGCATGCTGAGAGCTAAGAGCTGAGAGCTGAGAGCTGAGAGGAGCCTGAGGTGAGATTGGTGGGAGTAGAGAGCAAAATGGGGGAGGTGGGATCCTTCTTATAGCTTGGGAGACTTGGGAGGGGCCTCACTTCCTCTATGATATTCTATAAGGATTAGAATGACAGAAATGCCCCTGTTTTCAGCCCAACTACCAAGGCCCATGAAAACATGGATCCACTAGGCCCTTGTTTGATAACACTGAAACAGGATCCTCGGACCCACGTTTCAACGCTTTTATCATAATTCGTCTGTTTGATAACGCTGGAGCGGTTTAGCCTGGATCCGCTTTTCATCAAAATCGTGAGAAATTCCATCGTAGTCCGAGGCTCGGACATACTTTTCATCGAAATCGACTGCAGCAGTGCACGCTCCAGTGAAACTGTCATCCGCTCCGATTTTCAGATCGGCGTTACCAAACAAGGGCTTGATAGCCCTTTAGATTTGTTAGGGGAAAAATGGGTCGGATCCGGGTCTACTCTTTTAATTGGTATAGGACCTCCTGATCCAAGGGTGGGCATCCTCCCACCAAGTAGCCATGGATCTCCGGCAGTGCCCCGGCACTGCCGACCTTTGTTGTTCCGGACCCGACGACATGGGATCATGAGTGGATCTCGTGAGTTTCAACACCCGGCTGGGTCAGCCCACGAGCACACCCATCCAATCACGGCCCAAATAATAGGTACTTTCGGGCCCATGGTGCACCAAGGCCCACCACCCAGCATCAATGGGCAATTATACAGATGTAATAGCCTTAGGGTTTGGGCAATGTGGTGGGGCACCCCATGTTTGAGCAATGTGGTGGGGCACCCCCCAAAAGATCCTGTCTCACTGACCCATGTGTTAGCTCCCCTTCCCCATTTTTTGTGTGTTATGCAGGGCTCTTGTCTCTTGTGGAGGGCCTCATGGGCTGTGGGCCCTTGGGAGGCATTTGACCATCAGATGGCCCTGTATTGCCCAGGGGGGAACATGAGCAGATGATCCATTTCTGGTGTGCTAAAGAATCCTCATATGTGTGTGTCAGAGGAGTTCTGCTCTCTCTATTCAAAGTATCATGCCATCATCATTGTCACCAGCTTCTTTTTTCCAAAACAAGATTATTAAAATATTGTATTAAGAAATTATATTCCTCCCAAAATTATTACATTAGAAAGGAATTGATTTTTTTTATTAAAGTTTTTTTTTTAAAAAAAAATCTTATCTGAGCTGTGATTCTCTTACTTATCTTGATGTTACTACTGAAATTACACATGGGCCTTTTACTGGTATAAAGATTTTAAACTTTATTGTTTTTTATGAGCATGGCAAGTCGATAAAATCATCAAATTCTAAAACCTCTAGGAACGTCAGATGTTAGAAGCCTTATCAACCGTCCATTCGAATAATCTGAATAACACATATGTCGTGCCTGGAGGTTTTGAAATATGATGGTTTTCTGACAGGATGATCAACTTGCCATAGATATCACGTCCGTAAAAGATCAACAAATTCTGAAATCTTTATACGACTGAAAAACCGATATGTAATTTTATTAATAACAATAAAACGAGTAAGAGTATCACAGCCGATCTTCAACAATGGATTTATATATATACCACTCATACAAATTGGGCTCTTCAGTGTTAAAAACCAAAGCCGCCAACACAAACATCGGTTTTATTTACCTGTTTTATTAAAAATAAACATATCGATGAAAGTCGCACTGGCTTTATCCGGGAACCCAAACAGTGACGGTGTAAATATTTTTCGAGGAAAAATAATTTTGAAATTAATTTTTTAGTAATAATATTTTTGAAAAATAAACATTTATGATTCATGAACACACAAGGGTTTGGTATTTAGCTAAATAGAAGTAACAATTGTTTTGATTGATGTTTCGAGGGGTAGATGGATAAGAGGGGGAGCAGATCACATGCAGTCTTTTGGTGAGCACATGAGTAGGGGGGGGGGGGGTAGAGAATCCAAAGGTGGGGGTGACGATATGCGGGCGGCCCGGGTCCCACGTGTGTGTCGTTTGGCGCGGTGATGGCGCGGAGGGGAGGGCATTGCACGTGCGAGGAGGATGGTCCATGTGGGTGTGTGCATGCATGCCCATCGAGAGTTTGGCATCATGAAAACCGGAAAGTAATGGGGGTAAGAATATGTCGGCTACTTTTATTTTAAGCAACCCAAGTCCTTGACCTAATTAGTCTAAGGCCCTTCTAACTAACCCTGCATTGCGATAAACTCTTGCGTCTGTTGCGTTGAGCGTTAAGTCCCTCCCTCACTTTTTTTTAAATATTTATTTTACCTCTCAATTGTTTATTTATTTTGCTGGACTGTATCCAATTATCAAGTCAGCAGGTTAAAGTGACAATTCGATAATAGTGTATGTACAGTGACTGTTAGGGGTGGGAATTGGACGGGTCGACCTGAACAACGGACAAGTATGGATAAAACTGGTTAAAAAGTTGGAGGGGTTTGGAGAAAAAAAGATCGATCCGATTTCAATTTGGATGGATTTGGGTACCGGTCTTACCCAACCCAAGGAATCTGAGTACAGTGGCTTGTGGTATGGGATATATGGTTTTATGATTCTCCATCTATATTCTAAAGCATGTTATGTGTTTTGTAGGAATTCGCTAGCTTGTAGTATGGGAAATCTCAATGACTATAATGTTACAGACGAACAATTTCAACCTTATATTTGATATTGCTTCTTGAGGGGACCAACTTGGGTCGGGTAAAACCGAGAACCGACCCAACCCGACCTAAATGGATCGGGTTGGTTCGGGTATTTTGACTAAATGGGTTGGTTCGTTTCTAAATTTTGTGGACCCGACTAAATATGGGTCGGTTCCGGGTTTGAAGTTTGGGTAGACCCGACCCAACCCAAGAACCGAACTCATATATATTAGTCCACATATATATGTCACGGGTTTGGACTTTTGGGTTCCATCACACTAGTACCCGAGTAAAGGGTGGCTAAAGCCTAAACCCCAATCTGGACCTTTAGTTTGCTAGTAAATAACCGATAATCATTATTTTTTTAGACCAACTCCCAACCCGAGAATTGACCCGAACCAACCTGACCTTAGTGTGGGTTGGGTTGGTTCAGGTCTATACCCAAGTCGGGTTGGTTCGGGTTTCAAGATGGTAGAACCAAACTAGTTCGGTTCGGTTCCGGGTTGGCTCAAACCCGAACCAACCCGACCCGAGTTGCACGCCTACTTGCTAGCCTGAGCTTGGTGGGATTAGTGGTGGCAATGGGTTGGGTTGGGTTGGGTCGGGTCGGGTCGGGTTTGGATCGGATTGAGACATAGGTATAAGGGCAAAACACCCAACCGGAACCCGATCCATTTAATAAACGGGCCAAAAACTTAAACCTAAACCCGATCCGACCTGTTTAACCCGTTTAATAAACGGGTTGGTTTGGATTAGGTTGGCTCGGGTTGGGTCAACAGAACCCATGTAAACCGGTCAAGTTAGGTCGGATTAGGTTGGTTTGATCGAGTTGGGTTAGGTTGGCTTGGGTCGGGTCAGGTTGACACGACCCATTTGGTAAACGGGTCAAGTCGGGTCAATCAGGTTATAAGTACTAATTCAAACCTGACCCATTAAATAAACGGGTTAGCCAGGTCAACCGTTTATGACCCGAACTTGTTTAGGCCAAGCCAAACCCGTTAACTTCAGGTCGGGTTCGAGTCGGGTTGGCGGGTAGGCTCAAGGATTGCCACCCCTAGGTGGGATTAAGGCTTCTCATTGTTGTTATTGTCATTTCAAAAATTTAATGCGTTATGTCTATGATATATTACGGATTATCATTAGTTTTTTCTAAGATTTTTTGTTTTGTTAAGGATATGAAATCTTTTGAAACTAAGAGTAGTAATTAGATCAGGTACCTGTGAATCTGTGACAATAAGGAAGCATGTTTAAGCTTCTTTGTCTTGATTTATGGATCGTTAGATTGGTTGGAATCTTTGGCAACTTAATCGCAACTATCTATTTCTCTTCTTTAACGTTATCGAATATAATAGTAAATCCATCACCTGATCTAACACAAATTAAATCCGTCCAATTTTTGGCAAATTGGGAAACACGAATAACCCGACATGGGCAAGCATGGGTTGGGCTTCCATGAGCTCCCCAGGTTTCACGGGCAAAACGGGTTGAGGTATGTGTAGGTCGGGTAGGGCAACCGCCCAAGTGCCACCCCAAGTGACTGCTACAAAGGTTCACTTCGGGCGGGAGTGAATTTATTGTAGCTACAATGAAATCATTGTAGCAACTGAATTGTTACTCTACTGCCCAAATTGATACTTCAAATAGCTAAAGTGAAATCACTGTAGCAACCAAATTGACACTCCAAACTCATGTAGCAGCCGAACTGATACTTCCAACCTAATTGATGCTGTACTATAGTGAATAAGGGGTATTTTTGTCATTTGTGTTTGAAAAGTCAAAATTAGAGGTTGGGTGGTTTGATGTAAACCAAGTCTTTTCGGAAGGAGATAGAGCTCAAATGATTTTGTTATTGGGACTGTAGCTCAAAAGCATCTACTAAAAATGACTTTTGACTAAGTCTCCCTAATTTAGGGTCATTAGTCTAAGGTCATTCTAAGTTTCTACCTAAGAGCATCTCCAATCCTATATCAAATGACCTATAAAATTTAAATTTGATGTCAGGAGAGCTAAAAAGTGATTCTAGCCCTACACCAAATTTTCATCAGATTAACTTTCCATCAGATTGGAAGGATTGGGAGCCCCCATCAAATTTCTACATGAAATACCAATGACTATATTCTCTCCTCAGTAGTCATATTCGAGCTTCTCTTCCACCCATTTCATCCAAAACCCCCTTTTCCTCCAGTGAGCACTTGCAGCGCCACTCCGACGAGCAGATGCATCTCCACTCCGGCAACGGTGATCCCCTTCGATGATTTGGTGTAGGATTGGAGTGCTCCACATCAAATTAGTTTTCATTAGATTTGATGTAGGGCTAGAACAATCCACATCAAATTGAGATTTTAACCTAATCCTACATTAAATCTGATGGAAATTTTGATATAGAATTGGAGATGCTCTATGTATTACGATAAACTCTTATGTCTATTACATTTATCGTTAAGTCCCTCCCTCACTCTTTTTTTTTATTTAATATCAATTTTACCTTATATTTATTAATTTATTTATTTTGTTGAACTTTATCGTTGAATATCAATTAGGTAAGTTAGAGTGACAATTCGGTAATACTATATGTAACAGTGACTGCTACGTGATTTTACAATATTAAAAATTCAATTCGGGTTGAAGTAAATTTACTGTACGTACAGTGAAATTATTGTATCAACCAAATTGTTACTCTGCTAACCGAATTGATACTCCAAATTGTTGTAATGATTTTACTGTAGCAATACAATTCGATTGAAAGTAATTTTATCATTGCTACAATAAAATCATTGTAGCAACTGAATTGATACTCTAAATCACAGTAACAATTAATTTGGTTGAAAGTGTTTTTCAAATCATGACAACTCTTGGTTAAGTTGTGAATCTTATTCTTTGATTCACTTAGTTGTTTTTCAAGATCATTAATTTTTAAATTAAGTGAATCAATAACATTCAAATCTTCTTTGACTTACAAAGACTGAATCATCTCAAGATGCAAAGAATTCTCAAGTTTTAGTTGTTTGAAAATCTTCTTTTTTAATTTTGAAATAATTTTACAAATATTTAATTTGGGTTTCCAAATAAGATTTTTCAAATTGTAAATCAGTATTATCTTTTAAAATTTTGATTTTCTACCAACCATGAATTTGAAACTTCTTTATTTATTAACTTATCAAGCTGTTTTTTTGAAGAAGATCACTCATTTTGAAGCTCAAAACATTCAATGCTTAATTCTCCTTTTTCAATAGACAAATTTTACAAATTTTTTTATAGAAAATTATTTTCTAAAAAAGTTTTCAAATTTAGTGTTTTCTTTGAAAACCTTATTCATCAAATTTCTATGATAATCAGAAACTAAATGAGAATAACAACGAGTAGCCATGCTCAAAACATAATAGTGCAACAAGATCAACTCTGGATAGTAAATTCAAAAATAAAAGCAAGAGGCTCTGATACAAATTAAGAGTCGAAAAATGTCCTAATAATCTAGAGGTTAAGCTGAAGTACCAATATAGGATAAACGCTGTTGTCCCAAAAAAGTCCTAAGAGGGGATTATACAAACAAGCAAACATGTGCTTGTAAAGCAACCAACAAACCAAAGTACATTTCTCGAAACCTTTTTTACAATCACACGATATGCACAACGGAAATTTAAGCAAGTAGAAATCTACATGTGATACAAAGGTCATGTGTGAGATAAAGACAGTCCAATGTACCTTTAAATTGCAATCGCACCAAGCCAAGCTTTGGTATGTTTGAGCTTGCATCATTTGTTAAACGAGCCGAAACTTCATCTTCGATCTTGGCTCAATTAGTAATTGATCAAAACTGTAAGGAGACCTTATCGAGCTTGTTCGAGATCTTCAAATATTTTATGAGCTTATTCACAAGCCTGATCACGAGCCCTAAATAAGTATAATCATAAGTCTAGCCGAGCTAATCTTTGGTCTGTGTAAATTTGGCATGTTTAAGCGAGCCTAAACTCTAAGTTTGGGCTTGGCTCAATTAATAATCAATCAAACTCAGAACAAACTCTTATGAAGCATGGTTCGTTTAAACAAACCATACTTTCATGGTTTAAGGCCTTTTGTCTCCAAGTAATAGCTCAGTTGCTAAGACATGCAATCTATGGCCATGGTTGAGGGTTCGAATAGTGCTACACGATATTTCCTCCCACACTGTAGCGACGGGTCTCCCTTTAGTCTTAGTGACGAACCTTCTAGCCTAGGGATGTGCAAAAACCGACCCGAACCGCCTAACCGAACCGAAACCGACCAAAATTTAACCGAAATAACCGAACCGAACATCAAACCGAACCGAAAACAAACCGAACCGACAAAACCGATTAAATCGGTTTCGGTTTCGGTTTCGGTTCCCGGGTATGAAACACCGAACCGAAACCGAAAAAACCGACCCGACTTCTTAAATCATAAACACAACGGCCATAATACTTTTGTTTCCAGTAAGTGCAAGTACGAAGTAATTATGTTAGATCTACAATGCTTCAAAAGAGTGAACGTCGGTTGATTTTGCTTTGAACTTTCATTTTGGCACTATGTAAGAACATAATCATCCACTTATTTGTGATGAACTGACGATTAAGATTCAAGAGCCAAGGGTTCTAGCATAACTCATATTAACCGAAACCGAACCGAAAACCGATCACACCGAACCGACAAAAACCGACCATTTTGGTTTCGGTTTTGATTTTTCGAAAACCGAAAAAAAATAAAACCGACACCGAAACCGACCGACAAAACCGACGCTCACCCCTAGCTATTTGTACCCACCAAATCACTAGGGCCCCCAGCTACATATATATGGCCACCTCAGTTCAATTCAGTCCTGCATTTACTAGGCCCCCATTTTGATAACCCCCCAAGCTCACATACACACATATCTTCCCGACCGCTGCGCCGTTCACCCGGGCTTCTCTCCCTTTCTTTCTCTTCCTCCTCCTCGTCGAAACCATAACACTGGCTATTGATCGGACTTTGTAGACGGCGGGGAGCCACTGACATGAGTGCAAGGTGGATTAGGGCTTCGACAAGAAAGATGGTGGAGTGTGGAGGAGGAAGTAGGGAAACGAAGGGAAGGAGTAGAAAAAAGAAAGAAGGGTAGGAGGAGGAGGCAGAGGCGGATGTGAGGGTCACAACAACGGAGGTGGTGGTGGGTTGCACCGTGGTGGCAGTGCGTTTATCAATTGATCGACTTTGGAAGCTTGGGGACACATCTAGGGGTGGCAATGGGTTGTGTCGGGTCGGGGTCGTGTCGTGTCTAGTTTCGGGTTTTGACCAAAACTCCTAGACCCGGACCCGACCCGTTTAACTAATTGTGTGTAGATCCTAAACCCGTACCAGACCCGTTTATAAACGGGTAGACCCAATAAGACCCGTTTACCACATGGGTTTATTCAGTTGACCCGATCCGACCCAATCCGACTCGACCCGACCTAATCCAATAGACCCTTTGATACTATATATTACAGTATCGGATTGCGGGTAGACCCAACTCGACCCGACACGACCCGTTGAATTTTAAACGGGTCTTCTCGGGTCTACCGTGTCCAGACCCTAAACCTGGACCAGACTCGTTTATTAAACGGGTCTATCGTGTCGAGCCGTTTACGACTCGAACCCGTTTAGCCCTTACCCAGACCTGCTAACTTTGTGTCGGGCTATGTCGGGTCAAAAATTGCCGGCCCTAGACACATCCAATATTTAATTTCTTATTAGTTGGGGACGATAGTAATTTTTGTGGGTGAAAACTGTGACACCTTAAGAAAAGGAGGTGGCCGAGAATCAATCAATGACCTAAAAATCCTTATTGAGATTAAAAAAAAATTAAAAGATTCTTCAAATTCAAGCATTGGTTTCGTCACCTTGTAGTAGATTATATATACACCCATAAGGTTTTAATGAATGAAGAGAAATTAAGAGGGCGACAAATGGAGAGGAGTTGAACCGACCTTTTTGGTAGCAGAGACTGGACCTCTACTTGTGGCATTGCCAAACCATTATTACTCAGACTTTTTTCAAAGTCACTATTTTATCAAAAAAAAGTGTTATTTATTTTTTAAAACAATCTATTAACGAGCAATGTTATTCGACCAGACAAAAAGAATTATAGACCAGATCACATTCGAACGTTGTCTGTCAATTAGGGGTGGGACTTGGGCGGGTTGAAGGTCTGCCCATGCACAACCCGATTTGCACAAACCTTAATCCATTTTGTCCGTGGAACCCGAGGAACTCATGAACGTCTAATCCGTGCTTGCCCATTTTAATTGCTCGGGTTCCTCGGGTTGCCCAATTTGCAAAATAATGGATGAGTCACCCAATTAGAAATGATTGTGCACATAAATAGATGAAAAAGAATCCAACAAAATTTTGAATTGGATAAAAAAATTCTTTGAATTGCATAACGAAAACATAAAGTTCAATCCATATCTTCACATATTTCAAACGAATTCTTAGCATTCAACATCAAACAGACTGTCTTTGATTTCCATAAAAAAAACTACCAAAGCATTCAACCTTAGTGTCACTTCCTCGGGTTTCTCGGGTTGGAAAGATCGGTGTCCAAACCCGTCCAAATTTAAATCGGGTTGATCTTTTTTGTCCAAATCCGTCCACGCTTTAACTAGCTTTGCTCATGTTTGTCCATTGTTTGGGGTGGGCGGGTCGGGTTCAGGTCAAACCCGTCTAAGCCCCACCTCTACTGCCAATAGGGGCTGAGAGGCTCGGGTGTGACGGACGACTGTGATTCCGTATGTAAGTTTTTTGTTTGGTTAAATAGTATTTTCCGAATTAAAAAGGGTTTATACATAAAATTTATTTTTATTCGAAAACCATAAATTTTTTTTTTCTGCCAATGCCACTTAGGGCTGTGCAAAAACCGACCCGAACCGCCTAACTGAAACGAAACCGACCAAAATTTAACCGAAATAACCGAACCGAACATCAAACCGAACCGAAAACAAACCGAACCGACAAAACCGATTAAATCGGTTTCGGTTTCGGTTCCCGGGTATGAAACACCGAACCGAAACCGAAAAAACCGACCCGACTTCTTAAATCATAAACCCAACGGCCATAATACTTTTGTTTCCAGTAAGTGCAAGTATGAAGTAATTATGTTACATCTACAATGCTTCAAAAGAGTGAATGTCGGTTGATTTTGCTTTGAACTTTCATTTTGGCACTATGTAAGAACATAATCATCCACTTATTTGTGATGAACTGACGATTAAGATTCAAGAGCCAAGGGTTCTAGCATACCTCATATTAACCGAAACCGAACCGAAAACCGATCACACCGAACCGACAAAAATCGACCATTTCGGTTTCGGTTTCGGTTTTGATTTTTCGAAAACCGAAAAAAAATAAAACCGACAAAACCGACACCGAAACCGACCGACAAAACCGACGCTCACCCCTATTCTAGCCTGCTGGGTAATTAATACAGTGTGGGTCTCCATCTCCCCTTAGTGGCAAGCTTTCTAGAATGTGAGGTTATTAAAACAAAATTAAGGTATTTTTTTGCGTTCTTGTGGTGAATTTTGATTTTTGGTCTATGTTCTACTAAGCAATTAGTCCCTTCCAAGAAAAGAAAATTGATAATAAATAAGTAAAGGGGTCAATTTGAAAATCTGGTGATCGATGTGATTTTCTGCGAATCACATGTTGCGTCCCTACAAACTCACCACGAACCTCATCACTACCACCCTTTCCACCTCCTCTGTCACCCTCCCCTCCTCCTCCTCCTCCTCCGCCCCCGCCGACACCGCCACCGCCACCGCCGTCCTCCACAACTGCACCTTCGAGGCCCTCCTTGTCTCAGCCCTAGATGCCGCCGCCGGCCTCCCTCACCTCAAGCAGGCCCACGCCTGCCTCCTGCGCCTCGGCCTCCACCACAGAAGCTTCCTCGTTGCCAAGCTCCTCCGCCGACTCGCCGACCACCGCGTCCCCATGGACCCCTACCCCCGCCTCGTCTTCTCCCAGGTCCCCCGCCCCAATCCCTTCCTCTGGACTGCCCTCATCCGTGGCTACGCCCTCCTCGGCCCTGACCCTCACTGCCAGCCCCTCCTCATATACTCCCTCATGCGCCGCCAGCTCCCCCCCTCCCCTCCCCTCTCCTTTACCTTCTCCGCCCTCCTCAAGTCCTGCGCCGACCTCTCCCCCGGAATCCAGGTCCACGCTCAAACCATCTCCATCGGTGGCTTTGACGCTGACCTCTTCGTCCAGAACACCCTCATCGACATGTATGTCCGGTCCGGCGAGCTGGAATCCGCCCGTCGGGTGTTCGACGGAATGTCCTTGAGAGATATCATCTCTTGGACCTCCCTAATTGTCGCCTATACCAAGAACGGGGACATGGGTTCCGCCGATGCGCTGTTCAAGAGGTCCCCGGTGAAGGACATGGTCGCATGGACTGCCATGGTTACTGGGTATACCCAGAACGCACGACCTGTGGAGGCTCTGGAGACTTTCAGGAAGATGCAGGCAGCGGGTATCGCCATCGATGAGGTCTCGTTGGTCGGTGCGATCTCTGCTTGTGCGCATTTGGGTGCTTCGTGGAACGCCAAATGGGTAAGTGATATTGCAAGCAGTAGCAGTTTCGGGAGCAATGTAGTTGTGGGCTCGGCAATGGTGGACATGTATGCTAAATGTGGGCTCATCAATGAGGCCTGCCGGATATTTGATGGGATGCCTGAACGGAATGTTTACACATATAGTGCCATGATCGTGGGCCTTGCGGCACACGGCAGGGCCTGTGATGCAATCAAATTGTTCGAGGAGATGGTGGCGAAGTCAGAGATAAAGCCAAACTGGGTCACATTTATCGGTGTACTCACTGCTTGCAGCCATTCCGGAATGGTCGAGGAGGGGCGGCTTTACTTCGCCCGAATGAGGGATGACTATGGGATTGTTCCTTCAGCCGACCACTATGCCTGCATGGTCGATTTGTTGGGGCGGGCAGGACTTGTGGAAGAAGCCCTCGACCTCGTGAGGTCAATGCCTTTGAAGCCTCATGGTGGCATATGGGGGGCGTTGTTAGGTGCCTGCCGGATCCATGGGAGGACCCAAATTGCAAAAATCGCTGCTGATCATCTTTTTGAGCTCGAGCCCGATGGTATCGGCAACTATGTTCTGCTTTCGAATATTTACGCATCAGCTGGCATGTGGGATGAGGTATTGAAGGTGAGGAAATTTATGAGAAAGAGAGGGCTAAGGAAGGACCCATCTTTGAGTTGGGTGGAAGCAGAGGATGGGACGGTCCATGAGTTCTTTGCCGGCGATGCAACCCACCCAAGATCGCGTGAGATAAAGGAGGCACTCAAGGATTTGATGAGGAGGTTGAAGGCGGCAGGATACGAGCCAGTTCTGAGCTCAGTTGTTTACGATGTGAGCGATGACGAGAAGGAGCGGCTGCTGAAGGGTCACAGTGAGAAGCTGGCTCTGGCATTCTTAGTGTTGACGACAAGTATTGGGAGCATGATTAGGATTGTGAAGAACCTTCGGATTTGCGAGGATTGCCATTTGGTGATGAGTCTGGCATCTTCCGTTGTGAGCAGAGAAATTGTGGTGAGGGATAACATGAGGTTCCACCATTTCAAGGATGGAGAGTGCTCTTGTGGTGGATTCTGGTGAGCGTTACGAGGCAGTGCATGCTATCAAATCTGATGCTACACCGACGATCTGGCCGACATTCCTCACTGGCTATGAACTTATATGATGAATTTCAATCAAGCAAATTCTGGATATTGGATCGAACACAGTTCCAGGATCGAATGTCAACCTGATGTCTCAACTCTTTATGAATCGGTCCCATATTCCTGGCCCTGCCAACTATGGGCAAGCGGGACCCTGCCTGGCCTGCCATGATATGTTGAAAGATCCGAAAAGCATTGCCTTTGGCATTAATGGAGTAATCCTCATGTTGCAAATCCACTTGCATCGTTGGCCCTTTCGTGTTGGGCTGATCGATGCTTGGTTCAGTCAGCTGTGCAGAAAGCTAAATTCAGGCAATGTCCTGAAGATATCAAATTCTCACTGTGGTGTATAATAGTCATTAGGATTGATGCTTTTAGGCCATTTTCAGGGTTTCATCTCAAAAAGAAACATCGGTGAAGGTGAAGAAGATTGCCCTACAAAGAAAGAGGAAAAGAAATTAAAGGGACTATGTTTCTCAGTTGGTCGACGATGATATCAGCAACTTTGAGGTTGTGGGATTGAAGCCGACTTCCTATCGACGCAATTGATAAGAGTTTTTGAGATATGAGAATATTTTTCTCTGCAGAATTCAGAGGCAAGAGAGCTGATAAAATATGAAGACGCCGAGAATGTTTTTTTTTTAATCTGTCAGCAATGCATTGTTCTGTTTATTTACATAAAATTGAGCTTGGAGGATTATTCCTCTTTTTCCTTTCACTAAGTTGAGTGATTTAATTTACATGCCTATCTCTGCTAAGACTTCTTTGACTTGAT
This sequence comes from Chamaelirium japonicum, assembly GCA_947650365.1. Lineage (NCBI taxonomy): Eukaryota > Viridiplantae > Streptophyta > Magnoliopsida > Liliales > Melanthiaceae > Chamaelirium > Chamaelirium japonicum. The sequence continues at coordinate 24,566,162 of OX393555.1, forward strand.
AGAATGTAAGCACGCTATGGTTTTTTTTGTCAAGCCAGAGATTTGGCATGGTCTTCTTGTTGTACACAAAACCCCAAGAATCTGCTAGGAGATGATGGCTAGGGTTTGGAGAGAATGGAATGCCTCTTCATTGAGGGACTAAGCTCGATATATATACACAATATTAATGAACCGAGAGTTTCCTGATAAAATATCGGAACCAAGCAATTGTAAGAGGTTTCGTGAGGAAGTCAACAATCTGCTCCGTCGAGTGAATGAATGGCAAGAAGATGGTGTGAGCAAAGAAATCCTGGTAAACATAGTGACAGTCAACCTTTATATGTTTTGTCCACTCGTGGAAGACCGGGTTAATGGCGATCTAAATAGTACTTCAGTTGTCACAGAAGAGAGGTGTGGGCTCGGATATCGTGACACCCAGGTCAAGTAGAAGACGGTGAAGTCAAACAATCTATGCGGTAGTGGAAATCATAGCCCTGTATTTGGCTTCAGTGTTGGAGTGAGCAACGAACTCATGTTTCTTGCTGCGCCAAGAAATGAGAGACTCGCTAAGGAACACATAGAAATCGATGGTAGAACGACGAGTAATAACATCTCATGCCCCGTCTGCATCAAAGTAGGCGTACATCACTAGAGTAGAGGTGGAAGGCAAAAGCAGGGAACAGATGATGGTGCCTAGGATATAGCGGATGATCCTGAGAACCACTACATAGTCAACAGATCGGGAAGCCTAAACAAACTGACTGACTATCCCGACAGTATGGGCAATGTCTGGTCTAGTCATAGTGAGATAGACAAGCATCCCAACCAACCTCTGGTATCTTGAGACGTCTAGGAGAGGCTCACCATCTGTAGGGATGAGCTTCAAGTTGAGCTCCATGGGTATGTCCACAGTGTGAGAGTCAGTAAGATCAGCATCGGCAAGGATATTAGAAATGTACTTCTGCCGAGAGACTAATAAACCATGCGACGATCGAGCAATCTCAAGGCCAAGAAAGTACCAAAGAGGGCCCAAATCCTTCATCTCGAATTGAATTTGGAGGTGACACTGGAGTGAAGCTATAGTGGCATTGTCGTCCCCGGTGATGATCATATCATCCACATACAAGAGTAGAATAACAATACCCTAACTGGAGGAGTGGGTGAACATGGCATAGTTAGAGTGTCGATCTACAAACCCAACAGCAAGAACGACACTGCGGAAGCACTCAAACCAGGCACGAGGGACCTTCTTGAGTCCATCGATAGCCCGGTGCATACAACAGAAGTGCCCCGTAAGAACAGAAATGCCTGGTGGAGGAGCTATGTACAGCTCTGCTGAGAGGTCACCGTGAAAGAACGCATTGGTCATATCCATCTGATGAAGAGGCCACCCTCGAGTAGCTGCCACAGCTAAGAGGGTGTGCACAGTAGTCATCCGAGCAACTGGGGCAAATGTCTCATCATATTCAATCCCATACTCCTGGAAGAAGCCACAAACAACAAGGTGGGGCTTGTGCCGCTCAATGTAGCCATTAGGTCGAATCTTGACCTTGAAGATCCATTTGCAGCTAACACGCACCACACTTGAGGGACAAAGAACCAAATCCCAAGTATGGGTCCGCTGAGAGGTCTCAAGCTCGACTGTCATGTCATGCCACCACTCTAGGTATAAAGCTACCTCATGGTATGACTGGGGCTCCTAGTGAGTGTGGAGAGTGTGTAGAGGTAAAAGCAGAGTAGCCAAACCTATTATAAGAGTAGTCATATCTATCATGAGAGTGATGTTCACGCACAGGGTAGCACCGAACAGGGCCAGGGTCCACGACCGGAGAGGAGGAAGCAGCAACAGACAAGGGAGTACCAATAGAGGTAGTCTCGATTGGAGTAACTGTGGAGCAATAAACGTAGATACACGTGACAGGTGGGGGTGGAGGATGATACGAGAGAGGTGAAGGTGGCAGAGGATGCATGGTAGGTAGGGGTGCGGTAGGTGGGGGAAGTGGAGGCGAGGAGGGTCCCAACGATAGTAGAGGAGGCTCAACCGGGAAGGCATAACCATGAGCATGTGAGCAGGATATGGAGGTAGGAAGGGGATGATGAGATGTGGTGGAGCCATAGAGGGTGACGCAGGCAGTAAGGGAAGATCCTGGGACTCAGTGGCAAAGTACGGGACATCCTCAACAAAGGAGACATGACGAGAGACACGAATCCGACGAACCAAGGGATCGTAGCACCGATAACCCTTGCGCTCAAGACTGAGCCCCAAGTAAATACACCTAATAGATCTAACAGAGAGTTTAGTACGCTCATGGGGAGGGAGGAGGACGAAACACGTGCACACAAAGGTACAAAGAAGAAAGTAGTCAGGGGATGTAGAGTAAAGCCAGAGAGGGTAGAGGACGGAGTGATGTTGATAAGGTGAACGGCGGTCAGAACAGCCTCGGCCCAGTATGAATATGGAACAGAAGCAGAAAGAAGTAGAGCTCGCACTGTCTCGAAGACATGTCCATGCTTGTGCTCGGCAACTCCGTTCTGTTCATGGGTGTTGGGGCACAACTGTTGGTGAATAGTACCGTGAGTCTGAAGGATCTTATGCATATCAGAGAATAGATACTCTTGGGCACAGTCAGACCGAAATGTCTTAATGTGCCGACCAAACTGGGTGAGAAGCATGTTAATGAAGATCTTGTAAATATGAGGAATCTCGGAGTGGTGACGCATGAGATAGATCCAGGTGCAACGGGAGTAATCAACTATGAAGCTCTTAGATACCCTCACACTCCAAAACCCGGGTCATAAGGGGAGGTCCACAAAGGGTATATTAAGTGGCATTAAGTGTCCCCTTTATCAATGTGGGACTAACCGGTGGACTTCCTCAACCCCCCCCCCCCCCCCCCCCCCCCTCTCTCTCTCTCTCTCTCTCAAGCGGGGCACAATCGGAAGGGACCGCACCTAGAGGGAGACGGTGAACCTGGCTCTGATACCATGTTAGGAGATAACGGCTAGGATTTAGAGAGAATGGAGTGTCACTTCATTGAGGGACTAAGCTCAATATATATACACAGTATTACACAGTGAACCCGACCCGACAGTACATAAAACCGACCTATCTCTATATACATTAATAGAACCAATGCAAAGACAATAGGGATTCGATGCAAACCCGATAGCAGAATGATTCAACAACTAAATCAAATATAAAAGAGAAGTAGAGAAGCAAACCACATAAGAAAACACAGAAATTTTATGTGGTTCAGTTTTTGGCCTACATCCACTGACGGTAGCACAAAAAAATATGCTATCAAATCAAGAGAGTACAATAGGATTTGGCATGGTCTTAAGTTAGATAAAGCTTTCTTCTTTTCTTTTCTTTCTTTCTTCCCTTTTTTTTTTTGGATAAATTACACATAGACCCCCTGGAGTTTGACCGATCATCACTTAAACCCTCTCATGTTTAAAACACAACAAATGCCCCCCTATAGTTGAAAAATCATACACATGGACCCCCTGGGGGGGGGGGGGGGTCAAGTGATATATTTCTCAAACTATAAGGGGGGTATTTGTAGGGTTTTAAACATGTGGGGGTGTAAGTGATAATCGGTCAAACGTCAAGGGTCTATGTGTAATTTATCGTTCGTTTTTTTTAGGGGTTCATATTGCATCTTTCTTGATGTAATGGTTTGTGGTTTTTGATGTTTTTACCTGCATGGCCATCAACTACATGATTTGCTTTCGAAAAGAAACCATCACTCCTTGTGCTCAATGGTAGTTGCCCATAGGGATTGGGTTGGGTTTGGTGATCCACATGAATGGATTCTGCACATTGATGGGGTTTCAGAATGATGGCCTTGTTCTCGGAGTTGGACTCCTCAAAGATACTCACCTAAGAACTCAAAGAGTAGTATGACCAAAATTAAAGATGCCACTTTTCCTGGCTTGTAATTGGCTGAGTTGTATTTTAATTAAATAGTGGGTCCCACACTCTTTTTTATAATTATTTTGACATCGGTGGGCGTCCCGAAACCTTTCGAGCAATGCACGTACCCTTTTCAGGCTCGGACTAATCCCTCCAGGATTACGAAAAGACCCACTCGGAAGTAGGGGTGGCAATGGGTCGGGTTGGGTCGGGGTCGGGTCGGGTCGGGTTGAGACATAGGCACAAGGGCAAAACACCCAACCAGAACCCGACCCGTTTAATAAACGGATCAAAAACTTAAACCCAAACCCGACCTGCCTAATAAAAGGGTTGACCTGACCCGACCCGTTTACTAAACGGGTCGAGTTGTGTCGGCTCGGGTTGGGTCAACAGAACACATGTAAACCTCTCGGATTGGAGCAAGACAGGTCGGATTGGGCCGGGTTTGAACGAGTTGGGTCAGGTTGGGTCGGGTCGGGTCGGGTTAGGTTGACACGATCCATTTGTTAAACGGGTCAAATCGGGTTATAAGTACAAACCCGAATCCGACCCATTAAATAAATGGGTCAATCGGGTCGAACCGTTTATGACCCGAACCCGTTTAGACCAAACCCAAACCTGATAACTTCGGGTCGGGTGGATTGCCACCCCTACTCGGAAGTCGAAATATGCACCGACCCACTTGGAAGTTTCCCTGCACACTCCCGGGTATAGCGGGACTCACCAAAGCATCAGCTGCTACCAATTCCCCTGTCCCCTGGTGGGTGCCCCGCATGTTATTTGTCTGTATAATATCTGTATGTTTTCTGTCTGGTATCAGTTTGGTACTTAATTTCTTCGACAGATGATGCTAAACTCTTTCGTTGACCACCCAAATTCATGGACCTCTTCCAATTCGAGCATTACCGTAACACAAATCAAAAGAAAGAAAAAAGCAAATAATTAAGATAATCATGTTTTCTACCAAAAAAAAAACTATAAACAAATGATAATAAAGATTAACAAATGTGCCGATCCGCTGATATGGCAACCCAGAATGGTTAAGTATTATAATCATGCAGAAAAGAATTTCATTGGTTTACATTTACATACTGAGAACCTTTGTCAAAGTTAAACAGACAAGTCACCCTGTAATCAATCATTAAAAAAACTAATCTCGATGTCGATCTCAATTCCGAGAATCAAAGGCAAGTTCAGCTGCAGGGATTTCAGAGCCATGGTGATCCCCCAGAAGCTTCAAGATTTCCTGCAATGGCTGCTGCAAAGTGTTAAGAGGTTTATGTTCTGTTCAAACTCAAAGCTTGGAGAAGCCAATGCGGCCTCTGCAGGCCCTCTCTGTCGAAGCCAGCAGAAGGTTCACCGCATTCCTCTCCTCTCTCTGGTCTCAACGGCGTAGACAAAAGCAGCTGCCCGGCCTCGCTTGGAGTCGGCTTATTAGAGCACCCTAAGCCAATGCCTCTCTGATCGATCCCTTGTTTCGGTTTCTTCCGATTGGAACCGCACCCGATGCTTAGCGTCAGCTCAACCTCGCTCTCTCCATCGGCCCACAAATCAGGACCCTCCGTGCGTATCGCTTTCTTCGAGTGCTTCCGCAATGCAGTGGTCTCGTCCTGGCCGGCCCCCGCTCCTGTTCCTGTGTCCTCGTCGGCGGGAAGTTCAAGGTTGAAGCCATTGTGCGTTCTTCGAGGGTCTTCAGAGCTTATACTTAGCTCCCGCGAGCTCGGGCCTTCCGTTTTGCTGTACCGATATTGTGAACTGAGCTCAGAATTCAACTGGGCAGTGGAGTGATCTTTATTGCCGATATACGAAGAATGGCTAGTCTCTGAGGTGGACGTACTGCCCCAGAGTCTGGCCCTTGCATCCATGACCGCTGCGGGGGTGGTGGCGGCTGCGAGGGAGTGGAGCTTCACCTCCTTACTCATCAACTCAGCCATCAACATCCTCTGAACTCTGTAAAGCCGATGGAGTTCGTGCACCTGTGATATTCAATCCCCGGTTGGTGTATCATAATTTGATAAGCCCAATCCCATCATTTGGATCAGCTTTCAAAATTCTAGTTCACCATCAGATTCTAATCAAGTCTTCAGAAATAAAGATTTTCTGAAATATTTCTACCGACCTCCAACCAAATCAATCATCGTGCTACTTCAAATTTTCCTTGGGTCGAGGTAGTGAGACATGAATTAGATTCTATTCAGGCTGTGTTCTTTTCCTGGGAATTGGAATTCCCAAGAAATGGGACTATTCCCATGCTCTTTCCATAGCAGGGCTTGTATCTTTGCTTGTGACCGGGAAATGAAATCCCACTTTTCACAGGATTTCATCTCTCAACCAAAGCGTAAGATTTTGAAAATCCCATTGTGCCTCCCCCACCCTCATGGTGAAAGCATGCACCTGTATATGAAACCAGTTGTGGGAATTGTAAATCCCTGACTACCTGGTGGTTTTATGGAAAGAGTATGGGAATGGGCCCATTCCAGGGAATTCCAATTCCCAGGAGAACAACACAACCTTCAAGGATAGTTCAAGTCAACAATGACTAATGAAACATGACATCCATGGGGTAGGTCGATGAAGGAACGCATTTTCACCTGCTGTTTGAAGGTCTCTTCGTGCTTCAACATCGTATTTCTCACGGATTCTCGGCTGCATTGTAGTCTATCCATCGACTCCTGAACCAAGTTGAAGCCAGTCCGAATGCCCACCTTCAGCAATCTATTGCTGCAACTGAACCAAGAATCCTGAGAGTTGAATGCTGTCGTCAACAAATCATGGTTGTTCTTCAGCAAGGGGGAGAAAGGATTAGGAGTGCGATCCACTTCTGTTTCCATACCTAAAATTAAATAATATGTACCGCATCAGGGAACTTGGTAAGGACTAATGAGTAGATTATTGCAGAACTAGTGCATGTGATAAATGATAATTAAATATTATGGGTCGTGAACCTACAATCACTCACATGGTCACACTAATTCTTCACGGGTAGAATACCCATTTGGGGATAGGGGAGTTGGTAAGCAAATAATGCTTTGGTGAGGAGGTTGTGGGTTTAACTACTCCTTCGATTTACCCAGGAGTGCATAGGGAAACTTCTGAGTCGGTCAGTGCACATTCCCAGAGGGATTAGTCTGAGCTCAAAGTGGGTCCATTGTCCGAAAGGTTTCGGGACACCTACCGATGTTTTAAAAAAATTCTTCACGGGTAGAACGTTCAAAAGTAAGGACTAACGAATAGATTAGGGTGTAAACCGAATCAAGTAAGATTACTAATTGTCACATAGGATTTCAATAAATAATATTCCAGGTTCAACAGGTTTGATTCAATGGTACATGCTCATGCATCTTCATGCAAGTCAATCTATCATAGTCGTCCTTGCTCGAATATAGCGTATCTGCAATTATGGGCGTCGTCGAGGTTTCTTGAAGGAACTATGTAGGAACCAGAAGGAGATCCGAAATGCAGACAGAGCTCACGGAAGCATTGATAATCGTTGATGCACAATCTAGGAGTATCAGACGAGTCGACAGTGCACCGACAAAGGGCTCGTAGGCCGCGTGTGGGCCTGTGGGCCCCGACGGGTGGCATGTTGATTGCAAGAGGCTGCGGAGAGGCCGATGGAGCCTGGCGGTTGCAGGGGGGATCAGAGGCGTCCAGAGATACCGAATGGCCACAGAGGGGCCTGGTCGGCCGATGGCACATCAGCAAGGGGAGACAAGGTGACCACTAGTGTTTCATCATAAAGAGAGAGAGAGAGAGAGAGAGAGAGAGAGAGAGAGAGAGAGAGAGAGAGAGAGAGAGAGAAGGGGGAGGGGGGGGGGGGGGCTGAATCCACCAGATTGCGAGGAATCCTCCTTGATTCACATCAAATCAATGAAATCAAAATATCGTTCAATAGTTCATTTTCTTCATCTAAAAGAATACTATGCGTTATATAGAAGACTGGTTTACCTCCATAATGAACCAAAAGGGATATGGGAGTAAAAAAACAAGCAAAGAACATGAATAAAACATTAAGTCTAAAAATTACCTAAATTATCATTCAGAAAAAAGTAAATAAAATATAATAAAAGCAAATAAGATAATTGGGCACATCATGGGGCAGGCCACTAGAAGAGGCTGACTACTCTCCTAGCCAGAGTGAGACTGATATGGTTCTGAGGTGTCGACGGCGTTGATATACCAGCGGATCGGGTGCTGAAAGGGGTGTGTCCTCACCATTCTCTTCTTTCAGCAGCTTGCCCATGTAATCAACATCCTTTGTGAAGTTCTCCATCTTCATATCAGTCTAAGTTATGAATGGTTTTATGCTTTATGCTATTCATTTTATCATGCATATGTTTATTGTTTTCCACTGATAATGAAATCCATGTGATGAAGGCATTTAGAAGTTTTGTATATGTTATTTACTTTCACTACGCCTATGATATATAAATGTATGCAAATAAGTTTAATTCCTACATTTGATAATGGTAGGTTGACGATGGGATCAACATTGTTAATCAATAAATTTTACTAGTCCAAATATAAAGGTCCAGATCAATCATGTAAAGATCGATGTCTGAATAGATTTTCGATACATATGCATATGGAATCCATCCCAGCAAGTGCCATTGGAGAAACTTTTTGATATTTGCATATGGTTCCACATTTACCAACAAGTGGTAGTAGTGTAGGTTAGCAACCACATGGTTTTTTCCATTTATCATGAAATAACATGCATGAAGATTTTATATGATCATCTTGATGATCAGATGAGAAGTTTTGTTTCTCTCATGGATCATATTGTTTGATCATTGCATATGGTTTATTATCTCTCACATAGGGTATATCATAGATGATAGATCAAATGAGTTTCTTTGAACATAATATGCATAAGACTAGGTCATAATAATGATCACAAGAAATTTTAATTTTTTTATCATGATTGATAGTAACTTGAGTTTTTGCAATTGCTTCATAGATCATGTGGATGATTTCATGAAATTTATTAAATTCCAATTTCTACTTAGACTGTCAAATAGATTGTCATATGTTTTTCCTGGCAAATAGAAAAGATATTTGTTCATTGATCACTATGGCTATCATGAGAATTTTCAGATTTCTTCATGGATCATGAAGATGATCAAATGAGATTGGAATTTATTTGTGAATCACAAAATAGGAGGATCTCATGAAAGTTTTTTGTTATATCTCGTGATAATTGTTTCATGAGATGAATAATAAGTCGTACAAGGATACAATTTGATACATGTTATATTTGATTTATGTCAAATATGAATACTTGTTAAATCTGATAATTGTCAAATTTTGGATCCTATAGATACGTACTTGAAAATTTGAATATAATAGTCAAATATCCTAAGAAATTTGATTATGATTACATTAGATGAAAAATAGCGAATTTCTGAGTGAAACAAAAAAATACAGGATGTAACCTAACTATATAAGCGAAGCACAATCAGTTAAGGGGAAATACATGAGATGGTCAAACCTAAACACATGAGATACACGTAAGGTGTATGATATTCATGCAAGCGATGTATGAATAAAAGAAAACCCTCTTTCATGAAAGATCAAGTAGGAGAGGGATCAAAATATTACTGATTTCACGAACTCTACTATCGGTTGTAACTTGTAACATGAATAAGTAGATCTCCCAAACAGAGGGTGCTTGCCTCACTAGTTACAAGTACATCTCTTAGATCTGAAGATTGCTCAATTGGAGTGATCTCCCCATCATAGAAAAGATCAATCTATGTTATTATTCGATCTAGAAAGTGGTATACACTTGACCAAGTAATAGTAGTATTCTCCCTATCAAAGCTCTTGCTATTATCTATTGGAGTTTAAGGAAACCAGAAGTCCGTTTTTGTTTGCTATGATCTAGATAGCAAAGATTGATGATCATATGATATGATCGGATGCCTGGTTGATAATTGTACGTGGCATGATCTCCCCATTGGAGATATGTCATCTACATGACTAGGTTTCTGGTGCTTTCAGACAGAAGTCAGGAATCCATTTAAGTTTTATGAAAGTGAAGTTATTTACTCATTTTATAAATAAATAAATGCTTTTAATTATTAGGTTACGAATGTCAAACCGAACTAATTCAATTGCCAAAAAAACTTGGGGGATGGCATGAGTAGTCCAACCATTTAGACATAGTACATAATCCTAATTATGTTCTTACGAAGTCCAAGCAAAGTGGAAAGTGTTTTCAGTATGACGGGGCTATGAGTAGAACTAGGAACTCAAGTCAATATATGTCTATATGGATACAAATTCATATAAATGACCAAATTACTAGTTATTGAAACATGTTATGTTTCCCAATCTACTTAGTCATGGTGTGTAGAGTCGATAGCCACAAATCATGCATGTCCTCAATTCATCACTCAGGTTCCTAGAAACCAAAATACTAGCTCATGTTGAGGTTTATCGAATCTAGGCTTGGGCGCTAGGTTTGCAGGCATCTCAGTCGGATTTATTCAGTTGCATTTCGTAGATAAGAGAAACCTGATATGAGAGACGTCTTTTACGCAACGAAGATCGGGAGGGATTTGAAATCAGTATCTGTTAGAGTAACATGTATATATCATTGTATAGGGTAGTCCATGCTTATACATATTCTTGAATATGGTGGACTCACTATATTGAGCGGCTGCCCATATGGAACATGCTTGATTTCTATTGAGGAAGTCCACCAGTTTAGTCCCACATCAGCAAGGGGGGCACCCATTGGCCGCTTCATATACCCTCTGTGGATCTCCCCTCACAACCCGGGTTTTGAGGTGTAAGGGTATCTAACATGGTATCAGAGCTGGCTCGTCTCCTGCTCCCGCTTTGGGTGCGCCTCCACCGATTGTGCCTCGCTCCGCGTGCTCCGCTTGAGGGGGGGTGTTGAGGAAGTCCACCGGTTTAGTCTCACATCAACAAGAGGGGCACCCATTGGCCGCTTCATATACCCTCTATGGATCTCCCCTGACAACCCGGGTTTTGAGGTATGAGGGTATCTAACAATTTCATTCCAAACCCTAACATGGTATCAAATCCCCCCTTGGGACTCTAGGGTTTCTCACCTTCTTTGCCGCTACTCACCACGATTCGGTGCTCAACTCGTCACCTCGATCTGGCATCTCGCAACATCATTGATCCTGCTTGCGACCTCGACCATGTTCCTGTGGAGATCCAGTTCTTCTCCAATGTGATCCAGCTGGAGCCAATCTGCTCCATGTGATGTTCAGTGTGTTGATTCATCCCATATTGATCAAGATCTACATCGTGTGCCACCATCCTGTGCAGATCTTATAACGTGACTGTCATTGGATCTGCTCTCGGAGGTACCCATCGAGCGCATGAGATTTACTGCCACTGGATCTACTTTCTGAGACATCCATTGAGCGTGAGCCCCATCATAGAGTGTGATCCCCTTATCAGATTTGGATCCATGCTTCCTCAAGGTCTCCCCACCGGTACCCAATCCTCGTCTAACAACTATTCTCTGGTATCGACTTGCTCATCCATCAAGATTCACTCCTCTGTTTTGCTGCTATGAATCTTCAGCCGGAACCAAAGCCAGAGCATCCAGATGCTGCTGACGTTGCTTCACTCTCTAAAATCAGATCATCTAGTTGTCACTGCTTCCTAACGTGTTGTTGATCCATGAGTGCTTCCGGATCTACTGTTGATCTCTAGTGCGAACAGACCTCACGTCGTTGGCATTTTGCATGACCAGATCTTGATCCATCTGATCTGATTCATGAGCATGGGTTGCAGATTGGTTGTGAGTCTGCCTTGCTTGCACCTGACGTGTTCGATGCAATGTCAATGAAGTAGTTATTGTACCAAATTGCTTGAAGATCGGGGGTGAGAGGAGATCTATCACTTGGCCATTTTTCCTCGAACTCATGGACTACCAGTGGATCATGCATCTCATCTACGCCGCTACTCCGAGCATCCTAATCGATATGCTCCTCTAATCGCTTTAGCTGGCTTACTACTCACCACTACTCTTTGATTTGTCAGTATTTTCTTTCAAGCATCCATTCTCATCGGCAGCCCTAGACCTATCGTGAGACTGTGCAATACCAGAGTGGCAGGCTACCATATTAGATGAGTTACGTGCTTTCCAGCAGATTCACACTTGGAACCGTCTTCCTTGCCTCCTGGGAGGATCTAGTCAGCTATTGGTGGATCTAAAAGGTCAATACTCACTATGATGACTCGATTGAGCAACACAAAGCACGTCTTGTTGTTAGCGGGTTCTCGCAGGAGTATGAAGTCGACAATGAGACCTTTGCCTATGTGGCAAAAATGAGCTATGTTCGTGCTCTGATTGCTATTGCTGTGGTACGGGGATGGTCGCTCATTCAAATGGATATAAAGAATGTCTTTCTTTACGGTGATCTTGTCGATGAGGTTTACATGCAGCCACCTCCTAGCCATCTCCATCCTCCTGCCATAGTTTGTCATCTTCGCCGAGCCATTTATAGGCTCAAGCAAGCTCCTAGGGCGTGGTTTTTAAGCATTTTTCCTACAGTTCTTAAGGTCAGCTTTACTAAGAGCTATCATGGTTATGCCTTATTCACACATCGATCTCCTTCGAGGTCTGACGGTTCTTCAGGTCTATGTCAACGGCATGATCATCATAGGTGATGACACTACTTCCATTGATCATCTGAAGCAGCACTTTAGCATCAATTTGAGATGAAAGACCTTGGCCCTCTACGTTACTTATTAGATCTTGAGGTTGCCTTCTCTCCTCGAGGGTACTGAAGTTCACCTCTAATTTAATTAGCCGTACTTGCCTAAGTGACTCGCACTACTGATACACCGATGGGTATTCACCTGAAGCTACGTCCGACTGATGGTGAGGCACTTTCTAAACCCAAGAGGTATCAGTAGCATGTGGGCGGTCTCGTCTACTTGACCATCTCTATGCCCGATATTACGCATGCAGTTCGTATAGAAACCCTAACAGTATTCACTCTTCTGAGAGCTAGGTATGCCTTATCCTTTGATAATGCAGTATCAATTAGAAGGAATGGCAAATCTGTATGTTCAAGTACATTGATGGATGGTTTGCATCTATTACAACCTGCTCCTTATACTTTGCATGGCACCAAATGGTTAACACATCAAGTTAACCGCTACTAAAGAGAAGAACCTTCGACTAACAAATGTTCTTATGGCACCTATTTCTAAATCATATAAAACTGAATAGTATCCAAAGATTGGTTAAGGATAGCCCATTCATGGTTGAAGAATTACAAATTTACAAGTCTATGAATCCTATTTAGACTATAATATGACAAAAAGACCCTTTACAACTAAAGGACGTAGAGCCACATAACCATTTGCAGGTAGTACAAACTGACATTTGTGGTCCTTAGAATGTTAGAGCCCAAGAATTTTATGGTACTTTATCACTTTGACAAATGATTACTCAAGATATGGGTATGCATAATGTATTGAAATTTCCTGAAGACTTAAAAAATTTCAAAGAATACCAAACAAAACAAGCAATTAGGTGAAAACATGAAGGCCCCTTGATAAGGTTCAAGGAGACGACTATTACTTTGGTGTCTTCAAGGACTATTGAACTAAGAATGGGATAATCTCTCAGTTGATGCACCGGGGACTCCCTAACAAAATAGTATAGTAGAGAGAAGGAATAGAATTCTTTTGGAGTTGAATAGATCCATGATAAAAAAAATTTCAACCTAACCATATCCTTTTAGGGTCATGCCCTAATGATGACTGAATGACGACAATATAAATCTTGAATAATTCCATCTAAGGTTGTACCTAAGACACGAACCTATGTAGTCAAAGGCATGCCTATGCTCACTAGGCTCCTCAAGGTTCAAGCTTGGTGTCTCGCCTAGGGATTGCCCAGGCCCCTTGAGGTAGATGTGCATCTAGCTACACCCAGGTCAGGCATGCCCATAGTTACCAAATCGGGCGTTTTTTTGAGAAAAACGCGTATCGATCCAAAGTCGTAGCAAACAGACAAAAAAAACTCGTTTTTTTGAAAAAAAACTGGTTTTTTTGAAAAAAAAAACGTCAGTACGCGTTTAAAACAGAAAAAATGCGTATAAAACACGTCGGGTTTGGTCCAGGTTTAAATTGGGTTTGGGTTTTATTTTGTTCATACTTAATAAACGCATATGCTATATGTTTTGAACTTTTGATTACTTAATGTTGAAAATTGACATATACATACTTGGTATAATTTTTAAGATTTTTTTTGTTTTTTCCGATGTTTTCACGTTTTTTTTTTCCCGTTTTTTCCGTTTTTGATCTTTCCGATTTTTTCTCTTGCCATTTTTTTCCCGTTTTCCAACTTGGTAACTATGGGCACACCGAGGGCTCCCAGTTTAAAGGCAATCATTTTTCCTTTTCTTTTTACATTCTTTGACAATTTTCCTCCCCACTTCTTTCCTAAAACCTTAAGAGCCCTACTAAAAATACCAAATTACTTTATTACCCAAAAGACCCTCAAAAACTCTAGATTTAGTGAAAATCTAAGTTTATCCGGAAACCTACATTTGATTCAATTCATCTCCAATTTGGGTTCCTCCCCAAACACAATTGGAGTGCTTTCGACAATGTAAGTGCAAAGCTCAAAAAACATTTGACCCTCGACAGAGCTATACATGTTATTTTAAGTTCTTAACATTAATATCTAATTTTGTAAAGTTGTAATTTAAGTCCCTAATCAAGATATTTCAGTTCTAGACTCTATCATATTTGATGGGAGATTTCAATTGATGTTATGCTAATGCTATTTGAGGATATTTGTCCTCTTTATCAGTTTTAATATCATGGTTTTATCTTGTTTTGCTTAAATGCCTCGTGTAAAAGTCCATTTTTATGTGGGGAGGAGGATGCAGGGGGCTCTGCCGCTCCAGGCCACACTAAAAAACCTAAAAATTATGGTCAAAAGCCCACACTCGGGCCTAGGAGCACCTAGGCAAAGGCGCACCCCTTGCACCTGGACTGCACCTGAGCTTTTGACTGCATAGACACCGACAGAATTGTTAAATGGGCTCAAACCTACATTACATCACCTGAGAATTTGGGGTGTCCAACACAAAGTGCATAAGGACAAGATTCTCGTTAAGTTGTAAGTTATCCAAGGGGAACAAGAGATTTCTCATTCAATGATCCGAGAGAGAGAGAGAGAGAGAGAGAGAGAGAGGTGTTCATGACAGGAATCTTGTCTTCCTCGAAGAATATGTAATGACCACTTTGTATTAAAATAGTTCTACAGGAAATGACAGATGCACATGTAGTTCCAGAGTTGGATATACCTTCAGACGAAGTGGATGTACAAATGCACAAAACACAGATAATGGTTGAAAGGAAAAGAAAACCAATCACAACATGCAAACCGAGATATTCAGAGATGAAGAACATGTAAAAGCAAGATCTAGCCAACCTCAAACCATAATGATCAAAATATTTACTTAGTTCAGCAAAGAAGCACAAAAAGGCGAATTAAAATGACATTAAAAAAGTATGTCAAAAAAAAAACACAATGGATAAATGCAAATATGTGAACCAACAGATTGTAAAAGTGGTTGAAGATGATTTCATCATCAACCTATATAGGCAAAATTACAACCGAAGGAAGCCAAAAGTGCCATATAGCATGCAAGGGCAAGTTATAGCCAACTCTTAAAAAATAAACAATCCCCAACTGAACTACACCAGCAAAGAACCACGAAAATTCAGAAAATTTAAACAGTATTCAACAAGGAGGACCAAGACAACAGTGAATAAATGCAAGTGGTTAAACAGTATTCAACAAGGAGGACTTAGAAAACAGAGAATAAATGCAAGTGAGTGAATAAATGGGTTGTACGCGAGATTTAGGGTTGAAGACCAATTGTAACGAGTTTCACCCAAATAGGTGAAACTGAAATACAAATATGCCAAAAATGCCATAAAAAAGAACCCAATTGAAGAGGAAGAAATTGTTGGGAGATTGTGCCTGCCGAGTGAATCCCAAGGCACTAGTCCGTTGCGAAAGAATATTGCACGGGAGACACACGGACACACATAACCACTCTTTCACACACTCCTACGCGATGGAAGAGTGATCAGCTTCTCACTTTAACTTGGACAATAAGTCATCCAAAGAAAATCAGCTTCTCGCTTTAACTTGGACAATAAGTCATAGAAAAATTTCTCCCAAAAAGGCTCGAGGGGACTTTCCAATTACCATAACATAGCCCTATTGGGACAAATTAAGGATAACAAAAGGAAGGGTTTATAGAGGCATACGATTAGGCTTCAAGAGATATACTGCATGCACAATGAATCTTTTGCATGAATAGTGAATCTGGCAAACAAACAAAGCCAAAACACTCAAATCACCTCCTCCAATAGAGGGAAGTGAAGGGGAACTCGAAAAAAATGTAAAGCATGGAGACACTCAACGTGAAAGGCTTTAATCCAGCAATTGAATCCTCGAACATGTGTTTAAATATTGGAGCTCTACGAAGTCAAAAATCAAAAGTTCAAGATGTGAAGATGGGATTTGAGATTATGAAATTTGAGAAAAAAATGTAGAAAATGAACCACATTATTCTTAGGGTTGTAATTCTGATATATATAAAGTTACAAACTTGAAAAAATTACACAACACAAATGAAGGGACACCAGAGAAAAGGGTGGAATGTCTCCAACTGATAGCTTAGTTGGTAAGACATATGCAGCCCGTGGCCTTGGTCAAAGATTTGAATAAGTGCTACAGCATATTTCCTCCCACTCCGTAGTGGCAGGCCTCCCTCTTGACTTAGTGGCAAGCTTATAAAAGAAAATGTTCCTACTATAAAGATGGATGGTTCAGATTCACTGAAGGAGGACAAAATCCACATTGCTTCCAGTACTTTGGGCAATTGTCAAGCTAAACTTAAGGAGTTCAGCATGATCACAGCAGATCCTACATGAATGGATTTGGAAGAATTGATGGAGAATATTAATTTTCCTTTATTCTCTAAATATGTTTTGTATTCTCCTCATTTATATGTGGATTTTGTCCTCCTTCAGTGAATCTGAACCATCCATCTTTATAGTAGGAATATTTTATTTTATAGAGCTTTCCTACATGCGGGGTAATTATGAATCAAGGCATTTCTCTTGCTCCTATGACTAGCTTCGATGCTTGATTTATCTTGTGCTAGCACACTAAACAGGTCATGTCCTGACCACTATGGTGGTCCCTTCAAAAAAAAAAAAAAAGAGGTCCACAGATCGTAGGCTAAAGATGATCTAGAACACTACATCAGATGGGGGAAGACAAGAAAAAATGCAAGGAAAGTAGTAATGGTCCACAGATCAAACATTCGAAATACAAATCTTGAAAACATACAAACGCAAACAATATATTTCAAACTTTCTCAATTTCTAGCTTGATTGTTGAAACTTAACTCTTATTTCGAATCTTGTGCGGATGGAGTGACGCAAGCTGTACATCTGAATAGAAAGAAGTAAGAAAATGCTTGAGGAAATGTGATGGGTGGTAGAGATATATAGCAAAGAAAAACGATCGAAGATAGGGAGAGAGATCAACTTCTGAAAAAACAAGACATCGGAATTTCATCACGAGATCATAGTACCTTTCGAGTGTACCATGCAAAGACAAGGAACAGATCCAACACAAGTTAGTGATCTAAGAGAGGTGGGAGGAGTCTGAAAAAGTATCATTTTGAAAATTGAGCCAGTAAATCAGATCAGATCTTCTTTCCCCTCACATGGGAAACCAATGCAAAACAAAAAAAAAAATTAACAAAGCATGCTTGAAAGATTTTTTATGGGTATCAAGGAGCTGCCATTATTAATCCCGATTCGGCCCAAATTCATTTCAGCCACCCAAAAAAATTCTACAAGATGCTAAACATGTATGTTTCTATCAAAAATCTAATGTTATATATTCAATTGGGGTTCAAAAACCAATCATGCTTTCCACAAATTATTAAGAGCACACCCACAAAAGTTTATAGCCTTTCATGCATAGAGAGAGAAGATCAATGGCTTACTAGATCAAGCAAAGGATCAACAAGAAGCTAACAAGAGAGAAAGGAGTCTATGAGAGAACTCAAAGGGAAGCATATCATCAACCTGCAAGCGCCGTTTCCATTGCTCATCGAGCATCTTCCTCTCTCCCCACCCCTTCTCTCATCCATCAGCCACTCCCATGAATTGCAAATCAATGCAAGCAAACGCTACCATCAGTAGCCTCTGCTCCTGGCGGTCGCTGTTGCCGCCACCATGGAGACCTTTCGACTGAGGAATCCAAGCGAAGATGGGCTGATAGATTCGATGACAATCTGGATATGGGGGAATTCTCTCCCACACAGGAACAGCCCAGCTATTGCTTAGAATGGCAACAAAGGCAACCCAAAAATAATGGAGGATTGACAGGCTGTGAAGGGGGAGGGGGAGGGGGCAAAGGAAAAGGTGGAGACGCCTAAGGTGCAATCATATGGGTGATGATCAAAGGGAAAGGGAAGGGAGCAAATCAAACCCAACATGCTCAAAAACAAATCTCACTCCTCTACTTAAGCCCCCATGTAAGAAGCATGTGCCACAAAATATTCCAGACAGCTCTTGCAGAACATGAAGATACCAAGATTCTCTCTCCTCTCTTCTCTCTTTTCTCTCTCTCTCTCTCTCTCTCTCTCTCTTTTGTCCTCTTAGAAATCTGAAGATACCCATCTGGGTGAAAAGCCAGCTTTTTCACTTTGGGTGGGCCTTTTTCTTTCAAGTCAGTGGATAAGATCAGGATAGAAACACTCAAACATGGATGGACAAAACAAGTGAACTCCCTGCACTGCACTGCACTACATAAAGGAAGACCTCCCCCATTGTGTCTTTGATATAAAGCCTAGAAATTGCGTGTGTGGGTTTGCTTCTCATCAGACCAAGGATCTTTTCCTCCCTCCCCACAAAAGAAAGAGATCTCCACCACTCATTCTTGGCTTTTGGTACACTTGCATTAAAACCCATTTCCAGATTCAGCCAAAAAAATTCAAATTTCAGTTGAAATCTATAGTTTGAACTCTTACCCACTTGTTATTAGGTCATGAACATGGAGAAACTTTGGTGAAGAGACCAAGAGAGATCTCATCAATATAAAAAGAACAGAGAAAAAGGATTATAATGGCAGCAAATAGCCATCACTTTCCTCCAAAGGCCAGCTGATCAAGACATGCCTGTCCTTAAAACACAATAAAGGAACCCATCTCTATGCTCACCTTCTTTGTCCTGTCTGCTCCCCTGTGGGACATCAACTCAATAAAAATAAAATACCTCATAGCTTTGATGACATGCTTTGGTAACATGGGCTGCTGTGTGGGACCACATCCTTGTGTTGTTGCTATCCTCTGTTTCAGCCTGAGGGGAGGAATTATAGATTGGGGGTGGAAAGAGAGGTGGGGTACCCAGTTTTGTGATTGTTCTTTGGTGGGGTGTGTTGAGTTTGGCTCAATTTTCTAAGTTGCTAGCAGAAATCCAGTAACAAGCAGAATCAAAAGGAGTGGCAACACAGTATTATTTGGCATAACCTTGGTGCATACCATTTGCTACCAAGCATCCAGTCAGTCTCTCTTTGGGTGGTGTTGGATATTGATGCGCACAACTCAACATCATGGTTCGGGATTATTCTATTTTTAGGTTAGTTTGACCCGTTGGATGGGAGTTAAGTGGAAGATTTATCCTACTATATAAAGAGATGTTTAGAGTTTCTTTTGTAGATAAAATTCAAGGAGAATATGTCTATCCGGTGAGAGAGACACTTGATGAGATTCTTTATAGGACAGGGTTCCTTGTAAAGAGCTTCCTCATTGGAGTTGAGCGTTACTTGTAACTTCTTAGTGTTTCTATTATAATGGATTATCTTATTGTCTTCCTCCATGGTTTTCTCCCGAAAGGGTTTCAATGTGAAATTTATGTCTTTTCTATGTGGCTTTGTTTATGTTTCGTGTTTGTATTTTTTCTATTTATGATTATTACTTCTACTGCTTGAGATTGTAGTTGTGTCCCACGATTGATCCGTCGGAGGATCGATAAACTGGTCTCAAATCATATCAGAGCCTAACAAACTGTTATCAGAGCTAGGGTCTCATTCCAAAACCACCAAGCTATTGATTGAGTCGTGCTGCGACTGATCATCGTCGCCTTCCTCCCGATCGTCGTCGCCGTCGCCGTCGCCGTCGTATTCCCTAGCCACATTTCCTCCACCATCTGACCCGCGTGAAAGCAGCTTCCTCCAACATCACCAGGCCCCGCCCATATGATGATCATGGCATAGGGAAGGTTGTCAAACTGGGCCACTGTCATCCCACCAAGTCCAGTTGGATGGCTACGATCCACCTCGTGGACCACCCACCAATCCGGCTAGTGTGTCTTGAAGATGGTCTCGATCGTTTTATCCAAAGCAAGGGCCCTCTCCTTCTTGCCCTTAAAAGCCGATGTCTTCCATAGCCTCAACGCTTCAGAATCCACAGTTATGACGTTCGGGGACAAAACGAAAAGCACCCTTCCACTCTCCTTTCACCAGCATCGAAACTTTGGTCCAGTGGGGATCAAAGTCGGGCAATTTGCTGAACGCCTGGCCGACCAAGTGAATACTTGAGAAGAACTACCCGGGATGTTGTAATAGTCCATCAGCTTGATCTGAAACTAGCTGCAAAACCAAGCGATGTCGATCTTCAACCCTAGTGCATAAAGTGTGTCACAACATAACAACACTCTCCATGTATTCCCTCCCAACAGACGTGGGCAAAGGCGAAAGGCCTCAAGGAACAGACTAGAGAGAAAACCCAATGACAGCACCATCCCCGTACGTAGCTGTCCTCCAAATGATGGTGTAGCCGATTCTCCAAGTAATGCAGTCGTCGACCAGAATGATCTCATCGAATTGGCTGAGGAAAGAAAACTCCGCCTTCAGGGCAGCGTATTGCTCCTTGCCTGATCTCGCCACTATCGAAACAGAAGAAAAACTCAAGCAAAAGGAGGAAGGAAGGAGGGAAGAGAGGCTTGCAAACAATGAAGGGAAAGAACACCCCTCTTGCTCCCTTAAGAGCTAGATTTATAAGTGCCAAACGGCCTCTTCAAAGGAGTCGTTTCGCCCCTGTAATTGCTGAATTTGAAACGATTGTGCTGCTATAAGGTAGGAATTGATGAGCCGACTGTTTCGAACAGAACGGAGCGCGTGCACAGTAATGATGGCAGGCACACGTCCAATCAACCGAACGAACACCACCCTGTTGGAATTGGTGAGGTCTACAGCTCGTAAAAACCTATAGTTTAACTGTGTAAGGTTGATAGCTTAGGATTGCATCTTGGTACGTATCTTAGTACGTATTCTGATTACAGAACAGAGAGCCATGGTTATATGGTAATCTACTTGAGTGAAAGACTCAATGGACTGGTCCCATGTAACCTAACTACATTCACAGCTCTGATTAGGGTTGTTCGTCCTATCAGGATAAGATGTTGGGATGACAGAGCATGGGTGTCTCCACCACGGTCATTACTAGGCATAGTGTCTATGGCCAAACGGAACCAACACGGTGCACAGATTGGTGAGCAGACATCGGTGCATTAAGCCGTATTTCTCCTTAGGATAAAATGGTCCTAAACCCTGAGGAACCATGTCTGGTGAGCTAACCAGTTGTGTGGTGCTTTGGCGCACCAATGTCTAAGGTTCCAGTTACGTGACCCAAAACCATGGTGTACTGGGTTACTCGGCTGGTATCACATCAGCGTGCCACTCGTGCAGGCCATCAACATCCCTAACAGGAGATGCGTTTCTTGGTTTGACTTATATCTATTAAACCCTAGCCAAGTGGTCATCAGTTGGACTGTTGACCGGATCCGGTTACTCGGCAAGGTAATTGGAGGTACGACGTACATGGTCAACCTGGAAGAAACCGAGTCATATGAGCACTCGAGTCTGACGGTATTCTTCACCGCTCAAGTTGCATCATGGCACCAAGTGGAGGGAAAACGGGTTTACCACACTAAGTGGAGAGCAGGGGTATACGAGAGAACATAATAAGTCTGGGGGGAATTGGAGTGCAGCATGCGTCGCACTCTGGGTAGCTACGTAGGTAAACTCGAACTCAGAGGGTTAATGGTACACTCAGGTAGTATGTCAATCGAGTCCAAGTTGGAAGCCATAAACCCTGGTCCCTGAAGGTTCCACCTTATCCACATAATGTACGGTCCTTGAACCATCTCCTCGTTTCACAGAACGCAGTTAAAAGAAGTAATAAGTCCAATCCTAATAACCCTACGCTCCGTGTGTGCATCGCACTAGTACACGGTAGATGCATAGGTGCGTATGTGTTCTAGGAAAAATCCTGAAGTAGTACAGAGACACACATAGTCATCTCCTAACCTTAGTGGGCTTCGCTACACGGGTGCGATGCACCGGTTTGTATTGCGAGTTGGCTATTTGACTTTACTAGGGACATCCTAGGTGTTTACTAAGGGCACCCCGGTAATAGTGGAATCACTAGTCATAACCCACGTAAGTGCGTCATGCGAGTTCCCAAGCAAGAGCGACAACCAACTAGAGCCATGGGGGTATTTTGGAAAACCAAAATATCACTGTGCGCTAGGTTGGCCACCCCTAGCACATAGGGACAATCATGGGCAAGCCTCCCCTTTGCTTCTAGGAGTTGCAAGAAGAGAGGGGGGCTATTATGGCAAGGGGATACACGTAGGGGGCCGACCATAACTTGCACACGCAAGCTATGTGCCTGGCCTACACACACATAGAAAGGGAGAGAGAGGTCGGCCACAACCTGCAGACACAGGAGGCATATGGCTGGCCCTTATATTTAAGGATGAGGAGAAAGAGAGGGGCCGACCCTAATGAATGATGCCCTAGCCGCCCCCCTCTTCTCATCTTCTCCTCTCTCGTCTCCAACGCGTGTACACGAGGGTTCGGATGCAGTTCTTCTTCCTCGCGTGATGAATCAAAGATGAAGAAGGCTCATTGCATGGAGGCACTCAGAGATCCATTGGGGAGGTACCGTGCATCGTGCAAGATCGGATGAACTAGAAGACGCTTTCCGCAATCTCTCGCTATCCACTTTTTACATAGAAAATCAATGTTGTTTTTGCAACTGTAGAATTTATAGAACTCCAAACTATCTCAAATCACTTGCAAAAGTTGTGTCTCAAAGTTCTCTACTTGCTGTCCAAATTTTAGCTCAATCGGAGTTCAGGGTGAAAAGTTATAGTCGTTGCACCGAAGGTATATTGAGAAGATCCGAGGCCGTCTCCATCGACAAAGAAGAACTTTATCGCGGTGAAAGAATCCGCACGAATGTATGACTTCTAGCTTTTATATCTAGTGTAGATAGAATATGCATGCATGCTAGATTGTTCTCTTCGCTAGATCGATGTTAGGGGGTCATGTTATTTTCGTGCTAAATTCATACACGCATATGTAGATGGTTTCGATGAAAGTTTTGATATATAACGCACATCACTCATAGTCTTTGGACATATCCTTTGCTTCCGTTGCGGGCCTTTGTCATGGGATTATTTCTAACAATTGGTATCAGAGCCATGCAAGTGGTGTGTGTTTCATGTTTATTCAAGAAATAGTCATGTGCGTGCATGATTAGTATGTGCCGCAATCGGGAAACAAGTAGATCATGAATGTAGTATATATTGTGTATTTTATGAATCATTCTTGCAAAGAACCGCTTCTAAAATAATCCGGATGTATGATTGCTTGCTACCGGAGGTCGGATCTCGTGCTAACTTATGTCTTGATGTTTATCTTCTATGTGTGGATAATTTTAGAGCTGTAGTTGGGCAAGAGATAAAAGTTGACCACCCTTGATTCATAGACTTTTTGCTATGCTTGTTTTTCTTTCTTTTCTAGGAAATTGTGTACGAGCAAGTACTTGCTTAAAGCGTACTAGATCGTTTTCGGTTACAGATTGAAGAGGAGGACTTGTCGCGGAGATCCACCACCAGGAGGACGAGCAGAACCTTGAAGGATGATGGCGATCCGACAAAGCGTACACGATGACAGCAACAGACAAAGGTGTCAGGAGATCGTCTTCAGAGGCTTACACCGGATCGAGGAACCCAGTGAAGAAGACAGAGAGCCTATACTATGCTAGTCAGGTTCAGGGGTTCGACCCTGAACTTGATTCAGTTATGTGGTTGTTTCTTTCTGTAGTTCTTTGTATTTCTGTAGAAAACCCCGATGCGATAATTTAGTTATCAGTGTTCTCTTCGCTAGTTCTCTATATGCAGTCCAAATTTTAGTCCAATCGGAGTTCAAGGTGAAAAGTTATAGCCATTGCACTGAAGGTATATGAGCAGATCCGAGGCCGTCTCCATCAACAAAGAAGAAATTTGTCGCGGTGGAAGAATCCACACGAAGGTATGACTTCTAACTTGTAGATCTAGTATAGATAGAACATGCATGCATACTAGATTGTTCTCTTCGCTAGATCAACATTAGGGGGTCGTGTTATTTCCGTGTAAAGTTCATACACGCATATGTAGATGATTTTTTATGAAAGTTTTGATATATAATGCACATCACTCATGGTCTTTAAACCTATCCTTTGCTTCCGCTGCGGGCCTTTGCCATAGGATTATTTCCAACACACCCAATGATCATACTCCACACCGCATGATCTCGACCAATTGTCCCATGACAATAGACCAAGAGAGGGCTAATGTCAGTATGTATTTTCGCTAGCCAACCTAGTAGTGATGCGTGGCAAATGACACATACTAATCGAACAACTAAGGCAATAGAAAGCAATATACTCATACCCGCTACTCGGCTAGCCCGAGTACGTTGCTGGTTCGTTTCCCCAACTACTCGGTTAGCCCTAGTACGTCACAGGTTCGCTGCCTCAACTACTCGGTTAGCCCAAGTACGTCACGGGTATGCTACCCCGACTACTCGGTTAGCCCGAGTACGTTGTGGGTTCGCTAACCCGACTACTTGATTGGTTAGCCCTAGTTCATCGCCCCTCGACTGCTCGGTTAGCCCGAGTACATCGCAAGTTCGCTACCATTGCTACTCGGTTAGCCCGATTACATCATGGGTTCGACTAATCGGTTAGCCTAAGTACATTGTAGGTTCACCACCCCCAACTATCCAGTTAGCCCGGGTACCCGCGGGTTCACCACCCTGGCTGCTCGGTTAACCCGAGTACGTTGGGCCTCGAGTGGAACACGCCCGTCTGGGTGAACTATTGCTCTCAGCATTCCCCTAGAGGGGATGTTCAAGAGTGTTTTATTATCATAAGCATGGGAATGCCTACCCTAATAAGACAAACCCCCACGATCTCTGTGGATCGTAAGCCAGAATGGCCAAATGATAGGGAATTTATCATAATAACCTCTTTCACATGATCTCTGTAGATTAGGAGAATGACGACAAAGAGCCATCGGACCACTGGTAGTCCTATATCTATAAATACTCACCCTCTCCCTATTGGACAGGTACGCAAGAAGAAACATTGTGACCCTCACCTTGCCTTCTCTTCTAGTGCCTTGTATTACTTAAGCATCGGAGGGACCTTGGCTCGAAGAGAGCCTCAGGCTTCTTGTAGGTCAGCAAGGAGGAGACGAAGTGTGCAGCCACAATTCACTTGCGGATGTGGTGAGACAAAATTCTCACCCACAACGTCCCTACTCAAGATCACCTTCTTTTTACCGAGGCACCAAAGCCTATACCCCCTAGAATATCGTTTTCTTGGCTCTAAGATCAAGTTTACTTTTTCTGACATGAAAGTAAGTTGAACAACCAAATACATGAAAATTATCAGAGTCAGCAGTAGGTTTTCCATACCATACCTCTATGTGAGTCTTCTTATCAAGTGTCGTTGCATATAGCCAATTCATGAGATGGCATGTCAAGTTTAATCCCTCAGTCTAAAACTCTTTGTCCAATCCAACATCGAACCTTCTCTAGCAAGGTATGATACATGTGTTCTGTCACTCCATTCTACTATGATGTTTCTCGAACTATTAAGTGTCTGGCGTGCCCTCATCCTGACATAATTTTAAAAATAGATCTAACTTGTATTCATCGCCATTGTTGGATCTCAGTTTTTATCTTTCTGCCAGTCTGAGTCTCAATCATCTTCTTCCAAATCAAAAACACTTCCAAAATTTCATTTTTATGCTTCATTGGGTATATCCAAACTCTCATCGAGAAGTCATCGATGAACGACACAAACCAATGCTTACCTCCCAAATATATAACTTTGGTGGGTCCCCAAACATCTGTGTGAATATAGTCGAGAGTCCCTTGAGTCTGATGAACCGCGATACCAATTTTGACTATCGTCTGTTTTTCCAATATACAGTGCTCATAAACTTTCAATATGCTAACCTTTGCTCCTTTCAATAGGCTCTGCTTTACCAAATCTTGCAATGCCTTTTCACCTTCATGTCCTAAGCGCATGTGCCAAAGTTTGGTAAAATCAGAATCAACAGTAGCAAACATCTCTAATGTTGTACTTCACTCTAAGAACTATAGATTCTTCTTCTGAATACCCTTCAAATGACGAGTGCTCCTAAAACGACCTTTAAGACTCCATCTTCAAGTGTAATTTTATGGCCCTTCAAATCTAGGCACCCAAAGAGATGATATTATTCTTCAAATCTGTTACATACTGTACATCTATTAATTCTCTAACTGCTCCATAATGCAACTTCAAATAGACTTTCATTATCCCCTTTGTCTTATAGGTATTATCATTACCCATAAATACAACTTCACCGTCCAAATCTTCATAGGTAGATATAACTCGAATCCAAAATCCACTTGTTTAAGCGGCATATCAAAGATAAACAAGTAAGAGTTGTGTTGAAATCAACATCTCAGATCTCACAACGTTCTTCTTCACATCATACTTGTCCTTGTTTTGTCAACATTGGAAAATCCTTCTTCCAATGGCCCTTGTTGCTACAATATGCACACACATCCTTTGCGGGAATCTTCTTACCTGATGGTGCTCCTTTTGACTTCGAACAAGATTTTCCAAGCTTTTTGGGTTTTTTATTGTCTGATCAAACCCTAACGGTCAAGGCCTCCAATGACGAGCCGATGCTCGCCTTCTTGTCCTTCGTCTAATACTCATTGTTCTGCAAAGCATTCGACACCTCATCAAAGCCAATCAACTTCTTCCCATATATCAAAGTAGTATATAGATGATCATAAGTATCATGTAAGGAGTTCAACAAAATCAATGCTTTATCCCCATCTACTTTAACATCCAAATTATATAAATATGCAAGTATCTTGTTAAAGTCATTCAAATGCTCTGCCACGGAATGTCATCCTTGCACTGGAAACAAAAAAGTATTTCTTCAAATAAAATAGATTTTCAATACTCTTTGTCATAAACATATCCTCTAGTTTCTTCCACAACTCCAGATCCTTTATTTTTTTATAACAAAATACTTTTGATCTTTCGTATGACAAAGTTGAATCATGTCGCATGCCTGTCGGTTGATCTTGTCACAATCCATATCCGCCATGGCTTTCGGTTTCGTCTCTTCCAAAGCAACATATATCCAACTCTTATTGGATCAAGACATCCATAACTTCGTATTGCCACATGCCGACGTAATTTGTACCATCAAATTTCTCTACTTTGAATTTTACATTTGAGATTGTCGTCTTTATAGTCGTAGCACACTTGTTAGATGAATCTCCTATCTCCTGGATTATCACATATCAAGAATCTGGGCTCTGATACCATTTTGTTTTGCAACGAAAGGACGCAATGACCAAATACAAGGATAGATATGATGAAAACACAACATCAAGAGACATACAAACACAAATCAAGCACAAAAGAGAGATAAAGATCATAAACAAACCAAGAGACATGAAGATTTTAGGTGGTTCGGCCTTTGGCCTACGTCCACTGATGGTAGCACCAAGAGATCTTCTTATTCAATGAAGAGAGTACAAAGGATTCCACAGACCTTCCAACGAGTTCCAAGTGATGGTTCTCCAAAACTCTCTACCAATATAAAATTACAATTTCATCAATCCCTCCCCAAACCCTAGACCCCTTTTATATAGAGGAATAAGCCAAATACAAGTCCCACTAGATTACTCCAAACAATGACTCAAAAGAACCCCAAATCAAATAGTAAACTCAGACTGAAACGTGGAACCCGTCAGTTGAGTCACCCAGGCAAACCCTGATAGTCGCCCGACCGAAATTGAATTGAGTTCTGTGAGTAGGGTCCGTAGCCAAGTCGCATGGATGAACCTTGACGTCGCCCGGGAGAAGTTGAAACTGTGAGCCTACTACAGGAGAGAATCGCCCAGGTGAACCCTGTCGGATGCTCGGGCGAATTCAAACAGAGAGCTGGGAGAGAGAGAGAGAGAGAGAGAGAGAGAGAGATTCAAAGCGAGCCAATTCTCGCACGTCTAGTCGTATTCGCATTTGGTTTTCTCCCAAAAGGGTTTTTTCGTAAAATCTCTCTCTTCTAGATATGACTTTGTTTCTGTTTTGTGTTTGAATTTTTTATGTTTATGTTTGTTACTTCGACTCCTTAAGCTTGTCATATGTCGAAGAATCGACTTACAATTTGATCATTGGAACCCGTCAAGATCTCAACAAACTAGAATCATAGCATAATAATCTAGTAATCCTAGAATTGTGGAAGTTCAACCCTTCATTTTTCTCTTGGGAGGTGGGGGAGGGGGGAGCTGTCAATATTCCAATGGGATTCTTTTGTCAGAGCATTAGAAAGTCATCCCAGTGTTTGGAGAATATAGTCCTTCTCATGTCCTTGGCTGCATCCTTAGCCCCCCCCCCCCCCCCCCCCCCCCCTATTTATATTTTCACCCACCAATGCTGGTTTGTCTTTTTGCATGACCTGTTCTGGTGTGAGAGGGATTGGGTGAAGATGTGGTGAGCCCAGGGATGGTGACCTGGTCCAGCAGCCTTCACTTGTGTCCAGATCCTAGTTCAATCATCCATGATTGTTGTGGTGGAGATGCTTCTATCAAGCTCTAAGTTAGTTGGCTCTCTTGATTAAAAGATTAAGTGCATAATTAAGGTTGTTGGGCAATAGAAAGGCTCCAAGCGAAGAAGTCACATGCACACAAGCACACAAGATGAGCATAGCAGAGGATCCGATGCCTCCGGATCACGGTATCGAGGGGGACCAATGATTTTTGGACTTAGATTGGATCGATCGATTTGTCGTGCCCTTGAACGGGTCCACATGCATTAAGATAAGCATCGCGGAGGATCCGATGTACTTGTCATGTTGTAGGGGATCAATGATCTTAGGGTCAAACTAAATCCAATTGTTCGAATCTTGATGGACCCAAGATCGGCCGGTTGTTAGCCTTTTGTCTGCCCCTTATTGTTTGTTAGTTCTAAATTAAACTGTAGATCATGCGTTAGACAATTAAGTTGAGTGTCGTGTGCACCGGAGAAACTTAGGTTGGATCCTCCCAGAAGACTGAGCAATGCTCGTCATACCGATAGCTTTTACTGATTCTTTTACACGGAATGATGTGGCATCCAAACACAGCATCCCTTTGCCCGGCAGTCAGGGCGGCATCCGATCATAGCATGCCTTTGCCTGCCGGTTGGGGCTAGGTGCGACGGATGGTTATGATTGCGATGCATCATTCCAATGTAAAAGAATCGGTAAAATCTATCGGGGTGGCATTCTATCGTAGTGTCCCTTTACCTAATCGGGACTAGGCGCAACGAATGGTGATGATTGTGACACATCATTCTGTGCAAAATAATCGAAAAAAACTATCGGGGTAAATAGTATTTTTCCCCTAGGAGACCAATCACCAGATATTGGTAGTAGTACCCACCAGAGGAAAGAGGAGTTGGTAAGCAACTGATGCTTTGATGATGAGGTTGCCTCCGCCCCCCCCAGCTCGAATTACCCATGAGTGCGTAGGAAAACTTTCGAGTGGGTCGGTACATATTCCTTAAGGGATTAGTCCAAATCCGAAGTGGGTCCATTGCCCGAAAGGTTTTAAAACATCGGCCAATGTAAAAAAAAAAGACATTGATAGTAGTTGTTGGTGAACAGTAT
Source organism: Chamaelirium japonicum (assembly GCA_947650365.1). NCBI lineage: Eukaryota > Viridiplantae > Streptophyta > Magnoliopsida > Liliales > Melanthiaceae > Chamaelirium > Chamaelirium japonicum. The sequence continues at coordinate 24,596,163 of OX393555.1, forward strand.
TTTTAGACGCCCCAAAAGTAGTTTTCGTTGAAGAACCATATTCAAAAGTGCTTTTGAAATACAATTTATTTTCTAAAAGCACCGGACGAGTGCTTTTAGAACTATTTTCTAACAAAATGTTTGTCAAGGTGAAAGCGCTTTGAAAGGGCCAAGAAGCACTTTTCGCTGAAAAACTATATCGGACCTTTTTTTTTTTTTTCCAAAAGTGCTTTCAATTTTTTTTTTAGTTTTCTAAGGCATACCCACAACCAAACCGACCCCAAGACTTGTAGAGAAGTGCTTTTATAACTATTTAACCATTGGGTGTTACCATTTGCACCTACAAAATTACTAGCACCCCCCTATCATGGACAAACCCTAACCTGTTTTAAATTTTTACTATTACTCACATTTTGATTAGGGGTGCACGGAAAACCGGTGAAACCGATGAACCGAACTTGACCGAACCGGTCTGAACCGTACGGTTTGGTTCGGTTTCTAGCAGGATCGGTTCGATTCTGGTTCCCAAAGTGCAGAACCGTAGGGGACCGATTCGGTTCCCGATTCTGGGTTCCAGTTATCTGAATCGGACCGAACCGAAGCGGTTCATGTACATGTATAATGCATTCATGGGTTGGGTAATACGGGTGATGCATGTAGGGTTATTATGTAACGGGTCCTACTGATCTCCACAACAGTATCATGGCTTTGGGATTGCTTGTTGTATCCTTGGTTTTTTAATATATTTTTTTATTTCTATATGATCCAATGATGGACCTATGCTAACTTCTAGGGGTTCACAGAAAACTAGCGGAACCGGAGAACCGAACCAGTTTTATATGGTTCGGTCCGGTTCGGTTCCATGCACCCTACGATCCGGTTCTGGTTCCAAATATTTGAGAACCGTTGGGACATGTTCGGTTCTTGGCTCATCCCTGAACCGGTCCAAACCGAACCGTGTGCACCCCTAATTTTGATAGTACACTACACAAATGGGTTTGCCCCTCCTCCCTCTCCTCGCCGCTCTGCCCGACGTCACCATCGGCGCTACTCCTTCCTCCTTCTCTTCCTCCTCTTCTTCTTCTTCTTCCTCTTCTTCTTCTTCTTCTTCTTCTTTTTCCCCCACTCCGATTGCCCCGCTGGAACTGCTAGTTCCATGCACCGTCGTCTCCTCCTCCTCGTCCTCCTCTTCCTCCTCCCCACTATGATTGCCCCATCAAAGCTGCCAGTTCCATGAACCTCACCCCCTTCCCCCCTCTTCCTCCTCTCCCCCTTCTCTTTCTCCTCATTATTGCAGATATGTCGGTTGATCCTGACCGACATGATCGTTGGTTACTCCTGATTGACATGGTGTGGTACATGTTAGTCAATCCCAACCGACATGGACCACACCATGTCGGACAGGGGCAATCGACAACATGTCGATCAAGAGTGACCGACACGGTGTGCATGTTAATATACCTGGGATGTTGTGGAGACACTTCCGGCATTTCTTTATGTGGGGTTCTATTCTAGTAGCATATAGTGCAGAGAACAAATATTCCAGCTAATTGTTGATGGAACCTAAATGTTAAATCTAAAGAGAGGCAAATTTGGGGAATATTGAGAAGGAGAAGTGATGGACTTATCAGTTGTGTCGAGGCCTATGCTTGCACAATGCCCTTGAAAGAAAATCCATCACCGCTATGGTGCTTGAAGGCCTCTAGTGACAGCTCCTTAGGGTACAATGACTTGGACTCCTCCGCACCAAAGAGAACCTGTGGGACTCTCAACATACTCCAGACGAAAACCAGAAAGCAAAAAAGGGGAAGATAGATGATTTTTTTTTTTTTTGAAAGGTAAGAAAATTATATTGATCAAAAAATTGTACAAGTAAGGTAACATAGCATTACTATGCTACTCCAACAAAACATCCAAAAACAAAAGATGACTACCAAAACTAAAATATGAAGTTTGGATAGGTTGAAATATTCTTCTTCTGGAGTCTTTGCTAATTCTCATCTCAATCTTTCTAGGGATTACTCAAAGTCTCCCGTCAGTCTCTTCTTCCACTGCAATAGAATGGTTTCCTCCTTATCTTTGACCATGTTCTCTTCCACACCCATGAACAACCCTTCTTACTGATTTCGTACACCTCGCTGCACTTTCTTGTTGTTTAGTTTTCTCTAAGCCATCAAAAGTTCTCGCATTTCATTCTCCCCATAGGGAGTAAACTGTAGTTGCTAAGGAGGCTCTTATTAGCTTGCTTCTCATGTTATTTCCTCTTCCGATTGTGCTCAACCTGATGATGATCTCGGAAATACTTTCAGTTCTATTGTATTGGAGTTGCAAGTGGCTATTGATTTTTTCCCAAACAAAAGCAAAAAATTCACATTGAAAGAATAGATGCTCTCTTGATTCTTCAGCTTTCAAACACAGATTGCACATGTTAGCCAATTTTAATCCTCTTTACTGCAAGAGATCTTGCGTAGCTAGTCAATTTGAAATCATTTTCCACACACAGGCTACCATCCTAGATGGAACCGGGGATTTCCAAATCAAGTCACACCAATCCACTTTTTGTTCTTGAGATCTAACTTCGTTCCAAGCTGATTTGAAGCTAAAATTTCCATCTTTGAAATTTATCCAATACACTTTGCAATCAGCAGTTGCTGGAAGCACCTCCATCCCCTCTACTATCACAAACAACTCTTGCATTCTGATGTTGATTGGTTTTGGAAGAGCCCAACTCCCATTTCTTATGAAGTCCCCAACCCGAGCTCCTTCCAATCCTTGATCATGCATGGCCTAATCTCCTACTATCTCTACTGGACTCTTTTCGTCGATCTAGGTATCAAACCAGAAATCTAATATAGAATCATATTTGATTGGTAAGCTCAAGTTCTCTTTTAGCTTATCTTGACAATTCAGGATATATTTTCAAATTGCTAAATAGTTTGCCGACTTGGATAGATTTCAGAAATTGCAATCTTTAACATATCTTCCTCGCATCCATCTTGCCCAGAGATTGTTGTGTTCACTCACAATCTTCCACCCCAGCTTCAAAAAGCTAGCCTTCAAGATGTCCCAAAGTCTTCGTAGTCTCAGCCCTCCTTCAGCTTTTGGCCTACAAACTTTCTGCCACCTGACGTGAGTTTTTGAATTCTATCAAAGAAATTGTCTCGTGAGTTGCTCTATTTTCGCTTGAATCGAGCTCAGAATGGGGAAGGCAGCAACCCAAAAATAAGAATAGCTTTGTAAGACGAATTTAATCAGCTTCGTTCTACCACCTAAAGATAGGTGTTTAATAGTCTAACATTCAATGTTTTTAGTTACCTTGTCTAGCAAGGGCCTAAACATGACTTTGTTAAAAGGATAAATGTAGACCCAAATATTTGACCAGCAAATTTTCCAATCTAATTCCCAGCTCCTCTATCTCTTGAAAGAAATTGGCACAAGACTTGGAGAGAAATACCTGACTTTTGGCATAATTGACAAGAAAACTTAATTTTTCTCCGGACTTTTGCAAAACTTCAGAAAGGTTCTTTACTCTTGCTTTGCTTGGTTTGATGAACAACATCAGATCATCAGCTAAGATTAGGTGGGATTGTTGTTGTTGTTGTTTCTGAGTGAGTTGTGTGGTATCCATAGACACTCTTATATAGGCATCCACACGGCTCTCGAGCCGCGACCCGGCATGAGCCTGAGCTCGTGCTCGACTTGGCCTACTCGGAACACGTGTGCGCATGTGTGTGTTGGGACATGCTTTGGCTTTTATGAAGCTACAAAACCCAAAGAGGGGAGTTCTTTTAAATATGTAACCCTCACAAGTCTCTCAAATAACTTACTTGGTTAATGACAATTATCATAGAGGGGGGTAATTTTCTTAGTAGCACTCCCACAAATCCCTCAAATAACTTATTGGTCCTATTGAACTTTGTTCTTGGGATTTTCTATCACGTAGATCAAATTACCATTATCGAAGACTTTTTAGCTTATAGCCCTCAGCCCCATCCCCCTCAATGTATTTACAACTAGCTCTTTAGCTAATCATTTTTTTAAGATATATGTTTACTTGTCTTTTGACCTTATATAGTTAATGACAATTATCTCTTCTTTCAAAATCTATCTTGCAGTGATGTGTCTACTACAAATATGTTATGACTTTCAATTATAGGGATTATTTTTTGCCCTCATTATAGCTACTTAGCTATCATAATGAATAAAGACCGCATAAAAAGTTTTTTTGTAATAAGGGAAAATCCATAATAAAGTTCATTAGTCATTCACCCTCCTCACTAGCCTTATCTAGGGCTATGAATTACGATTCCATAGTGGATTGGACTATGCATGTTTACTTGAATGATTTCCAACAAACTACACCTCCTCCATTTGTAAACACATACTCTCTAGTAGATTGGGTTTTCTATAGTAGGTATACCGCTATCCTAGTGGGGTACAACTTTCAACTTGGTTCCGAAGATTAACATGTCATGTACATATATATAGACATACGATCGCACAACTCTGAACATTGACTTTAGTGTAGATACACTTATCTAACACATTAATCAAGAACCCAGTCAAAGTCAATATGTGGTTAAATTTCTCATGCCACTGCTTATGATCCTGTTTGAGATCATAAAGAGATTTCTTTAGTCTACAAACATTTTACACTAATCCTTATACTATGAAGCCTTCAAGCTAATCTATATAGATCTTTTCCTCTAATTCACTATTCAAAAATACAGTCTTTACCTCCATCTGATGAATCATAAGGTTATGGATAGCAGATATAGCTATAAGTACCCTAATAGATGTAATCTAAGTCACAAGAGATTAAGTATCAAAAAGTCAACTCCTTCTCTCTACCTATAGCCCTTAGCTACTATCCTAGCTTTATATCTTTCTATAGACCTATCATCCCTAAGCTTCTTCTTAAATTTTCATTTATACCTAACAATTTTGCAACCAGAAGGTAGCTCCATTAGCTCCTAAGTGTTAGTGGTTGTTATAAACTCAACCTCACTATTTATAGTTTCCTCTCAAAAGTTAGAGTTAGTTGAGATCATGCTTCAATATAACTAGCTAGTATGATCCTTTTCCACTAGATAAGTGATGAAGTCAGTCCCAAATGAGGTACCAGTTCTAGCTCGCTTACTCCTTATAGGTTCATTTTTTTTCTTTCTAAAGAGTTGTCCATATACCTAGGAACATGACTCTCGATCGACTCCTGAGGTATCATGGACATCTCTCCATAAGAAAACTGATATTCAAAGAACTCGGCATCCCTAGTCTTGATGATGATGTTATCATCTATATATGGGTTTTCAGAATGGATTACTAAAAACCTATATGCACTATTGTTCTATACATATCCTATTAATACAAAATCTACTATTTTAGGACCTAGCTTTTTCCTTTTGGTGTTAGGTAAGGATACATTCGCTAGACACCCCCACACTTTGAGGTGTTTGTAAGAAGACTTCCTACCTCGCAAGATCTCATACGATGTCTATTCAAACTCCTTAAATATGATCCTATTGAGAACATATGCTGCAAAGAGCACTGCCCCCTATGTTTGTAGGTGCCCCAGAACTAATCATTATGGCATTAACCATGTCCTTTAGAGTCATATTCTTCTTTTCATCTACTCTACTAGACTGAGGGTAATAAAGAGCCTTTTTTTGATGAATTACATTGTTGTCTTCAGAGAACTTAGTGAAGTATTCGGACTCATATTCACCTACTCTATCCGATCTAAGGATTGTATCCTTCTACCCTAACTTGTTTTTTATTTTAGATTTATAGGCTATAAACTTAGACAAACTCTCATCCTTACTCTATTAGACTTTTTAGGTCAAACACATCTGAGTGAATCAAATCTAAGGTTTCTATACTCTTAAAGGGCTTATTGGTATATTTAGCCTTTATGCATATGCCACCCACACTTTCCATCTAGGGATGGAATACATTTAGGTATGTTATTATATATATCAAATTTGGATCCACACATTGTACTAATTGTCAAACGTCAAACAGACAAGATTTATGTCGAAAACCCTACCATGACGGGAAGGAAAAAACCACAAATTGAGGCACCTAGAATGGATGCCCTTCGATCTCTCTTCTTGCTTGAAGTAGTGGATTATAAGAGAGGAGAGTAGAAAGAGTAAGAGATACTGTAGATTGGTGTGAATATGTTACCTTTTAGTCACTAATAGAATGGTATAGTCCTATAGTGTTTACAAGGGATTCACCAACCTTTTCTCATGTGCCTCTCCCCTTCCTTTTATAGCTTTATTCTGGGGAAGGGGAGGGGATTTTATGTCAAGGCACATGTCTCCCCACATAGGGCAGTGGCAGCTTAGCCACTTTCATTTAGACAACTGCCCTCCACATGGAGCGGTGCAAATCCAACCTAACTTATTGAGGCAGCAATCACCCTCACATGGGGAGGTGCAAGTTGGTCATCTCATTTTTGTGTGGCTGCCTACCTTTACAAGGTGGAGCAAGCGCGGCTTATTGTTTTCCAGGATAGTTGTCCCTTCCGAGTCGGTTTAGGGAGCTTTTGTCTGAAGGCTCCCTCCTTTTGAAGAGGTGATTTGGAGTGTTTCCCCTTTGAAGGGAAGTCTTGGCATATATGTACCCCTATGAAGGAAGGCTTGGTGTGTTCCTCTATGAAGGGAAGGCTTGGCGTGTTCCCCTTTTCGAAGTGGTAGTCAGCTACTATTTCCTGGCATGTTTGCTTGGTTTTGTTTCGAAAAGGAGAACGGGTTCGGTCATGCTTCCTCCCTTGCTGAGCTCATTCGAGCCTCTTTCTTCAAAGGGCTTTAAGTATAATGACGAGTGCTGAGGTGGATATTTTATGCACCCACAATTTTATATATATAGCATGTGTTTATCAGTTGATATCTGTATAAAAGAACTCATCACTTTTCTACATCTCTATGATCATTCAACTGGTAGCTAGATTGGTTGCACTGGTGGTAAGTTGTACTCAAGGAATGAAAAATCGAGATATTTCATGAAATTTAACAAAATTTGGTAAAATATTTTGTTTTTTTCAAAATATCGAAATGAAACGTTGTATACAAAAACATACTGAAATACACCGAAATTTTCTCCGTGTACATCTCTCCCGAAATACCAACGATATTTGGTAAATTTTGCATAAATCAGTTTTTCAAGATTCCGATATATCACTGAAATTCAAGATTTGATTCCTTGGTTGTACCTGGAGAGTGAAAGAAATTCACCTATTACGAAAAAAAATTACTGAGATCTAAAGAACCTCATGACATTGAATCAAGGACAGGCAGCTGATTCTGATTTGCTTTGTTGTTGTCGAGAAGTTTACTTGGTTTCTTTTGATCAGCTGATGTATCTGTTTGTTTTTTTTGTATGTTCCTCCCTCAAAATTCAAGAGGGCGAGATCAATTGATTTGCTGCACTTGCTTATGGCCCAATCGTTGGCTGCCACATCATCTGTTAGTGTACCTCAGCTAACAAGTGTAGTCTCCATTATGCCCTTGATAACGGATGACAAGGCCAATCACAAGTAGGCCTTAAGCAAGTGGAGTAAATCGATCGGGTCGGCCCAATCGTGGTCTGCCATGTCGTCCGTCACAAAGGGCATAATGGGGAAGCAAGTTCAGCGCACGTCCAGTAGCAAGTGTAGTCCCTGTTATGTAGGGCTGGCAATTCTGGACCCGACAAGAAGTTAGCGGGTCTGGGTCTGGGTTAAAAGGGTTCGGGTCGTAAACGGGTCGACACAGTAGATCCGTTTAATAAACGGATCGGATCCAGGTTTAGGGTCTTGACACGGTAGACCCGGAAAGACCGTTTAAAATTCAACAGGTCGTGTCGGGTCGGGTCTACCCACAATCAGGTCAAGTCGAGTCGGATCGGATCAACTGAATAGACCCGTGTGGTAAACAGATCTAACAGGTCTTATCGAGTTTACCCATTTATAAGCGGGTCGGGTACGGTTTTAGATTGGTTAAACTGGCCGGGTCCGGATCGAGGGGTTTTGGACATGATCCGAAACCAGACACAAACCCGACCCGACCCGACCCATTGCCACCCCTACCGTTATGCCATTTTTAATGGATGAGGTTGATTCTGGCCTCACAAGTATAGAGACAAGGCAGTCAAGGTTGAAGAAAGAACGAGGCAAGCTCACCCACAGCACCAGATCCCATCCTCCGAGGTCCAATCCAAGGCAAACCATAACCGAAAAGGGTTGCTTTTCCCTTCAAAATAATAGTTAAAAAAAATATATTTAATTTCATAGCGGTAAATAAAAACTATTTATCAGACTAGCGCTCTACCACTCTACCAGCCACGTGGCCTACTGGCACAAAAAAAACGCTCGATAAATCCCGCATTAAGGATGCTAGGTTTAAATCGGGCCTTAGAATGCCTGATTTAATTCCGAAATATGGGATTTAAATCAGGCATTCAAGGGGAAAAAAAACATCCGACGTGGCAGGAAGCTTTTCGTCTCTGACCTATCACTTGACTGTCGAGGCGCTAGTCTGATAAATATTTCTAGTCAACCACTATTAAATTAAATATTATTTTAAAAATATTATTCTCAAAAAAAAAAAAAAACTGCAGAAATAGCTCTCTTTTCCTCATCCTGACGTGGCAGCTTCTTGTTTCTCAGTTGGAGAAGCCAGGATGTCTGCTATCCACAACCCCCTGAATCACCAGACCCCCCCCCACCCCAAAGCCAACTGACATCCTTTTCCACCACAGAATCCACCAAGAAATCAAAGATTCAAACCTCCCATCTTCTCAGCTCTCACTGCTGTTGTGAGGTTATCTCACCAACTCCTCTGAGTCCTCTCCCATGGAGTTCTTTGAATAGAGCAAAGCAAAGAGGAAAAGGAGGAGAAGCAACAGGGGATCATAGGATGGGACTGCTGTCAACCCCCATGCAAGGCCTGAGCTCAACAGCAACAGCTGCAGCAATCAACTCATTCCCCTCTTCATCAGAATCAACACCAAGCCCCCACCTCCCCCTCCACAAGGTACTTCTCTCACAAGCTGCATGCCACTGCCCACAGTCCTCTTACTTGAGGAATTGATATCAGCAACCCAGTAATGCCCATCTGTTGCCATCAAGATATCCTTTTCGGAATCCGCCGTGGCGCTGTCGATGCAGAACTCCTTCCGCAGAGGCCAGCTCGGTATTCCGCGGCCCTTCGGACTTGTTTCGGATCACCAGCGGAGGCGGCGGGCGGGTAACTACTAACTGCCTTTGCACTTAGGATTTTGATCAGATTCTTTGCTGCTGGGTTTCATCAGAAACTATGATTTGTGTTGGAATTTCATTTGACTGGTGTTGGTTGCATCCTAATGCTGGAATCAAGTGCAGCCCAACTAGTCCGTGTCCTGCCGCTGACCGAAGAGAACGTTGAGAAGGTTCTGGATGAGGTGCGCCCGAGCCTGATGGCGGATGGCGGGAATGTGGCCCTGCACGAGATAGACGGCCTCGTCGTGGTGCTCAAGCTCCAAGGGGCTTGCGGCTCCTGCCCGAGCTCAACGATGACTCTGAAGATGGGGATCGAAACCCGGCTGATGGATAAGATCCCAGAAATCCAGGCAATTGAGCAGATCCTCGATACGGAGACTGGGCTCGAACTCAGCGGGGAAAATGTCGAAAAGGTCGGTAACTTCTTCGAATCAATACCTATTTGACAATGCATGTGAACTTAAGCATTAGTCTTCTTATAATAGGGCATTCAACAGATTAAATCTTTAGTGAGCCCCAATTGGAGTGGTTGCAGTGCTGTATGTCATGCAAGAACGAGAAATGAGGCTAGTTGTATACTTCTGTAAAGATTTTGATGCTTGCTGAAATTTGAGCTTCCGTGTGAGATAGGATCAAGAGAAAGATGGACCGGACGTCACGATAGAATGTGTTGTCGCTGACCCTCTGATATCAACTTTGATACAGGCAAGACCTAACTAGGTCACTGCATTCACTAAATAGCATGGGTTAAAATCTAACAAACTAAGACGTGATAATATCACTAAGCGAAACGAAATTCAGCATATAACAATTTTAATCGCAACAATAGATATCGAATTTAAAATCGTAGTATGCATCAGATTTTAAGGAAAAATAGGACTATGGGTGCTTGCTACGATTACCGATAGACTAAATATGACAAATATAATTAGGCAAATATTGGGCATCAACTAGAGATGAAACAGAAGCGGGCACGGCTGCGATGTGGAGCAGAGGCGATGAAAATAGGTGAAAACGATGCGGGAGCGGAGGAAAAACAAAACAAAATGATAGATACTACATACTGCCTAGAGTTTCCCCCGTGGGTACTTGCGAGGATGCGCCGATGATCAAGATTTTGATACTTGCTGAAATTTGTGCCTCCGTGTGAGAGCTTCAAGGAGAGACATGTGTCCCCAACGCCCGCCACTTGCTCGACTTCACCTCGAGACGATCGCGACTTCACCTCGCGTAGGCCTTGTCTTGTTCTTCCGAAGGATCCGGCTTTTCTCGACGTCCGGCCTTGCTCCGTGAGCGGGATCATCGGCGCATCCTCGCAACGACCCACAGCGGAAACTCTAGGCAGTATCTATCCTTTTGTTTTGTTTTTCCTCTGCTCCTGCATCATTTTTATCTATTTTCATCGCCTCCGCTCCGCATCGCAGCTGTGCCCGCCTCCGTTTCATCTCTAGTTGATACCCAATATTTGCCTAA